>JAHLJT010009419.1:157582503-157902811 GCA_031308135.1 Acheta domesticus
CGATGTACTTATTGCGCATCCTGAGCAGCTACCTGACAGACAGACTTCTTGTCTATGACACCGCGGACGGACAGAAAAGCAAGCGACTGACGGCAGGAGCGGCACAAGGATCCATCCTAGGACGAGATCTCTGGAATGCAAACTATGACGCCATCCTCAAGATGGAAATGCCCGAAGGCATTTTTCTGGTAGGATCCGCTGATGACCTTGCAGCAATCATCACTGCACGCACTCTAGAGGGTCTACAAATAAAACTGAACCAGACAATGAGACGGATACAGACATGGATGACAGAGCACAAACTAGAACTGGCCGTAAACAAAACAGAGATAACCCTCTTGACAAAACGCCGACTGGACCCTGTGGTGAGTATGGAAATACAAGGGCACCATATCCAAGCGATAAAAAGCGTCAAATATCTTGGGTTGACACTTGAGCGCAAACTCACCTACTGGGAACACATAAAAAACGCAGCACAAAAGGCCGCAAACGTAGTCACAGCCCTAGAGAGACTGATGGCCAACACAAAGGGCCCGAAGCCCAATAAACGGCGAATCCTACTATCCGTAGCGCAATCCATCATGCTATACGGAGCAGAGATCTGGGCCAACGCGCTTAGGTGCGAAAGGTACTCCAGACAACTGACATCGGTACAAAGACGAGGAGCGCTGAGAATTGCAAGCGCATACAGAACAGTTTCAGACGCCGCTAGCTTGCTTTGTGGTTGCGGGAGTAATCCCAATCGACCTACTGGCCCAAGAGCGAAAGGAACTGTACGACAAGAAACCTCTGACAAACCCGACAGACGCCCGAAAAAGGCAAGAAAACGCACCCTTCGTCAATGGCAAAGACGATGAGATGACGAAGACAAAGGCAGGTGGACAGCCAGACTCATCCCTAAAGTTGAGCCCTGGATAACGAGGAAACACGAGACAAATTTCCATCTCACCCAATTCCTGACGGGACATGGACACTTTCGAGCCTACTTACACCGGATGACTAAAGTGGACAGCCCAGACTGTACGTACTGCGGCCACGCTAAAGACGACGCCCAGCACACATTCTTTGAATGCAACAGATGGCACATACTCAAGCACGCGGTACAAACAAAACTAGGAAACATCAATCCAGACAACGTAGTTGACAACATGCTAGCCAGCCGTGAAAACTGGATTACGATTGCAGACTACGTGACACGAATCTTAAGACAGAAGAAAAACGACGAGAAAAACAACACAGCACGAGTAACCGACAAACCAGACATACAACACGACACAGACGCCACAAGACAAAACACGCCTGACAAACTATAAAAGACAGAAGAGAGGCCTACAGGTCAAGAACATGGCCCCACTCTGATGAAATGCTGAAGAAGCAGTACCGGAGTGGAACAAGGCCAAGAAGAAAAGGAGTTTGTGTTTTTTAGTGGGTGCGAGCCTCACACTACCTAGGGAAATGGCCACTTGGCTCCCTAGGTGTCTGGTAGAGATTTTTCACATCATCCCCAGGCCACAAAATAAAAAATTATTATTATTATTATTATTATTATTATTATTATTATTATTATTATTATTTGACTTTTGCACTTCTCCCACGCGGGGGGGAAACATTCACCTGCCACTAGTGTTGCTGTGACTAGGCTCACTCGCACGGCTCCGATGAGCAAGTATCGAGCGAGATCTGTGTTTTTTCTCTCAGGTCGTTCTATACTACATGTCATGCATATCAGTAATAGTTTTCCTCACAATGTGACATGTGTCCAGAATAATAGCTTTTTGAATTGCTGCCAGTACATGCTTTATATTTAGTTCCTGTAGCTGTTTAATGAGGGATTTTGTTACTATCCCGGTGGTAGAAATTGTCAGGGGACGGATATGCACTTTTTCAACCTTCCAAATCTTCTTGATCTCTTCCGCAAGTTCTCGGTATTTTGATATTTTATTGGAATATGCTGAGTGGAGATTATGTGCTAATGGGACTGTGATGTCGATGATGGTGACTTCCTTTCTGATTTTATGTAGCACTGTAATATCTGGCCTGTTTGCAGTGATGGTCTTGTCTGTTCTAATCTCCCTATCCCAGTACATTTTCGCGGATTCATTTTCCAAGACTGGAGGAGGTTGGTATTGATAGTACGGCACGATTTCTACGTTAAGATGTTCTTTAACGGCCAGGGCACTGTGAACAATCTTTGCAAAGTTGTTATGTCGTCGTAGGTATTCCGTGCCAGCAAGAATTTTACATGCCCCTGTTATGTGCTCTATTGTTTCGGTTTCCGTTGTGCACAATCTGCATTTGTCGCCCAATGTTTCTTTCAAAATATATTTTCTGTAATTGCGTGTGCTAATGACTCTATCCTGTATGGCCATCATGAATCCAGTGGTTTCTCCATATAAGTTCCCTGAAGTTAACCAAATATGCGAAGAAATACTGTCAACATTTGTATCCTCGAGTTGATGAGGATAAGAACCGTGCAAAGATTTTTGCTTCCATGATAGTAGTTTTTCTTCCATAGACTGAGAGGTAGTTTCCAGTTCTTGGTTTTTGAGCTTCAGTGGTGTTAGATTTGCATCTGCGGTGCACAATATTTCGTACATGTGATTATCCTGCTTGAAATGGAAGTGTTCCCTCAGGTCTTGAATCTGTTCCCAATGTAATTGGGCGATGCTCATGATTCCCATTCCTCCCTTGAATGCAGGTAGAGTTACCCTTTCAATTGCTGATTTGGGATGCCGCATTCTATGCTTGGTTAGCTTTACTCTGATTTGCCTCTCAGCGCTTTCCAGTTCTGTCATGGACCATTTCACCACTCCAAACGTGTAAGCCAGAACAGGGATGGCATAGGTGTTGATCGCTTTGACCTTATTGCGCCTATGAAGATGTGTTTTTAAAACTGCCTCCACTCTTCCAATCATTTCGACTGAGGTTTTCCCTTTAATAAGAGTGTGGTTGATTCCACGCAATTGTTGAAACCCCAGATACTTATACATGTTTTCGGCTGTCAGGTCTTCAATGATACCTTTCCCTGGGTCAAAGCCATTGGTTTGGGTGACTTTCCCTTTTGTAAGGGGCAATGACTTGCACTTTTCAAGACCAAATGACATACTAATGTCATTACTAAATTGTGTTGTTAAATTCAGCATTCTGTGCAATTTGTTTAGGAGAATTTGCATAAATTTTATGTCATCAATGTACAGTAGATGACTTATTGTATGGGAACCTTTATCTGATTTGATTTTGAATCCATTCTTTGTTTGATTAAGAGCCTGGCTCAGTGGATTGAGGGCCATACAGAACCAGAGGGGGCTAAAAGAGTCTCCTTGGAATATACCTTGGTTAATATGAATACCTCTTGATGCTAGCTTTGTCTCGGGGGTTGTCAGTTGCAGTACTGTTGTCCATTCTTTCATGATTTCTTGAAGGAACTGTATTAGCAGTGTATCTATCTTGTACATTTGTAAGATCTCTATGAGATAGGAATGTGGCACAGAATCAAAATCTTTTTGATAGTCAATGTAGGCGACACTGAGATTTCTGTTCCCTTTCACAGCCTGCTGAGTGATTATGGAATCAATTATCACTTGTTCCTTGCAACCTTTTGAGTGTCGATAGCAACCTTTCTGCTCTTCGGTCATAATGCTGTTCTTTTCGAGATGTTCGCTAACCTTTTCAGTTATTATCTTTGTTATTATTGTCAGCAATTGTAGAAAACAGATAAGCATGTGATTGGCCTGTAATTAGCCGGATTTGTAGTTTCTTCGTTTTTTGGGATGAGCAAAGTTTTACCAGTAGTCAAGAATACTGGTGCTGAATCAGGTCGTTGCAATAACATGTTGTAGCATTCTACCAGTTTATCATGCGTACTGGTAAAGTATTTAATCCAGAAGACGTGTATCCCGTCCGGTCCTGGAGATTTCCAATTGCTCATGCGACGAAGTGCTTTTTGAATTTCCTGAGTAGAAATGTTGGTGGAGGGCATTTCTGAGAGATTTTCTGATCTGCGTTGTTCTTCAATAAGCACTGGGGTGGTTGTATCGTGCATTTTGACATTTTCCCAGATATTTGACCAGAAGTTTGTGATTGATTCAAGGGAAGGTGTTCCATTTGAGAAAGAAGCCAACTTGACAGACAAATCTCTGTAAAATTTTCTTTCCTGAATAATTCTCTGTTTTGTTGTTTACGTTTCAGAGATGTCATGTACCTGCGAAGTCTGTGGCAGTATACATTTAATTTCTGTGTGTGGCTATCAATGATTTCTAAGAGGTCATTGTCGTTGAGATTATCTATGCTTCTAGGTTTAATTATCTGTGTCACTTTTCTCTTCAAAGCTTTTGTTCGAATTCCCCTTCGATACTGAGTCAATCGACCTAATTTTGCATGGATATCTCCTATCCGATTTTCCAACCGTTTTTTCCGAGGGAGGTTCACGTTTATCTCTTCTTTGCCGCTGCTCATTGCCATTGTTCGTTGATCTTTTCGGTGGATTAGTTATTGTATACGCACTGCAGTATATCAGATGATACACATCAGTTAAATCTTTACATTCAGACATCAATTCCGGTAAAACATTTTCATTCACATGATTCAGCTGTTGCCAGAAAGCATGCGAAAATTTAGGTTTGGGGATGCTTTGGCGTACTTGCGGGTCTAGCCCATGAAACTGGATCAGAGTAGTTTTCAATTTATCTTTTAGCTCTTGTACACTTGTGTTGTTTTCTCGTTCCGGATTTGATAAATTGTCTGGTGCCAACGGCGTGTGTTCGGTAAGATCTTCATGCGTATCGTGATTTTGTTGTGCAAGTATTTCAGTTTCTATTGAGGTCTGTGGTGGTTCGCTACATGTTAAGCCTAGTTCAGTAAGCACTGAGGTTCTGATTTCTTCTATTTCGAGACGTGATAGGAGATTTAATCTAATGATTGCATTTTTGCGATCTGCTAAATTATTTTTTGACACCTTGCTTGCCATGTGAGGATATAACTCCATGAAATGTCGATACATTTCTTGCCTGTAAGTTGTTAAGTCGGTACCTCCATTTGTACTTCGCATATAGCAACGGATAACATCTTTATTCATTTGCAATGTCCATTGTATACGTTGCCGTATGCGTCCCTCTGAAGTGGTTGTCGCTTGACCTTCCGGCAAAACACTTTCAGTGGGTGAGACTTGTAGGCTTCGGTCATCTCCTGTGATTTCGGCAGTATCTTCTTCGGGTACCCCGACCAGGACCCGCCGGTTCAGTACCTGGTCGCCACCGGCTCGCTCGCTGTCACCCCAGCGGTGGCTCCAGGGGCGCGCCGACGCTCCTCGGGTAGCGGCAATTGTTCCAAGGCTTTCCTTTTTGACCTACTCTCCATATTTAATGGGTGTCTGGTTTTGGTCCGCGGGCGGTGTGCTATTTCCCACCTACCCTCCGGGGTTGCCGGTGAGAGTATTCCCCGATCCGCCACCTGGAGACGCGTCCGATAGGAGACCAGACAAACTCCCACGGATTATTATTATTATTATTATTTGTAAGGAGGGGGAAATCTTTTATAGATACCGGCGAACCGGTTATGTCGGACTCCCAGCTTTGGTATACCGACTAAAACCTAACCTCCTTTCGCTTAAGCCATGGCGTCAACTCCATGGAATCCGTCGTCAGACATTACTTCGTGGAGGTAACAGGCGGTTAGCTAAAGCTCTTCCTTCTTAATTTCGAAAGTTTTCTTTCTTTTTCAGTATATTTGTGACCATAGTCACTACTACATTCAATTTCTCTTTGGAGGAAAGCATCGTTTTTACTAGGTTTGTAGGAGTGATGGTTTCTCCCAGTTCTCTGTTTGCATTTTCCCTATCCGTGGTCCATGCATTACATTGGAAAAGGGTGTGCATGGTGTCGTCTACCTCGGCTTGACAATGGTCGCACCTCGGACTGTTTTTTATCTTAAAGTCATATAGGTACTTGTTGAAGCATCCATCACCCGACAGCGCCTGTGTCAGGTAATAGTTTACTTCGCCGTGGCCTCTTTCCACCCATTCCGCTATAATTGGGATCATTTGATGCGTCCATCTGCCTTTTGTCTCCCCATCCCATCTTTCTTGCCACTCTTTCATTAGCATGCTTCAGGTTCCCTCTTTTATGGTGTTTATCTCCTTTGGGGGTAGCTTGCCTTCCTTTTTCTTTCTATCTTTTAGGGTCTGATAAGTTCTCTTCCTTTCCCTCGCTAGTAGGTCTATGGGGGGCATTCTCGCCAGCACCAGAACAGCGCGGTCAGATATCGTCCGATACGCTGATACAACTCTGATGGCCATCCTCCTTTGGATTTGGTTGTATTTTCTCCTAATGGATTGTTTCTCAAGAGAAGTCGCCCATACTGGTGCTGCATACAACATCTTCGAGATTACCGCGCTGGATATCAGTCTTCTTTTTGCTTCTTTAGGTCCACCTATGTTAGGCATAAGCCTAGAGAGGTTGGATCCCATTGTTGCAGCTTTGTCTGCTGTCTTGCATATGTGTGGCCCTAAGCTCAGTCTGTGGTCAATTTCGACCCCCAGGTATGTAATTTGGCGGCTCCAGGAAATGCTTACTCCGTTCGAGGTGATGCATAGGAAGTTAAATGCTCTTTTGTCAGTAACTAGTACTGCTTCCGTCTTTTCCACTGCCATCTGTAGGCGTCTTTTGTCCAACCATCTGTTAATCCTAGAGAGGGCCACGTTTAAGTGCCTCTCCAGCGGGTCCACGTTGTCACTGTAGCTGATGATAAGCGTATCATCTCCGTATCTGATCAGCAAGGTATCTTGTGGTAGATCTATATTTAGTAGCTCGTCGTACATGGTGTTCCTCAGGAATGGATACAGCTTGGATCCTTGGTGAACTCCACGCCTCATCTCTTCCTCCACCCTAAGAGTGTCAGAGTATATAATTTTCCTTTCTGATAGGTAGTCCTCGATAATTCTTAAAAGGTATTCTGGGACCTGTTTCTCCACCAGTGCCTTAATAACATCTTCCCAGTTGGCGGAATTAAAGGCATTCCTAATATCAATGGCTACTAATGCACAAAACCCTTTTTTTTTGCCTGTTCCGTTTTTAGCAGTTTCCGCTATGCGCACTACTTCCCTTATTGCGTCCGTAGTTGAGCGGCCTTTTCTGAATCCAAACTGTCTATCGGAGAAATTTTTTCCTGTTGATATATGTTTCTCTAGTCGTTGTAGAATCAACCCTTCCATGAGTTTGCCCATTGTATCTAGGAGGCATAACGGCCTATACGACGATGCCTTATCTAGGGCCTTGTTTCCTTTCCGTAGTAAAATTAATTTCTGTTTCTTCCAGTTCTTGAAGAAAACTCCATTTCTGAGGCAGCTATTAAATGCCTCCAGCAAGCATTCCGGGTATTCCTTGGCCACAATCTTAATTATTTCGTTTGGTATTCCGTCTGATCCGGTGGCTTTCTTGCACTTTAGTTTCCTCGCTTCTACTTGTAGCTCGTCTCTCGTGAATACATCATTCTCACTGAATTCGTAGTCGTACGGTTTTCTTCTCGTCCACAGGTCTCTGGTTGGGAAGAGATCTCTTATAATTTCTTTCACCCATTTGGGGTCCTCTAGTCCGGGTACCTTCGTATTCACTGAGTTTTTTGTTTACAATTTTGTACGCCATGCCCCAGGGATCATCTTCTACCTCGTCTAGTAGCTCTTTCCAGCACTTCGATTTCCTACTTTTAATTTCTCTTTTCAGCTGTTTTTGGCGTATTTTGTATTCTCTTCGAAGTGATTCGTCAGTTTTGGAACTTGTGGCTAGTCTCCTAGCTTTAATACAATTCTTCCTCAGTTCGGCAATCTCAGGAGTCCACAAGTACACCTGCTGCTTTCCCCTTGGGCATCTGCGTCTCGGCATAGATGCGGCGCACGCTGCCATCACTATGTCCCTCGTTTCTGTTACTGTTGTTTCAGGGGCATTCTGTTTTTTCATCCAACCCATGCTCTGTATTAGCTTAGACTCTTCTAGAGAGAGCTTCGCTTTCGTTTCGTCCAGCTTGTTAGTGTTCCACGGAGGTCGCCCCCCTGGCTTCTGAAGCTCCCTTTGGTATCCAGTTACTTTAAACTGGATGTAGCTGTGATCACTGAGCGTCTCGTCGTCCAGTACTCTCCAGTCCGTGGTTCTCTTAGCGATGTTGTTGGAGCCTATTGTTAGATCCAGTATGGATGCCGCATCTCCTCTTTGGAATGTACTCTCCCTTCCTGTGTTAAGGATAACTAGGTCGTTATGGCGATGAATTCACAGACTATATCCCCTCTTTTGTCACTTCGGGTTCCCCTCATTCTGGCGACTTGCTATTAAAGTCACCTGCCACTACAACTTCTCCTTTTGCAGATTTTAGGCTCATCTCTAGTTCGTCAATTTCCTTTTTAAAGGTGTCAATTGGGTCGTTAGGTGAGAAGTAGCAGCTATAGACCCTTACGTCTCCTATTTCTATCCATACAAACCCATCGTTGGTGGGTTTGTTTTTAGATACGTTTATGTTCTTGTTGAGTGTTATCACAGCCGCTCTTCTCGAGCCATTCTGGTACCACATAGCTTCTTCTGTGTTCTTCGGCTGCTCGCTAACGACCAGCAGGTCTACATTTCTTTCAGTTGCAGCTTGCAGAAGTAAGTCTTGGGCTGCTTTGCTCTTTGCTAATTTCCTAAATTAACCTGCAGGAAATTCATTATGGCTGGTTATTTTTCTTGTTCATTTCTGCGGTATATGCTGAGCACTTTTTGCTTCCCAGCATGTGGTCACAGCTTAGATTTTTTACTTTGCAAATGATGCATTGTGTTGACCCCTTGCAGTCTTTGATGTGGTGCCCCTCTTTGCCACATTTGTAGCACACGTTTCTTCTGTCCGGGCCTTTGCAGTTGTTAGATATGTGCCCAGAGTCCAGGCATTTGAAACATCTAGTTTGTAGCTTGTTCTCCCGTATCTTACAGTATATCCAGCCTATTTTAATCCTACCTTTATCCTTCTTCAGAAGTTTTACGGCTGTATCTGTGGGAAGCAGAATTGTCGCTGTCTGGGTTCTTGCGAACCCTCTGTGTAGCCGGCATGATTGACGGAGTTGTTCGGTCGGAGTTTCTAGTTCCCTCTCGATAGCTGCTGTTATATCATCGACGGTGGCAGTTTCGTCAATGTCTTTAATTTCCAACATTGTTTTGGCGTCAGAGTACTTATTTCTGCACTCTTCCCGACAGCCTTCACCAGTGCTTTATTAAAGTCGGTTAAATCCCCTTCTTTGTCTAGGACTATTAATAGTTCTCCCTTCTGTGTTCTTCTCATCTTTATGTTCAGGTTATATTCACTTGCATTTACTGAGGTTTTCATCTTTTTAATAATGTCAGCGTATGCCTGTCCGTCTTTAGCAGTCACTTTTATCGCCTGGTTCAGGGGTCTATTTCTCGTCTTGATTTGTTCCGCTTTTTTCTCTCTTTCTTTTCTTTTTTCTTCTCTTTGTTCTTTCTTCTTCTGCTCTGGTGGTTTCATCATCTCCTCCGTTGAGTCCCCTTCTGTCGTTCCTTCTCCTTGATGTTCTGTTGCCTCTGTGTTGGCGTCCGTTGCCTCTACTGTTTCCTTCTGTCTGTCTTTCTTGTCTCTTCTGTAGCTCTCTTCTGGTGGGCTAGGCGCCTCCCTCTTTTTCCTTTGTGTCGGTCTTATCTCTTTTCTCTTATTGTCCTCTTCTCGTTTCGAGAGGCAGTGCAGGGTCTCTGCAAACTCTCTCTTCTTTTCTAGGGCGCAATGCCATCTATTCCTTACGAAATCAATTTTCTCCCGAGCTCTCATCATGGCCTCTTTGACATCCTTCGGGTTGTTTTTTAGCATGTATGTTTCCATAATTTTTAGGTTGTTGTTTAGATCTTCTATTATTTCTCTCAGGTCTTTTTTCAATTTCTGGATATTCTCCTACTTGCTAAGTAGTGGGCCGGCTGCTGTCATGGTTTCCGCTGGTTCTTTCTCACTCTCGGGTCCCTGGCCATCACTCATCTCGCCGCCATAATCCAGTGCCACCTCCATGATTGTAGGAGATGGTGGGGGAGTCCTCTGCAGCTTTGATTTCCTCGCAAACGGGTTGAGTTCATCGTTCTCGCTATCTGCCCGCGGCTTCCAGTACCCTCTTTTGGCGTCCCCTTTCGAAGTTCCCGCCGCGCCGGGAGTGTCGTCGTCCCGGCCTTGGCCGCTAGATGGCGCTGTAGGCGCGCTCGGGTTCTTGGCATCTCCGCCAGATAGCGCTACGTGTAGCGGCGCGGCCATCTGACCGTGCGTGGGCGTAAAGTAAGAGCCTGCTTTGGTGCTCTGTCCCCCCCAGGGGGCGCTCGCGTGTCCGGCCGCGTGGCCGTTCGCGTGGCAGATTGCCCCCCCGATCGGCCTACTTCCGTGTTGGAGTCATTTGGTATAGCAAAACGCCCACCCGGGCTAACTACCCAATAACTCTCCAGTTTTGACGCTTATATTTCTGAAATCGCCAGATGTTAGGCCATCTGTTCCACGTACCTGGCGTTCCAATAGCGATGTTTTTCCGTCGTAAATCCTAAAAATCCAGGAGCTGTCACAGCACGCGTGTGAACATCCCAGTTCAGGGCTACCAACCCATTATTATTATTATTATTATTATTATTTTCCCATTACATCACTACTAAAGATGTTATGAGTCGGCTGAATATAAGATCTACTCCAGGTTGCAACCAGCTACCTAAGGAGCAGATCCGGTGACTGTCAGTGCCTCTACAATACTTTACGCAAAATGTGGGCTGTTCCAAATAAAGCAATTTCTTGCACTTCCCAATCTTTTGAAATACCAGGGAGTTTAGACAAGTTCTTACTCAAATTTTGCGGAACGAATCCCAGAGCTCCGATAACTATCGGGACGACCTGTGCTTTTACGCCCCACATTCGGCTGATCTCGATTTCCAAACTCTTGTATTTAAGACGTTTCTCTGCCTCCTTGGTAACGACGTTTTGATCGCAAGGTACAGCAACATCGATAAGTAAACACGATTTTTTCGCCAAATCCCGGATAACTATATCCGGTTTGTTTGCTGCTATCGTGCGATCAGTTTGAATTTGTTGGTCATACAATATCGTACACAATCCAACAGACGTCACCGGTTTTGGTGAGTGTTCGTACCACTTGGGGCATGTGTTTGGAACTTCGAGGGCGGTACAGATCTGCCAGTGGAGGTAGCTACACACCCTGTCATGTCTTTTCAGGTATTCGGACTTTGCTAAGATTGGACAAGCTGAGACAATATGATCAATGGTTTCTACTTGCTCCTGGCAAATGCAGCATTTATCATCTTGGGAAATTTTGAGAACCGCTTTATCATAATGTCGTGTTCTCAAGGCCTGATCTTGGGCAGCTGTTACAAGTGCTTCCGATTCTGGCTTCATTCTTCCCCTTTTAAGCCACATAAATGATTGATCTTTATTGATCTGCACCTTGTCCATTCTTTTTAGGTATTGTCCGTGGAGTGGTTTGTCTCTCCACGATTTCTTTAACATTTTTTGTGTCTCACACTTCATGTTTAGCAGCATCAGAAGTTCAGTGTCTGTGTTATTCGACGTGTCTTGCCTAGTTTTCTTCGCAATGCTTCTTGCTACACTAACAATGCCTCTGTTTCCCATTCTTCGGTCAGATTTCATGACCTGCCTCATTAGAGGGTCATCTTTTTGGCTGACTACATACTTCCCCAACCCGACTATTGCGTTGTGCCAGGAGGCTTCAGTTTGTCTGAGGCCTCTTCCTCCTTCCTTACGTGACACATAAAGTCTATGTATATCAGCTCGAGGATGGGAAACATGATGCATTGTTAGCAGTTTTCTGGTTTTTCGATCCATGGTGCGAATTTCTTGCTCAGTCCAGTCCACTAGTCCAAAACTGTATTCGGCTACAGGTACCGCCAAACTACCTATTGCTGATATTGTATTCCTGGAATTCAGAGCGGACTGCAGGACCAGTCTCCCTCTCCTATAATACTCCCTACGAATTCTCTCTTTCATTCTGTCGTTCGAGATGGTTTCACATTCTTCAATGCCCAGATATTTGTAAATTTTACCTGGCTCAAGATCTTGAATCACAGTGTGCGTATCAATTTCAATGTTCTCAGATGTTGTGAGTTTCCCTCTTTTTAAATTGATTTTTGCACACTTGTCAAGACCAAACGTCATGCAGATGTCATTGCTAAAGTCATTCACGACAGACAGCATTTGGGAGAGAATCGCTTCATTCTTAGCAAACACTTTTAGATCATCCATGTAAAACAAATGTGATACTGGCCTTTCATCACCATGGAGCTTAAAACCAAAGTCAGCTTGCGACAACTGTCTCGATAGTGGGATCAAACTGATGCAAAACAGCAGAGAGGATAGTGAATCTCCTTGAAAACTACCCCTGTTAATCTGAATACTTCTGGTTTCTACTGCTTCCTTTCCGCTGTGTATTAGTAATCTGGTATTCCAGGACTTCATACTAGCCTTGCAAAATTCAATAAGTCTAGGATGAAATCGATAGATCTCCAGGGTCTTCAAAATCCAATCGTGTGGTACACTATCAAAGGCCTTTTGGTAGTCAATCAGAGCCATGCTCAAATTACGTTTGCGTTTCTTTACATCATTCAAAATGACTTTATTCAGTAGCAAGATTTCCTTACAGCCATAAGAGCCTTTACGACATCCTTTTTGTTCAGATGGCATTAGATGATTCTCATCTAGATGTCTGTACATTTTGTCAGCTATGGCTGCAGTGATAACTTTGTACAGTACTGGCAGACTAGTAATTGGCCTGTAGTTCTTCGCCAAAGAGCTGTCTCCCGCTTTGGGTAGCAAATATGTGATGCCGCGTGTGAGCCATTCCGGGAGTTCCTTTGGGTTTTCTAAAATTTTATTAACAGCCTTTGCTAGATGAGAATGTATTGCTGTTAATTTCTTAATCCAATAAATCTGGATCTTATCAATCCCGGGGGACTTCCAGTTTCCCATGTTCTTAATTGCTTGGAAGAGGTCCTCTTCCGAGAATTGGTGAACATCTTCCACTGTTTCTACAAGTTCATCGGCAGCATCAACTTCAGATTGAAGCCAAGATGCGTCTTTGTTGTAGATCTGCTCTCCTCCCAGATTCCTGCCCAAAATGCTTCGACGTCATCTTTTGAAGGAGAAACAGCTTTGCCATTCGGTTTTTGAGTCAGATAGCGATAGAATCTCTTCGCTTCTGTTTCAAACAACCGGTTCTGTACACGGAAATCTATTCTACGTTTGTAACGTCTAATTCTTTGAGCCCATGCTTGAATTTTCTCTTTTAGCTTCTCAACTACCATTAGCCTGCTGTGTCATTTTCAATATGGTATTTTTGTTCAACATTGAATATTTTTCGTTTTCGTTTTCGTTTTCGTTTCGTTTTCGAGGTGTGTGTTGATTTAGAAGATGCCTCAGCTAAGAGTGATATTTCGCGCCGGGTGTCGGCTATCCGTTTCAAAATTCTGTTCATCCACGGGGGTACAGAGCTGTTTACTCTGTTTTGCTGTCGGCCGTCGGTGTTCTTGGCTGGCCCCAAAATTATCTGAGATACTAGATATCCAGTTGCATATATGATGTGATTGATTTCAGTAATATCTAGATCTCTGCCTGGGGTCTCCACCACCTCATTTAAGACAGAATTCACTGTTTCTATCACTCTTTTAGCTTTGGCAGTTTCGTATATTCTCCTCAACGGTTCGCGAGATTCAAGCGGAAGTTGACTAACTCTTTCTATCTCGCGCCGAAGGAGATTTCGCATTATGTCCTTATCGTGTAATTCATTGCCAGATGAATTTTCACCACTGACGTGTGTTTCACTGGAAAGAGATGAACCTTCCACAGGATCGTCATTTTCAAGTTCTACATGTTCGTCATGTGGATTGTTCGAGCGAAGTACATACTCTGCATTTCTCTCAATGTCAGCAAGTTGTTTTGCTGTGAATTTTCCACTGCTGAGTATGTATCGTCGTTGACTGGCAAGCTTCTTTGAGTCTAGGGTAGGTCTCATATCTGAGTTCCGCTCTCTCCATACCTTGAAAACTTCTATTTCTGAGCCCCCATTTTTCGCTTTTCCATAGTAAAAGCACCACATCACCTCCTTTAATTCATGCCGGGTCCATCTCTGACGATGGCTTCGAGCTACTGCCGGCTCTGGGTCCCTGGGACTAACATCCGTGGGAAGGCCAGACGTCGACAAGGTGACATTAGCTCGGTTTCTGAGCAGGTATGGGACATTGGTAGAACAAGGCACGTTAAGGTTCATTACATTGCTTGTTCTATCCATTTTGCTCATTGGTTTGAATTGAAGATTCGCAGGACGCAAGTTCGAGTTCACAGATCACACTTAACCCTCGGGTAGTTTTCTGCCATCCGTTATTGCGACCCACAGTGGCCTCGGGGCATCCCCCCGCAGGGCCCAGCAAGGGGTCCCTCCGATCGCCAGTCGGCATTACTAAACCCTACGGGATTTTCATTGACTGCTGAAGGCAGCCTCCTTCGCTGGCTAATGCAAGGTTCGGGCCTCCACTCTAATCTGTGGCCTGCTGTGCCAACCCAGTTTCTCTCCTGTACCCTCTATGGGCCGACAACAGGAAGTCCAAAGGTTCATGACCCTTCCCTCTCTACTTACAACCCACTCTCCTCAGAATGGAGTACTTCTTCGTCGGACCCCTCACCTTCAACCTATTCAGTAAGGGAGGCCCTACCGGTAGCTAGGCTACCACTGACATAGCTCTCAGGCTCATGGGGGTACTCAAGCTCCACCACCAACTCCAAGGTCGTGTACTCCCTAGGTGGAGTTATTATTATTATTATTATTATTATTATTATTATTATTATTATTATTATTATTATTATTACCATACAGTTCTGTCTCTGGATAAAATCTCAGGATTGAGGTAACCGTACGGGCTCTTGCCAAGTAACGGCCCTTTTCGATGTCGAAGCAGGATTACATGTATTAGGCATGAGTAATACTATTGTTGAGGAACTTTCTGACTATTGCGCAAGTATTGAGGATGGCAACTTTCTGTAACTCCATGTACACTGTCTTTGGCATTTTCAACTGTTGTAGGCTGTTATGCAAAGTTGTTGGGATGACACCAGTTGTGGACACAATGATGGGTACTGTGTAAACTTTCTCCATTTTCCACTGTTCTTTTATTTCTATTGCTAAATCAGTGTATTTGGACACCTTTTCTGTGTGAGAGGACTGAAGATTGTGTGTGTTTGGGATTGCGATATCAATTAGGTAAGTGATTCTGTTAATTTTATCAATTAGCGTAATGTCTGGCCTATTGTGTGCTATCATCTTGTCTGTAATTTATTATTATTATTATTAATTATTATTATTATTAATTATTATTATATTATTATTATTATATTATTATTGTTGTTGTTTTGCTGAAAATACGTTTCATAATCCTTTCCCAAAAATTGAAGTTTATGAAGCAGTCGGTTATCAAGCACCATTTTAAATTTGCAAATAAGAAAGTAGTACACCTTTTGTCTCTTTAATATTGCTTTGAACATGCTAAAACTCCAACAAAAGAAGTAATGGGCGCATCTTGAACCTTGCAATCTTGTGGAATTAATTCTAGAACTACTTTATTACATAAAATTGCTCTAAATAATTTTTGCACTAATCTCCCAAGAATAGTTTCAAAAGAATATGATGTAAAACATATTGTAAATTAAAAGTTGAAATATGCTGATATGCAAGTTTTCCTTAAATATATGAATAAATGTGCTACACCCAGAAATGTGGACAAATATGGATAAGCAAACAAGTTTCAAAACACTTAAAAAACACTGCAATTCGTGACCATTCAACAAATGTTTGTTTCTATCCAATGAACAAACTGTGTAACTACATACAAATCCAAACCCTGCTCATGAGCAACTCCTGAAAAATTACACTTGCTTGCTTGAACAAAATTACACTTCCAATGTGAAATTGTCCTCAAGGAATCTCGCAATTAAAATTATTAAAATATTCCCATAAAAACAGAGGAAGGGAACTTAATAAATAAATACAAAACTATAATTCTGTGCACAACCAAAAGTTTTTTTATCATGTGAGCACTCATAAGAAATTAAATTTTGATGAAATCTTTTTAAAAAAAAAATTGTTTAGTTTCCAGAAAATTTTGAACAATCATGCCAACAATTTCCTAAATCAAAAAAACAAGACTCAAACAAACATGAGATTTACTTTTAAATCATTAAAATGTGTAAAAAAGTTATAAATACTATATTTTCTGAATATTGTCCTATAAATATTTGAATCAATATTTGTTAAAACACCACTCACTACTTTATAAAAATATAAGTTCAAATATAATAAGTTTTATTATACTATCATCAATCAGTGACTGATGCTACTTTAACAAAACACGAACATGATTTTTAAGTCAGTAGCGAAAAATGTGATGAAATAATTGGTATGCCTTCGAGGACTACTCCCATACTGCTAGTCTATTGTTGCCTCAAACTTAACACAAATTTTAGTAATATAGGCATTCTTCTGCCAGCGTACTTGAAACATAACGTACTAAGTAATATTTCAGAACTATGTCTTGTCTTTGACAATTGCCTGGGTCAAAATTAAAATCAAGACTGTAGGTACCTGCTGTTTTTGACTGATACTGATAGATTCAACAAGATTCACAGTATTTTGTCAGGGGCCACAGCTTCATGCCATGAGACAGAGACTTTGGAGTCATAAAAGGGAGCCACAGAAGACATGACAGGTATTGCAGCATCTATCAAATAACTGAGCATACTATTAAAATTACAAAACCTGGAAAATTTCAGGTAAAGGAAGTCACAAGATCCAATATAAATTGATTTCAAGAAGTGATGGAAACCCTTGCACAAGATAATTGGCTCAGAGGAAACAAAACACAAACCAAGAAGTGAGAAAGTGAAATTTTTTGTTGGCAGCTTGTACAATTTCAAATTAAATTCAGAGAGAAGAGGGTACATACAAGGGTACAATTCCTTAAGAGGCCTCATTCTATCATTCACTCATTCTTCATCAAACTCATGATCTTGTACATCCGGGCATTTCAGCTTATCCTTCAGAAAAGGTTCCTATCTGTATCACAGTAATCAGATACTGATAAAATCAGACAGTACATACAGACAGACTCACTTCTTTTGTATCACTTATACTATCGTTACTTCAACAATGTAATCCTACATCTAACTAAAATTACGTCACAGGCGTCACTGTCACGTCCTTGTTGTGTACGGGAAAGTAAAATAAATCCTATAATCTGCTGGCACTTGCGTTTATTTGTGTCTCATGCTCTAGTCATACAAAATATACTGTGATATACCAAAATATATAATATTTTGTCAATAACATTGGCTGTAAATGGCTTGGATAAAAGGGTCTGCAAATGGCGATATACAGCCTTAGCAACGCCGGCGTAGTGGATGGCAAGTCAATAAACTGCATTCAGGCGTTGAATAGGTGGGGGCGCTGGCTAGATAGACATATAAAATAATGTGGGATTGGTCTGAAAAGGAATGACTATCGAGAGCGTGGCTACTTGGTTTGATAAGAGATGAATGAATTGGCTAAGGGAGAATAGACAGTCGAATTTTGTCGTTTTGTTTTAAAAAAGAGGAACGAAAAGACGGATACCGAAGCGTTGAGGCCGGAAAAACGGTGGAGAACAGGACATTCTGATAGAGGTCGTCCAGTAGTACAGATCGCTCACGAGATTAACATAAGGGGAGTAGGACTTGTAAGTTTTGAGTGAGACTCAATAGTTTTTCGGACTCTGAAAGTTAATGTGCAGAAGTGAATTCGCATAGGATTTGGAAAGTTTCTTTTATATTGCGGTGTTGGACTTTAATGTTCTACCACTAGTTGGGGAGGACTAGGAACACTAAATATCATGTAAGAACCAATAGATATTCTAGGCAGTGAGGACTGGATTCGTCGACAGAGTTGCAAGATCAGAAGAAAGAAGCAGGACTTGGGATCATCTGCATTCAAGTGGGAAGATACTGCAGACCGTCGTCGATCAAGACGTTAGATAAGTACTGCAGTACAAAAGTTTTATTTAAAAAGGTCATGACCTAGAACAATTGTCAAAATTGTTAAATAAATTGTTGAATTTTTCTTTTGGAAATGAAAAGATTTTCATTTGGTCAATCACAATTGTTAAGTAGTTAGAGATATATAATTATTTACTTTCAGATTCCTCGCCATACTGTACAGTTGGCAGATCAAGTTATCTATAACGGGACCCATTGACCCAGCTAGCCGGGCATTTATCAATTTGTTAAAATTAGCTGTGGAAGCATTGGTTTTAATTAACGTAACTTGTTCCTGGCGCTCAAAATTTTACTATAAATTCGGAACGGGTCACGATTATAACCGTCCTAAGGTGAATGATGTCAACGATCTCGTAATAGTTTTGACAAGACATTGTTGGTACATTTCAATACTCGTACAAATTAATTGCCACAGCGAGTTTACAAAATACATGCTAAAATTCTATATTTTTAAAACACTAAATATCATACAATTTGCTGTGTACAGCTTTCGAAGCTGGCGGGCGCGCAGCTGTACGCCGCGCGCCACGGGACCCGCTCGCGCGGAACGCTGGCCAGCGAGCGGGTAAGCCTAGAGGCGAGGCTAACCCGGACCACACCGCCCCTATATAAGCGGGAGCAAGTGGTGGCCGGGGCAGTCAGGCAGAAGCGGTCTGGGGAGTAACACGGCAGCCGAGCAATGGAGTAACGACTACCGCAGCAGCAGCGACAGGGCATTGGTGATTGCCCGCGAGATGGTAGTCCGGGCATTGGTGATTGCCCGCGAGATGGTAGTCAGGGCATTGGTGATTGCCCGATGCATGATAGGCAGGGCATTGGAGATTGCCCGTGAATAGCTGTATGACGGATTATGTTTGTAACGAATGCATAAATAAACTATTGTTAAATGTGCGTACGAAGTTTATTTTATGGACATAACACAATTCATTTGGTTAATTGAACGCAAACTACTTAACTTTTCATTTTAATTTACAAGATATGTACCTCCTGATTCGTCGAAAGCGAAATCGGCCGCGAAACGGTTACGCTGTGCTGCCAAACATACATACGGACAGTGTTGGCTGAAGTCGTTGGGCGATACACATTCGTGCTGCGCAAGTCCGCGTATGTTTTTCATTTTCTAGTATTTAGTATGATCCGATTATAATAAGTTGGTGATTGACAGTTGCGAATGGAAGCGAGCGACATTGCTAGAATGCGTACCACTGAGTACGTGCTCCAGGGACACGAATGTAAACACTTGAAATAAATACTTATTAAAGTAACCAAATCATACCCTCATATGGTATGAAGCTACAGCTTCAGAAGCACAACTGTCAATCACCAACTTATTTTAATCGGACCATACTTACTGTTCATTTAATCAGTGTAACTTGAGTGCAATGTTCTTGCCGATTCGCTCAACGTGCGTTCACATTAACTTTCACTGAACAATCTGCCTTCCGGCATAAAAAATCAAACATGTTACCGACGTATTCTGTACTTTCAATTGCGTGTGCTATTCGAGTGCAATATTGTACTAAATTACCTGATCGTGAAACTTACGTCAGTAATTTGCATACTTTATAAACTGTGATCGATTGTGAACTTCCTCTGCCCACGGTGTGTCAGTTTGGGCAACTGTCACTGTGTCACTTGTATAATTCATGGGCTATGCATTCAATTGGTGCTCTGTCATGTCTGTCGCATATGCTAGTGCAGTTGTACATAACAAGAGTCGCAGGACTTTAACATTCTGGCATCAGCCACTCATGCCGTTTCTTCAATGCATTGCATAATTCTTAACATGCGTTAATGAATGAACACTATGCTAACACTTGTGGCATTTGCTGTAATCTTGTATTGCTGCAACTGTCGAGTCTGGAAGCCGTGTGTCTGCAACTTCCGACGGCCTATTGCTCATCACCCGCCGTAGGCACGGGGTTCGATCCCCACCCGCCCCCTGCAGGCAGTGATAAGTCTACATAATCTTTAGAGAAGTGCATTTTTCCTGTATTTTGTTCTCATTCATAAGCTCTGTGATTTTATTCCACTCCTATCTGCTTGCATCTATTAAAAGGAGTTCTTTGATTCTGTTGCCTTAACATTACATGCTCACAGCATTTACATGCACCTTTTAACTAAATTCTCAATGGAAAAAGCTACATTTATTTCAATCTCGTAATATTAATTCAACTTTTCAATTATATGTATGAAGTTCAAAAGTGTTTAACAATTTCTTAAGGTGGTGACAATACCTCAACTACCCTATTTCCGGGGAGCGAGTGTTGTCCTCGTTTAATCAGACAACTGGTTCTCCAGGTTATAGGTAAGTTAGGAAAGGTGAGTTATCATTGGATGTCAGTGGGTTGGTGTGCAATTAAAACAAAACCTTTTACAGCTCAATGCTGGCACACCCTCATTTGACAGGGGTTTTTGAAAAAAGAACTTAAATTTCAGGCCTTTATTTAACATTTATTGTATATTTAACATACACATAAGCTGAAAGCATTGAGATTTTTCAATTGAATTTTCGCCTAATTACCCTTCAAAAGCTTTTAGAATGTATTTTAAACACAGAACTCATCTCAAATGTGGAATAGGATTCGTTTCACATTTACAGTCTCTTTTATTCGGCTTTCATACTGTTCTTATACACTTTCGCTGTAGTACTTAAACAGCGTTTAAAAATATTAATTCTCAAAAGATCTTTCACTTTGAATAATAAAATAATATTCCTTTGAACTTCCTCTACTTATGGAATTATAAGAAATTCCATAGCTTAAATAATATTAGGTTTGTTGAACATAATAATATTTAAAACATTGTTCAATGTTCTAAATTTTACTTTATATGAAACTGAGATGAAATTCTACAGTATGTACATACACGCTCATAAGTGCACTGACACATGTTCCCAGGAACAACTAAAATACTGAAGAATCAAAGCATAACAAAAAAGATCATAGCTTAACTCTGTTATGCTCATAAATGCTTTGATCTTGAGCATATAAAAATGCTTCAATACAGAAAAGAAGTGGAAACATGATTTGTTGCATATCAAAACCCAATCGCTATAATTCATTAACTTGGGTTCACAAATTTGCTTCATGAGGCTTTGCAGACGAGTTTACAAATTTGCCTGTTGTTTGGCAAATGCCTCAAAACGCACGATGACTAGCTGCAATGTTTCTCTAGCGCTCTAACGCAATACTCATTGCATTCAGACTGAGGAGGTAACAGGTTCAGATGATACGGAGGAGCTGCACCTGCAGAGAGATAAAAATATTAATATTAGTAATAATAATAGGAAAAACATTACATATACATTTGATCATCATTTTGTAAGCTTTGGTCTTGTACTCTATAAAATATCCTATATTCTCAAAGAAAGTACTCTCATGCGCATGTCCAGTGACATAGCAACGTTTTTCGGAGGTTCCTGTGTAGAAGGTTCAAATGGGGACACTAACTGGGAGTAAAACTTAAGTTTTGAAACTAATTTATCACATTTTAAAGGTATCACACACATATTATAAATTATATTTAAGCAGTGAAGACATTCTACCATCAAGTATTCCATTTGCGGGACTCTATTCACAGAGTTCGTAAAATTTTTTACCACAAACTACGTGATATTGAACGGACGAAAGTGCTGCATTACGTGGAGAAACACACAAAAAAAATTGCTTCATGTATTTGTTAGGGTCATTGCATAGTTTAGCAAAGAAAATTTTAAGACTTCATTTTCCAAATACGGACCCTGGTCGGGAAGTAGGTAACTGAAGTCGCTCGGTTGAATACCAAGTGCGCAAATATACAGGACGCTCTAAACTCCTTATTAATCACCCCCTCACTTAAGGTAGTATGGTCGTTGAACTGATCACGGTGAAGTGTCTCTCAAAAGTACTTTCAATAAAAGCAAAATCTCGGTTCTTCACGATGAAACAAAATGGACCCTTACCGGACTTATCTATACATATATAACTGGCTGTTGGCATAAAGAGCTAAAGTCCGACACCGTTCGACCAATCTCCATGAAAGTTGGCAATTCTACGTGTTTTTTCATCCAAAATGTTTATGTGCTGTTAATTCTATTGTAACTCCACTACCTGGCGCTGTTGAACAAAACTAAATATTCACGTCAAATGCAACCCGCAGCACATTCGGCAGCATTTGGAATCTATATCGTTAAATAACTCCTAAACAAGGCGTTCTAGGGCCTTAAAAACTGAAATTCTGAGACCGAAGGCCTCAAACAAACATTTCTCACACCGTAATCTACAGAATGAGCTTCTCTCGAACATTCCATGTTTGCTGGTCCGGCGCTTCCCGATATTACCTCACCTGCTGAGAGACGTGCAGAATCTGCAAGTAAAGGTGAATGAGCGGGACAGAGAGAGAGAGAGAGAAAGACAGATAGGGACAGGGTGAGGGAAGGAGGGAGAGACAGCGAGAACGGAGATGGGAGAGGAAAGAGGGAGATGAAGGGCAGAACAACGTCAGCCGGGTTTTCCTAGTTTTTTAATAAAAGAAGTTTAATTTAGTACAGGCTCTTGTGGGAAAACTTTCGCGGACATAGTTTTCTTAAAGTTATTGAAGTTATACAGTGAAAGTACTTTTTTCTTTAATACAATACGTAGTAATATTTTTTAGAAATCAGGTGCTATTAAATGTAACCTATCTCACTGGGCATTCTGAGAAGTAAATGATAATAAACTGCTACAAAATTCATCGCAACCAGAAGTACTGGCTCTCGGCCAACAAGTTATGCTAAACTAATCATGTTATTGACACCTCTGTTTCTCTTAGGGTACGAGATAAAACCACACTAACCTAAAATTTTGTACCACCGGAACTTTGACGATAATTCACTTTTAATGCAAACAATGTGGACTAATATTCAACGCAGAAAGAAAGAAAAGTACGTGCGCCGAAGCTAACCTAACCGATATTTGGTATTGCCAACTAGTGAAAATAATAATAAAACAGACGAGCGACTAAATTTATTAGTAAACATTGCTTTTACAGAGCAAGTATTCGATATTTCTCTCTTAACTATTTACAAATAATTATTTCAATGCTCCGTTCAGGTTTGCAAGCAGCTATCGTTAATCTGTAGATGTAATAAATGGTCGAGTATTTGACCAGCGGCTGGCACGAACATACCACCTTGACCTTTCACCCGCCAGTCCTATATTCTTATTTTTATTCGAAATAATTATTTCACATGCAGTTGTACAAATAATAAGGATTGATCTTAATTAAATATTCGGATGACGTTGAGTTGTTTTTTTTTTTTCAAAACGGAATAATTTCAAAAGAGAAACGTCTTATGCGGAACTATACTGCGATTTTCTTAACTTTGCGTCAGGCAGGAATGAGCTGTTTCGCTGCCAGCCAATCGACAGCTTGTTGCCACAGTGACGTCAGTATGGTGACGTTCAAGCTCCCGATTGGATGAAACCGTCAACAGCTGATTCCTGTCAGAAGCAGAGTGAAGAAAATCGCAGTAAAGCAATTTTAAAATGGTAGTGTGGGACGGGACGTATTGAGACGCATAACGAACTTCAAGGCTACGGAAGTGAACAGCTGCGCGACGTAGTTCTTTGGGTGGCCGCGTTCGACGATGGCTGTGCTGTTGCACAGAGCGATGCAATGCGCTCTAGCGGGTTCTGGATAAACTTCGTCGACCGAGCACTTAAAAAAAATTATTTAGTCAAAAACAGTAAAAACTGTATGTGACTATCGAGGAGAAGATTATCTACACACGTTTTCTCGAGTTCCTGAATCCCTTCCCAACGTTTTTCAATCATAAATGGTAGTAAGATGAATAGAAGTTAAAAAATAAATAATAAAATATAAAAAGCGCAAGATAAGTAACATTTGAAAAACTAGTCATTTTCGTTCCCGAGTTGTAGAAAACGTATTTTCGTCGGTAAACAAACTTCAGATTTAATTCTGCATTGCTGACAAAATAGTAAGTCACACCCTCTACTCCTGTCACTACAAGAAAAATTAAAGTTCAACAACACGTGCGCATAGTGAAGATACTTTCCTGTTGGGCATGAAGGGAAGATTGTAAGGAGCTCAACTCCCGTGTTGGAGACACAGGTGAGGGAATGTATGAAAAACGTTGGCAACTTATCGGCAAACCTCATAGATTTTAATTATTTCCTGTTTCTGGGCGTGTCAACTGCTATGGTCATTAGTTCCGCAAAAAACTGAAGTGCCTTTTTTTTACCACGGAAGGTGACTGTATGCTTTCTCCGCTGGATATGCTAAATACTACTGAAGCTTCTTGGTAATTCTGGAGAAATCGTAATTTCAAATGGAAAATCAATCTGGTCTCGGATTAGGTAGAGGGGTTTGTTTGACGCTAATATTTGAAATATTTCTTTTTCATGCATAAACATGAAAATTCA
Organism: Acheta domesticus; assembly: GCA_031308135.1. NCBI lineage: Eukaryota > Metazoa > Arthropoda > Insecta > Orthoptera > Gryllidae > Acheta > Acheta domesticus. The sequence continues at coordinate 157,607,001 of JAHLJT010009419.1, forward strand.
CATTGTCAAATTCGAAGAAAGTAAACAAATTTGAGACTTGAAGAAATCACATAAGAAACTTTTCAAGAGGCCATATTATGCATTAGTTTCAATCCAAGAACGAGTTCAAATTATCGTAATGGAATAAAATATGTACTTTAAAATTTTAAAGAGAAGACCCCTGTACTTGTAAGCAAAATATGAGTCTACAAACTTTCTGTTAGTGGTTTTTACTTTTTCGCACTTACTTCGTAATAAGAGAAGCTATTGTAATCGTGCGGCAGAAAACGGCGAATTTTCGGCAGAAAATCTATTGCCGGCACCTGTTAACTAAAAAGTATATAAATTCTGTTCCTATATGCACGTGGTGTAGCCATAATCTATGTTTTGTGGGCCCTTGATACCGAAAAATCCAATAGTGGCTTGTAGGGTAGTGCCAGTGTGCCATGGCACCACCTACAAAAAGGAAGGAAAAGAAATTTTTCAGTACAAATGTGTGTATAAAATATAGTTTCTTAATAATATTTTTTAAAAATAAATTCACTTGAACGAGCGCTTAGTCCTTCGATGCTCTATCAATACTCTTCAAACGCATAGGGCGGAGTGCTACGTTATCTGTTGGCCTTCTCCTAAACCTCTGAGCCACCTACGGATTGGCACCATCTCAGCCCCTTTAACGCTGTATGAAGAACGCCGTGTAGGTTTGTATGCGTCTCTAAAGGCGGCTCCACACATTCGCTGTTCGGCGAACAGCGAGAAACCGTTCGCCGAATCCCGAATAGTGTGGATGGTCGCTTGCTATTTGCCGAGTGACGAACATGCGGCGCTCGCCCTACCCACCGCGTGTCGATCTTTTGGACACATCAAAGGGAGCGAACATTCGCCGAACACATCAGCTGGTCGCGATCGGGCGAGCAGTAGTAGCTCGCTGCTCGGCGAATGCCGAATGTGTGGAGCCACCTTTATGCCTGAGCATATCCTTTCCCATAGAGTGCACCAATGGAGTGCAACTATCTTCATCGAGCAGACTCTCACCCAGAACGACACCGATACCCTGGTGTTTCGTACGCCTTTCCTTGTGTTTCGCACATGGAGAGGCGGCACATGGGCGCCGTGGACGTAGGATTCCCTTCTTCCTCCCGTACCCTTCAACGAACTCAGGAAGCTATGCCTTCTTGAGATTACTGTGGACTTTCACGTTTTTAGGTTAAGTATTTTTATTTGTTATTATTATTTTTAGTTTGTTTTCAGTTTAATCTTCATTATAACTTAGTAAATTCAGTCTCTGCCTTAATAAACACGATCAGGGAAAATTAAATTTTGTTGCCCACGAATTTTATTTTAGAGATTACTAAAATAGTTTTAAAACATCGCATCAATGGAAAAATCCATTGACGGCTAAACGACTGTATCAATCCATTTTTGGCTAAAAGTCTGGAAATACAAACAGTGGCTTACAGTATGGCCTACCGGGGATACCGGCACGGCGGTAGTCCGAGAAAATTACGAGAACAAAACATGTTAAGATAAATTATATTTTAAATACGCCACATTCTTTTACAGTGACACAGTTTTCAAGATTCTGTATAATCTGTTCTGTTGAGATCTTCATTAAATCGCTCGTTCGTCGGCGCATTCTCTTAAGAGGCGGCAACGCCGAAGAAACCGCTGGCACCCAGCGGCAATGATACGTTACTCCCGCTACTACTAAATCGAAGATTATGTAGTCAAAGATTATTTCTAAGGTCAGCGGTAGCACAGGGCATGAAAGCGGTAAACGTCGCTGAATACACGCAAATTTTCTACCCACAAATGACTCAGGATATCCCACTTTCGTGATGTTAGGCAAATGTACTCAATTATTTACTTTAAAATTAAATAAATTGAATAATTCCTTGGAGAAATGGTGTATTCAGGAGAAAAGAGTAAAACATTAAAACATGTTTTATACCAAACTTGTGTATTTTTTGTGTAGAATCCGAATATGTAATAAAAAGTGGGGGTTCCCATTTAAAATTTCAAACTTGGCTCCCACCTCACCCACAAAGGGCGAGCGGGGAAATTGGATTTTAGGTCTGACAGATGTCCCCTTTGGAGATATTAATTTTTTGCCTTTGACATTTTTTGTACATTGCATATTTTTCGAGTTATTTTGATCTGTCAAGTTAAATGGGCCACCGTATATACTAGAATACTCCCTGCAAGAATGAAACCAATAGCTGACACCATCATCGGTGAACAACAAAATAGATTAGACGATCGGTGAACAGCAAAATAGATTAGAAGACGACGATCTTCAGATAGCTTATTTACACTCAAAATAGTAATAAAAAGAAGATAATATAATCTTGAAACACACATAGCCTTTATTAACTATGTAAAAGCGTTTGACAAAGGCGACCGCTACTGAGGGAAATTTTAATAAAGAAGGGGATACTTAACCATTTCACCCAAGTAACTAAAAACCTATATGCTGAAACAAGAAGTTGCATCGACACTGGTTTCAAAATCGGCAAAACGTTTCTGAAAATAAACCTTGGAATTCGACAGGGTTGTAACTTATCAGCAACTCTGTTTAATCTATACGCAGATGAAATGCTGAATGAATGGAACTGTTTTGCCTGTCATGGTATTGAGAATGCAGAAAACTGTTTTATAAATTCCATCTTTTGTGCCGACGATCATGTTTTGATTGCTAACACTGAAAATATTCTTCAGCTCAATTTCTACCACCGCAGAAAAATAGCTAGATCTTGTAAATGTGATATATCCACATTTAAAACCCAAATAATGGCATTTTGCGGGAAGGAACTAGCGAGATCTAAGATAGTAGTGGAAAATCAGGTTCTGAATTTTCATTATCTAGGAAACGACATGTCGTACAACTACGACAGCAGAGAAGAAACTCTCGCGGTTCCAGCTAATGTGTGGAACCATAAGAAAAACTCTCGCTAAGAACACCTGAAAAGAAACACAGTTTAAATTCTATAAGACAACGGCAATACCAACCCTTCTATACGGTAGCGAACGCTGGGTAAAAAGAAATGAGTAGAAAACAGGCATCAGTAATGAAGTTCCTGAGGGCAAAAAAAGGTTGTATGAAAATTGTTCATGAAAGAAATCAAGATACTCGAAACAAACTAAAAGTCGTATCAGTCCTCGATCAAAAACAAAAATATCAACGAAATTGGACCAAACATCTACATTGAAGGAGGAGCGGCGCCTTCCCAAGGCTTGGAAATATCGACCCGTTGGAAAACGAGATTCCAGGAGACCAAGAAAACGGTGAGTCATCGCACCGGAAAGGGCCGTTAGGCCTAGACCGCAAATATGATGATATAATTCCTTGCATTTTAAGATTTCGTATGACAAATATAATTTTCTACCGTTTGTTACCTTACGTATTATTGCGAAACCTACCAGAGTGTTTACCACATCCTTCGTGTTTCAGTTTTAAGTTTTTTAACATGTACTTGGCATGGTCTGGTGGTATTCCAAAATTAAGGTTAGGTAATGAGTCAACATCCAATGCAAATGAACAGTCAAACGATAAGTTTTGATTGTTTGACATGTTCATGACTCTCTCATACATTTTGATTGTTTGACATGTTCGTTACTCACTCATGCCATACTCATGTCATGAACGAGCTGTATATATTCCCTGTCTACTTTAATAATTTTTAAGAGCTTTCTAGTTCGTATTGTTTACGGTCAAATCTTGTACCCTCAAATTTTTATAGTTGTTCTAAAGTAGACTAATGAAGTGTTGGGAACTTACATAACTGCAATGAAAAACTATCCCGTATAAATTTAGGAAATGTCGTCCACACAAATGTAACACAATTTGTTAAAAAAGCGCAAAATTATGATATTGCAAACCACAATAGATTCATCAAACTTTGACGATTTAGATAGCAATGCACAATTAATGTTGGTCTTGAGGGTGCTGTTTACGCACATACCACTTATCATATGTATTAAATAAATTTTTAATTCTCAAAATTATCTTTGTTTAATGGCAAACCGATTCGTGATTTATCGTGATATATTGATATTCGTGATATTCGTGATATATCGGGGCTCATGCAAAATCCTGAGGAAGTAAGAAAATTGTTTAGAGTTTTTGCAAAAGAATTTTTAATTTGTAATTATTTTAAAATATTTTTTGATATTTAATCTTTGATTCATTGTTTTATTAAAATGAAAAACATATTTCAGAGACTAAAAGTGCTTTTATGTCGAGCAATTTGTGCATTATCTTTAACAGAAACTTAATAATCTAAAACTTAAAGTAGCAACATGTGCATGCAAATAAGCAATGCTGAAGCATATCTTGCAAGGATTCAAACATGCAAAGCTGGGATTTGATTGTGTTGCAAGTGGGTATGGCAGGAAGCTAAATATCATTTAAAAGCTTTTACCTTCTAACCATTGTTAAATATTTTACAGGTACTGCCAAATGTGTTGATATCAACATTTCATTGCTGGAATCCATTTGATGTTCTTTTCTCCTCGTGTGCCACTGACCCATTCACAGCCACATCCTTGCTAAGGCTGGGCGAATTCTGAGATGACAAACCACAATAAAGTCATGAGAAAAATCTTATAGAATGGAGATCTTTTATTAATCAGTGAGCAAATTTTAAGTCAGAAAAGAAATGTAATAATTCTTGGAAAATAACTATGTGAACACATTTGACTTTAATGGACGTTTACTGAGTATTAACACTTATATATGGAAACATCGGTCTGACAGGCAGCAAGTGAAATTGGTTTATGCAATAATGGGCGATATGAGTGGGCAAGAGCTTTGACAGTCATAGTAGCTTCCTCCCTGACCCTCTTCTATCACTCGGCCGAGTTTTGTTTAGTTCTGCTAAAGCGGTCGGCTTTAAGGGGCATTTTTGGATATCGTGGCTGTCTGTTTTTCTCTTTCCGTATTTTTCGTAGCGGTATGCGAGACCGGTTTGTTTCTCTTATAGTAGTGATCTGTGAGACGGGTGTTTCCTTAAACGCTCTTGGGCGTTTTTACTCAAATATTTATTTAATATTTTTACTTTCAAAATATTGTAATGGATTGCGCAATTCCTTCGAACGATCCCAGCTCAAGAAAAGAAAAATTTAGAACCCTACTCAAGCCATGTTTCGTATATGCAAACCCATTGAACTAACTACAATGTCCCTTTAGACAATTGATTTAATTTTGCAGTAGTTATTGTTGATCTGATGAAGAAAAAAGTTAACTTGCTGAGACAGAATAAAAGGACAAAAATGATTCCTGATGTATCCTTGCTAGCCCACAAAGTCTCTCTTGGATCAACGTTGTACGGATTTACAGAACTGAGGAGGCTGTACGTATTTAAAAGACAATTTCAATCTTTTACAACAATTAAAAAGTTCAATAATATCAATGTTTTTCAACAATTTCAATGTTTTTTAAAAAATTGATATTTTTCAACAATTTCAATATTTTTCAATTATTTCCATGTTTTTCTAATATAAAATATATTTTAAATTCTCTAAAGAAATAGAAAAATTAATTGAAACAGGTCTATAATTTACTTTATATTTACATCACACATTCAACGCCCAATAACAAATGGCGGTCTCTGAGACCGGTGTTTCTCTTTGCGTTACAAAAATCATGTTTCCATATAAGTGTTAAAACTTGAATATCAATAATTTTATCAGGTATTCATCTGCTTGGTCGAAAACATTGCATCAAGATGCATAGATTTTGTCTTAATTTATAGATTTTGTCTTAATTGTTAAACTTGCACATATCTTAAAATTATATTCTAGTTCTCTCAATTTCCTTGTATTTTGTAAAAATTGTGTAGTTATTAAATGTTTGTTTTTAATAAGTATTTGTGCGCTAAAATACAAATGATTCAGTCACAGAACTGAAAATTACGTTTCAGCAAGATAATATTTCAAGTTCTCCCTCTTAAAATCAATATCTAACTGAAAATGAATATATCTGCTATCAAGGCACTCATTAAATCAGAGGGTGCCATGTAAAGTGCCGAGATTCATTATGGCATGTACAAGATTCATCTGTGCTTCCGTTTCTGTTTAAGAGTCTACGAAGTTATGAATCTAACGTATATCATTATGATTCTGAACATTACATATATTTATAATTCACGCATGCACAACAGTCCAGAAGTCTTAGGGAACTTCTTGTATACAACGTGATGAAAATAATATGATATGGTTTGCATGGGGAAAGGAATAGTTGGACAAATTCTCTGCCGAAATAATCATTAACATTTGACTGAAAAACAAACCTACAAATTGGGTGAGACATGTGCTCATGAACAACACATATGAAAGGCCTGGATAACCAAAAGCTCTCTTGATTAATGTTAAAGGCTTTTATAGTTCTTAATGGCATTAGGCAATGCCATTGTACTATTGAGTAAATACTAGCTGGTTGCAGTTTACAACTGTAGCATTAATGAAGAAATTTTAAAAAATTGTCGTAAGTCTGTTCAAAAATCAGAATGCCATACCAATACCACGTGTAATAGAAGAAATAACACGTCTTAAAAAAATGAACCCCTGGATTTGCCTTAGAGATTTTGAAGTGTTGTTATACATATATGTAGCAACTGAATTAATGGAGGTACTAATGAGGGTCTTCTTCAATCAATGTTAATTATGTAAATCAACAAATTTACTAGTTGTTGACGTGCATTAACAGATTGTAAAAAAAATTAATAAGAAATCAAAACAAACAAAAAACTGTAGCGTCCCCCAGTGACACCCGCCGCGCACCTAAGTAGACAAGCGAAAGGCGCAGCGCTGGGCGTGGGGCAGGGTAAAAGGGGTGCGAATTGACAGTCGTTTTCTCTAGAGGGAGACATTCAAATTTATGGGGTAGGAGTTGCAGGGTATTCCCCTAGTATATCCCACCAGCAAGGCACCGCTCCAGTACGAGGAAGAGGAAGGAAAGATCGCGCGCAGCCCGTTTGTTAGGCAACTACTCTGGCATTCGCTTGGTGTTGCTTGGAAAAGTACGGATAAGAGCAGCCAGCTGCTAGAATTTTCCTCCGAACAGCAGTTGAATTCAACCTAGCTATCCAGCTGGTGGCCAAAATACTACCACCGTTGGGACTCGAACACCAGGACCCTTCGGTCAGTGATATCAATGCCCTGAGCCACCTAAGACGGTAGGAGGCATTCAGAAAACAGCACTCGGACGGAGAACCGTTGTTTCATTACGATTCTGTTCCTATACTTTTTACTTTCCCGTATACGTACGTATACACGGAGTGATATACGTAGTATAGGGTAAGTTATGTAATAATGCGCGAAAAAAATGGCGAATTTTTCGGCGGAAAAAAAATCATTGCCGGGCCGTGATAACGAAAAAGTGGATAAAACCAATTGCTAAATTAAGAAAAAAATCCCCGAACACGTGGTGTAGCCAGAAACCCTCTTTTGTGGGTCCTTGATATCGAAAAACCAATTGAAAGGAAAACGTCCTTGTGTCCGTCTGTCTGTCCGTCTGTCTGTCCGTCTGTCTGTCCGTCTGTGAACACTGCTAGCGCCTAAACCATAGGTACGATTTTTTACAAAATGGATATTCGCTGGTTCTAGTTCGATCTGGTTCTAGTCGAAGCTTCGAGATTTTGAAAAGATTCTTCAAAATTTGGGGGTACTTTACATGAAGCCCCCCCAACATTTTCAAACTTTTCTCAAAAACGGCTCCAAATTTTTTCTTTAAATTTCTTGTAAGAATAGAGGAAAATACACTTATTAAGATGGCATAGGTCAGATTTTCACGGATAAGTCTGAATTTTCGAAAATTGTGAAAGTTTGAATTTTTTTCGGCATCTTTCTCCAACTACAAAATTGAAGATTTTTTCCTTCAAATAAAATGTGTTCTCCAAAGTACGATCTTTGTTTAAGGTCATATACATTGTTTCGAAAATTTTAGTAGTTTTCGCGCAATATTGCGTGCAATATGTGCAATTTTAAAAAATTACAAAAACATGATTTTGTCAAAACGGCTCTAAATTTTTTCTTTAAACTTTTGGCGAAGATAATGCTAAATATACTCTATCAGATAACACAAACGTCGTAAACGTACATGTTGGTTTTTTCAAAAATTCCAAAAATGTCCATTTTTATATTTGTCTCTCACGCCGTCAAAATTTACATTATAGATGTAAGTGTTGTTTGTTGCGTTGTTTACACATATATTGTTTAGTGCGTTTCTTCACACATAAGCTTCAAAGTATCTCCAATGACGGTTTTTTAAATGTCCATAAGTGGTCTATAATAACGAAAAAAAAATTGGCAAATTTTCTGAAATGTTCGAACGAAATTTTCTCAAACACTATTGAAAATGTTTCGCCGAAATTCTCAACAATGGCAAAGAGTTCAATTCTCTCCCATATTCCAGAAGGTTGATTTCAGCAGCGATATTTGGGGCCCAAAAATCAAAATAATGCTGAAAAATGTATGTGTTGTTTAATGACACACAAACCGAAAAGTATGCATTGCACTGAAACGAAAAGTAAACCATCCCGTCAATTGAAAAGTTTTCTAAATATTTTGTTTTATAATATTTTCTCGAATTATTGTAAAGATTCCCGCAAATGTAATTTTTTCCACCTGTTCTATTCGATCAAAGAGGGACAGTGATTTTGAAATTGAATTGGTTACCATGACAAGAAAAGTTGTTATTAAACAATGTGTGTTTATTTCTCGATTCAGAAAATAAACAAGATAGATTTATCAGTGAAATTTAGAATGAATATTAAGTATATGTGTGTGTATCAGTCAAAATACGTATTAGTGTTGTAGATTTAGGATCATTGTAGTGTATTACTAATGTGAGTTTATTTCATGTGTATTTTTCGAATAATTTTATTACTGAAATCCTTCGCTTCCTGTTTGTGCCGAAAGATCATTTGTACGTATTTTTTAAAGTATTTTGTAAGTATATTTTACGTAAAATTTGACAATGAATGATAAAACTATAATTTGCATTTATAATTTTTTAATCGTTTGTAGTTAAAATATTTTGTTTAGTCATGGTATTGCTTTCCCTGTTTCAAAGCATTTGAAGTAATGTTCATTTGTGATAATATTTACATTAGTGGCAATTTGTTCACATTATTGTATTTACGAGTACATTTGCTTTAAATAATGTCTAGTAAATTTTCTCGAGAACTCAACCGTTTTCTGTAAAAACTAGCTCAAAATTTCGCATTTTCAGAAACACTCAAACACAATTTTCTCAAAAATTGTTCCAAGTTTTTCTTCAAACTTTTCGAACGGATAGTGCTCATTGCACTCTTTAATATGACGTAAAGTTAAATTTGGGGTACTATTTTGTTTTTGCAAAAATTACATAAATGTTTTTTGAATTTTACACAAATTTTTTTGAAACATCTCTCACATCATTAATATGCACATTTCCAGCAAATTGTAAACACTATTGTGTTTGCAAATTAATGTTCTTCAAATGATTTCAAATGAAGTGTTCCGAAAACTCAAACATGTTCTGTGAAAAAGAGATTCATGTTTCGCATTTTTAGTAGCGCTTAAACGTCATTTTTTTAAAAACAGCTAAAATTTTTTCCAAGAAAATTGCCATTTAGGAGGAAGTTTAGTGTTCTTTAATATTCTAAAAATTAATATTTCCGTTCTACCATTAGGAAACTGAAAAGTCAAGAAACTGTTAAAAAAATATACTTTGGAAGGAAATTGATGGCAGCTGGCACGAATATGTGGTAATTCCGAATAGCTAGCCCAGACCCAAGGAAGTAGAAAACTAATACGAGAAAGTCTGTGCCATTCCGTAGCACCACTAGTTTATTTCTTGGCGCGTGGGGGCGTGTCATCGCGAAGGAATATCTCACGGTATTTCGCGTCGTTCTCGATCGTGCCGCTAGGAATCGCATGATCGCGACTGTATTGAGCAGTGCTGGCGATCATGTGACTCCTAGCGGCACAACCGAGAACGACGCGAAATACTGTGAGATATTCCATTTTGATGACACGCCCTCACGCGCCAGGAAATAAAAACCCAAGTATACGTAATGGTGTCCACCGAGTCTTCATGAACGGCCTTCAGAGCAGTTGCAAGAGCCCGTGTACCAATGAGAGCAAAAGAAACGACTGCTCTCACAACCGCAGGAGCAACGATCAGCGCACCGGCAAGGAACCGCGGCGCTCCAGTGCGGTGCCAGGAGGAGCGACGATGGCGGCCCGACCCTGCTCTCCCTCCACCCCAACGCCTCTCCTCCCCCGCGGCGACACTGGACTGACAGTTGCACACAGTCACATTTTTATACGAGTTTCATGCAACATACATACTCGGAAAACCAGTGCTTGATTTATACAATGTTAGGTACCGGAACGCGCCCCGAATTAATTATTAATTTAATAGAAACTGTCATACTAGTATAATTATAATATAATTTAATAATATATTCCCGATGTAACGGAACGCCGTTCCGGCGCGTTCCGTCAGAAATCAAGCCCTGCATAAAACTTAATACGAAACTTAATACGCTTCACAATTTTATTCCGTGCAACTAGATTAAAATGTTAAGCTTTATTGCACGAGTTAATGTTTGGAAAATGAGCGACGTCAGGAAAAAATTGTAAAATTTGTACGCATGCAATAAAGCAACATTATAAACCTGTTGGATTCGTTATTTCTTGCGTGATAGTATTAGCAACCACGAACATCAAAGAGAGATTATCAATTTCCGTGAAAATCATATGAACAATTTAGTCGCTAATTGTTTTTGGGAAAATATTGTTTTTTGAAAAGTTCTCAGGATTTGGCACATACATTACTTGACTTACTGGTTAATATTTTGAAAAGAACTATACATGAAACGATTTCAAGATATAATTTTTACGAGACAGGAACTAATTTTGAAGAACAGTTTTTATTAAGAAGAAAAATACTATCTTTAATTATGTCACTGTAGAGCCCGAATTATAAAGTCTTGCAATTTTAAAAAAATTAAAGATTTTAATGACAACCGGAACTGCGCAATGGTTATAAAAGTACGATTAATATTCGAGGAGAAAATTTGTATCTCGAAGAATTAAAAGGTCAAATTCAAATGCAACGAGCTTGCACAATAGTTTGTTCAATTGGGGAATATTCATGGTAAACATTCCGTTTGATAACAGATAAACCATCTCGTGTGGTAAACATTCTGTATATGGTTTAGGTCAGGCACGTCAAACCGCGCCCGCAGGAGCTACTTGCCTGTCTGGGAAACCCGGCGATCCTACGAGCACGGGCAACTTCCCCTCACTTCACTCTAATTTCCCCTCCAAATCCAGAAAGGGGAGGACACGCGCAAGCTGAAGCGGGGCGCGGCGGGGAATGGTGGCTTCATACGAACATGTTTGCCACATTTGTACTATCAAACAATCGGGATTTTAATTATGATTAGTTTCTTTACTATTTATTACTAGTTCATGTTTATATTATTTTTAAATTCGGCATAGTATAAACAATTTTGCAAAGAGACACGGAATTATATCCTTGTTTTAGTTTTGTTTTGTGGTTTTAAGCCATTCAGTTATTATTGTATTTAGCAATAATGTGAAATAAATTAACAAATCTCTATAAGTTAACAACTCTCGGTTACCAATGGAAAATGCTTTCAATGGACAAGAATATTTGTAACATCTCCTAACCTGAACGTAGAAAGTTAATACTATTATATCACTCTTAAACAAGAATCAAGATACTTTAGATTTAAATTGTTTAATTTTACTCTCAACTCAGAATTTGAAATTGGACTGATGTATTATTTCATTTTAATGGATAATTTCTTTGCTTTAAAGAGAAAATGGGAATTAATGTAGCTAAATTTGTGACAACTGTCGCCTTCTCCCAAAGACTGTCATGGGCCACTACGTAGTAATCTCCGCCACTACGTAGTAATTTGTACAACCCTTACTTTTAAGTCCCGCGCCAATTTCTCTGGGCGGAGTTCCTGCGAGCACTAGTAAGCACCTCGCCCGTAACCTTGACATGTCTGGATTAGGTGGTAGTGCTGTTCACAGAGTCACGTTTTGAATGACTTTTTGGTATCGAGGTTCCTCGAAGTGTTTGCTAAAAAATTTATTTTTTTAGCAATATTTTAAAGTTTTAATATAAGACTAAAAAAGGGAATTATTTCAGTAAATGTTGATAAATGTAAAAAATTAATATCAATGTTACGTAACAATAAACTACAACCACCAACCCCTATGTAACGGAGAGTAACTCTGCCTGAAACTCTCTCCCACCCTCTTTGACGTTACGTAATTTATACAAGACCCCTAAACGTATTGATAAAAGAGTAAACTATACGGTACCAATCGGTTGAGGTATGCCATTGGAATGTCAAGTGAACGGAAACGGGTTGAACAGCGATGGAAGGAACGCCAAAGGTCACTGGGCGGACCAGAGACATATCTACGGTATGGCAGACATGACACGTGCCATGGGCGCCACTCACAAGGGGCGCTATTTTGAGTATACCCGCTAAAATAAATAACGACCCTAATTTGAAGTATCCTGACAATGGATGTAAGTTCTATGCTTCCAATGGGTGCCTGAATATTACTCGCGCAACTTTTCTTGACCGATGGATTGAAGAAATGCGGGTAGAGAGGGGGTATTAGTTACGAAATCGGCCACAACATTTTATGAAGCAATGCAAATGTCTGGAGAATCAATCATGCCTTCCAAACTTTCTCAATAATTTGCGTTCTAACTTTCTCAGGAGTCCGAGATATCTCCCTACTAGTTCTTCATGTGCTTCGATCATTTCTTTAGATTTTTTTTGAGAAAATCACAGACAAAAGTTCTCATCTTAAACAGAAAATAGTTTCTATTTCGCACCAGTAAAGATGTGTTTGGAATGTTGTCATCAGTGCTCGCTGCGAGCTTTTGCCTTCAACTGTTTATTGTGCCAGCGAGGGGGAAGCAAGGTTATCGGCCAAGACACGTTACGCGATTACTACCTAGAAATGCGTAATGCGGGTCCCCCCATCTCGATCAGGTTTTTGTCCAATTTCACTGATCCATTGAGCAAATGCTGAGATGACCCCTTGTTTTTCTTCTGCATGTAAATGTAGCTTCACTATGCGCACGTTTTGTTGAGCACTCCATTTGCTTTTAGTGGTAGGAGTAGAGCTCAGGGTGAGTTACTATTTTGTTAGCAATGCAGAAAAATCGCATCTGCATTTCGTTTACTGTTGCAAATATGTTTTCTATAACTCGGAAAAGAAATATCTATTTTTCAAATGTTGCTACTCTCGCGCTTGTTTAAATTTTATTATAAATCTTTTTTATATTTTATTCGTCTTTCAACCATCGTATTGATAATTAAAATGTTGGGAAGAGATTGTGGAACTTAAAGGCGGCTCCGCACATTCGCTATTCGGCGAACAGCGAGCAACCGCTCGCCGAATCCCGAGTAGCGTGGATGGGTCGCTAGCTATTTGCCGAGTGACGAACATTTGGCGCTCGCCCTACCCACCGCGTGTCCGTGTTTTGGACACATCAGAGGGAGCGAACATTCGCCGAACACATCAGCTGGTCGGGAACGGGCGAGCTGTAGCTCGCCGCTCGGCGAATGCCGAATGTATGGAGCCACCTTAACCCTCCGGCAGGCGCGTCCCATAATTTCCCACCAGTAGGCGCGTGCGGCACTCCATACCGCATTTATGAACTTCGATTTTCGCGTCAATAGTAATTACTTTTGTTATTGAATGTGAAGAAAATATTCTTTATTTATGTTTTATACATTTTATTTTATAATTAACTAACTAAATACCAAACGAAATAACAATATTAAAAAGAATATGATCCATCACTCGCTCCCTCCATGTCTTGGTACGTGTAACATGTCGGGGAATGAAGACAGTGCAAACGTGACTTCTAAAGTTTCTTCGGAAACAACTCATTTAAATTTGAATTAGTAGTTAGTATTCCAAAATCTGTGTCCTAAAGCTTAATAACAAAACAGCGATAAAAATTCAAATGAATAAAATACGCAAATATTACAATTTCGTTGACAAAGCGCGTGCGGTACGCAGTGCCGCAACCGTTTCACAGTTCCGATTACTATTGAATAACGGTTGATAGGCAGTGTCTAAAACCGTGATTTGAGCGTCATTCGGTTGAAAATACAAGTATAATGAATGAAGAATAACTATGAGCTCAATTCTGCGACACCAATTATTTACAGGAAATCAACAAAAATGTAAGAATGGGGCACTGAGTGCCGCTACGCGCCCGCCGGAGGGTTAAGAAAACGTGCGCAAATAATCTTCTCCCCCATACGTCATATACAGTTTTCACTGTTTTTGTTTGTTTGTTTGTTTTTGTTTTTTCCCCAAATGAATGAAATCCAACGCGTGTAGGGGGGTCGCACCTGCTCGAGGCGCGCGCTGAGGCGCTCGGCGCGCGCGCAGGGCGTGCTGGAGGCGGCCGCGGAGGTGGTGGCGGTGCGGCGCGACGCGTCCGAGGCGTGGTGCAGCGTGGAGCGCGGCGAGCGCAGCGGCGCCGGCAGCGGCCGCGGCCCCAGCACGCGCTCCCACAGCATGCTCAGCACGCTGCGCTTCACGTCGAACATGACGAAGATGAAGGCGCCCTGCAGCCCGTTCAGCACCACGAACGGGTACCAGAGCGCGGGCCAGCGCGCCAGCACCGCCAGCGTGCCCATCAGCCACGTCACGCCCATGATGATGAACAGCTTCAGGTACAGCCAGAACCTGAAGACAACGCAACAACGGACCGAGATCAGTAGGAGGTAGAGTTGCCGACAATATTCAGGTGAAAAGGACACTCGACAAGCAAAAACAAAACAAAACAAAGCAACAACAAAAAATCTTCAATACATTTCTTTTTATAAATATTTCATGAGACTAACATCTACTTCTTTCTTCTCTCCAATTGCGATTCAAATATAAAAAAATCGTTCAGAATCTTCAGAATGCAGATGAAGATGGTCTGAGCGTCTCTTTTTATTTAGTCGCCTGACAGAGACTATTTCATGCATGCGTGTGTCAAAGTTCAGAAAAAACATATCCATGTTTTCTATTGTAAATTAAACAAAAAACGATACAACGTAGCAGAAGTTAATCATGTGATAACATATATGACAACAAATGTTAAAAATTTATTAAAAGGGGACATTCAAAATACAAAGGACGAGGAGGCAATTGACGTCAATAGAGGACTGCCTTCAAAAATGGAGGACGGTTGGCAACCACAGTAGGGAACGTATTTTGATAACCTAAAACATCGGCATAAATGATAAATAAAATACTCTTGAAATGATTGAAAAATGCCCCAAAAGCAAAGAAAAATGTCATTAAAAATTTTTATCAAAGCCAGTTCACGCGAATAACTCAAGCTGTTGGATTTGCTACTGATGTGACCGAGGTTTCTTCCTTTGTAGTATTCTCGTTAAATAGAACTCAATTTGGAGACTTTGGGTTTTGACTGTTCTTTACCACGAAATCTCTGTATTTTAGTAATCGCGAAATTGGCCGAACCGAGAATGGCGCTGATAGGTGTCATAGGAACCTTGGTTACATGCAACGGCTGATATTGCAATTTCTGAGCGAAGAAATCGAAGGAATTCTGTGGACAGGAATTCTGTACATGAATTCTGTGGACATTCTCATAAACAATATTTGAAGTACCATTAAAATGCGGTGTGGCTCACGAATCCTTCCTTTCCCACGCTCAGTGTCGCTGATGTGACGGGGCTGTGCACATCTCGGTGGCGCCCTTGAGTGGTTCCGCGTGAATGCACGAAACGACACCCGAGAAACTCGTAAAACACTTGTCCCAGTGTTGTCAAGGTCGCCGCCACGCACGGGAATACGTGGCACGAGTGCCACGACGGAATCCCCAGTTCATTACCCCGCCACCAGAGACAACGCATCCCTTTCGTAAAACGGCGGGGTTACTTACAGTTCGCTTCCCCGACGCTAGTTGCGCAGAGAAGCTCGTGGCACGCTACGGTGCCACGACGCGTGCCACCGCCACCAGTAGAAGACCTTGACACCGCTGATTTATCCCTTTCAGTGTCGTTTAAACGTGCTCAATGAACGCACCTGACTTGGTCGCGCGGGCCGGAGTGGTGCGCGGGGGAGGTGGCGGGCGACGGCGCGGTCGAGGGCGCGGGGGTCGCGCTGGCGGGAGCCGCCGCCTCGGAGCTCCGCTCGTTGCGCTCATCGCGCCGCCGCCGCCGCAGGTAGCGGCTGCCCTCCTGGCGGCGGTGCAGCTGGAACACGGTGACGCCGAACAGCGCCATGTTGCCCACCAGGATCAGCGTCACCGGCAGCGCCAGGTAGTAGCCCAGGCCCGCGCCCGACCCGAACCAGCAGATCCCCGCCTGCCGAACAACCAGAACAAAATAAAAGTTACAACCTTCTAGGCCATGATGATTTCTTTACCTAATAGTAGGTGGTGAGAAATTTCGTGTAAAGAAGTGACACGTGTGATATGTCCTTTGATTGCAAGGCAACCCATCATGCTTTGCTGTTTCGCTAGTTGCATTCGAAGAGATTTCATGATTGATTGGTTATTTCGTGTTCCGGGCATGTCACTCCGTGAGTATACTGCTTGAGAATTGGCTCCGTGAGTATAGTGCGTGCATTTTTCATCGAGATGGCGGTGAACTTCTCTGATGGTTGGTGATATCCTGTAAAGACCTTCCCGCCGACTTCCTGTTTTTTTTCAAACCAGGAATCTCTCAACAGCTAGGCACCGCTCCAGCCGGAACTAGCTTAAAGCTCCTGACTGGTTTCCCGATGTTTGGTAGTGTAGTGTATTTGAGTGAGTGTGTGTGTGTGTGTGTGTGTTTGAGTGTGTGCAAGGTGTAAGGATAAGACAAGGAAGAAGAAAGAAAGATGTTCTGTTAATGGGAGAAACCACGGAAAACTACCGAACCGGGTGGCCGGTGGCAGACAGCGGTTAATCTCCACCCAGCAATGTAGCTAGTATCGAAATTCCTTCCACTGTCAGCACTCTAATCCCAGAACCTGACGGTCAGGGGCACTGCAGAGACATCAGTGGATGCCCTGAGCCACCTCTCGCGGTCCCTAGAAGTGCCTACCTCCGCGTAACCCGGCCGCAGGAACTGCGGGACGGCGGGGACGTGGTCGGCGGCGAGCGACAGCGCCACCACGGCGGCCGGCAGCCCCCAGGCGTAGGCGGCGTAGCGGCGGTGCGACGCGGCGGTGCGGCCCGTGGCGGCCGAGAAGGTGCGCCAGATGTCCACGCTCATCACGTTCATCCAACAGAAGGCGGCCAGGTAGAAGAAGTGCACGGCGGCGGCGATGACCTCGCACAGCGCCGTGGGCACGGGCTCCACGGGCGGGCTCACGCCCAGCAGGAAGCCCAGCTGCGCCAGCAGCAGCGCCGCCGACAGCGCCTGCCCAACACACACACACACGCACTCCGTCGCGGCAACTGCTGAGGTCATTAGTCCCGTGGGTGTAGGGCAGTGGTGTTGAGGCCTGCTACTGGTGGCAGTGGCACGCCTCGCGGTACCGTGCCATGCCACGAGCCTCTCTGCGCCACTAGCGTCGGGTGAGGAAACTATTAGTAACCCCGCCGTTTTACAATAGTGGTGGCGTTGTCTCTCGCGGCGGGGTTATGAACTGCGTGGAGAGGCGATTTCGTCGTAGCACTCGTCCCACGGACTCCTGCCTGTGGCATCGACCTTGACAACACGGGTGTAGGGCATGTTTTTATCGCGGAGTGGCGGTGATCGTCCCCGCTGGATTGCAAGATCCAGCGCCGACCTACCCGTCGGCTTGCGGATTCCCCATCAGTTATCTACCCCCCCGCGTGTCAGCGTCCGACCGGGGACAAGGTCTAAGATCCCTATTGGTCGAGCGACATGGGTGGTAGTGTAGGGCAAGTGTGTGTAAATAGGGCTGAGGTTAGGAGAAGGATGATCGCGCGCGCTCCGTGGTCCGCTTGTTAGGGTACTGCTCCGGAATCACCCAATGCTGATCGCAGAATTCATAGAAAACTACCGATCAAAGCATCCGACCGACACAATTCTCCAGACAGCCGCTGCATTCGACCTCGCCATCTAGGTAGCGTGGAAAATCGTGCCTCCGATGAAACTCGATCCATAGACCTCCTGGTCAGAGGCACAGCAGGGAATCAAACAATACCCTGGGCCCCCTAAGTTGTTACAGTCACTCAACGTGCTAGCTCAGAGCCTACTTCACCATTGTCTCTGCAGCGTCTGTGGCCGGGAAGTTCTGGAATTAGAGTTCCAACGGTGGGGGAATTCCCACCCAAGCTTCATTCCTAGGTCGAATTCAGCTGCTGTCTTGAGGGGAATTTCAGCAACTGCTCTAATCGTTAGTTTTTTCTCGTTTCTCTGATCAATACCAGAAGAAATTTAGTACCCTAAAAATCTGGCCACGGACCGCTCGCAATCTTTCCCTCCTGCACCTTGTCCTATCCTCACCATTTATATACACACACTTACATGCCCTTCACTAACACACACGTCGAGAGAACGGTCGGAAACTTAAGAGTTTGTCCCGGCCGAAGGTAGTGTCCCAATGGAGGAGAAACCTGGAGGAGAACCACCGCAAACTAACGTGTGGGAGGGCGCAAGATTCCACGCCCTATCGGGAGAGGAACACCGCCACCTCCTGAGATAAAAACACTCCACTAACAGAACTAATGAACGTAGCTGTTGATGGGTCCGAAACATCAATAATTCAATCCTTGGACATGTTCAAGATCAAAACAAAGCACATCATCAGTACAAGGATGTCTTAGAATAAATGTCACGAACTCCTGGGGCATGAAGGGGGCGGGGTTGAAGACGTTTTTGCTAATGAGCATGTGATGAGAAATCTCAAATAGCGAAGTTACAGATCGTCGATAAAGAAACAAGACAGCCTCACTGATTGCCCGCATTGAGAACACGTCTGTACATTCTGATGCTTCAGCACCACTGATGCCGCCGTACCATTGGATAGCGTAATTTTGACAATTTCTTATTTGTTAAATTACATTTTCCAAACTACCTAATGTTACCCTATAAGTCAGGGATGCCAATGCATCAAAAAGTGGAGACATATGCTCGACGCGGTTCCGAAGTAGGTGATGCTATGTTGTTTCTTCACTGACGTCATGAAACATTTGTCCCTCAACTGTAGGCAAGTTGTGTTCAGCAGGTAAACGTTCTAACAGACTAAAAAATATTTCGAGTTTTATTTTAACTTGGTAATAGTAAAGCAAATACACCCTATCTACGATTCGCAGGAACGATATGCTTTTGATGAATGACTAGATACCTTAAGAAAGTAAGAGCACTCAATTTTTCAAAACAATGGAATCATAAACAAAATTTAAAAAATTGAGGTGGTCAATAGGGAAACAAAAAAATATTGCTGCCACTATACAAAAACCGTGACAACTGACCCAGAGAGTAAACACGCCTTGTGCTACGTATGCTACTTGAGTACATAATAGTCTCTGTTTGAAACACACACACACACAAAGGATAAATTGACGCTCGCGTGATATGAAAAAGTTCAGCAGGTTTGTTTTGTACAGAACACCTACCTGCAGGTTCTTTCCTGGGAGGTTGTGCAACTTCGGCAGCAAGGCATGCACGACGAGATGCAGGGCCAGACACACCGCCGACACCGCCAGGCACACCGCTGTCATGTAGCCCTGCGCATGCGCACACACGCTGCACCTCACGCGAACCGCCCCAGCCCAGCGAAGCGCACATCAGGCACCGCGCGCGACTGGGGTTCCACACACGGAGTATCAAGAAAGCAGTGACCTTTAATAATGGGAATTAGCGAATTGAGCAATAACTGGATTTTTTTCAACACCATTCACACTGTTTTTGGCAACCGGGCTGCCCGTCACTTCTCAGTGTGCGACTCTAGTGCCAGTCGAACATTATGTATTCTAACAGTGCTTTTCGGAATACTTTATTATCATATTGACTTATCGCAACCACGTAGCGAAAAGAAGAGCAAGTCTTAACAGTGGAGGTCCGTTAAACATTTTAACAGTTCGCCAAGCGTTAAAGAACAATTGGAACAAACGAGTTGTTGCTCAGGATCAAAGAAAAAATATTTCTTATTTATATGATTATTTCTGATAAAAAGGTGGTTTCTGCTGCTGTGGTGGCTGTTGATAAAAGGTACTGAACGGCAGGTAGAATATATCTCAAATAACGTAATTTGGTCTATTGGTAAGTGTGTTTTGGTCATTATGAAGCGCTAATGCCAACATTGTAAGTTAGAGCTTCATTATCTATTGTTTTTTATATTTGTTGCATCTTTTTCGCAACACGTCTCATAGGATTGCCGGGATCCATATGATTTGCTGAGGCCCTATGCTCCGAAAGGAACTAAAGGAACAAGAAGTCTCACAGGACCCCTTCGCACAGCGGCACTCAGCAGCGCTTCCGAGTGGTGCGTCTCTCGCAAAGCATTGGTTTAAACGGAGGTCTTCCCACGAGTGGTGGAGTCGAGCTCCCGCCACCAGCAGCGCAGAAGAGCGTTCGCACCACCGCCAGCATAACACGGTTCTAAATGGCGGCCTTCACACGAGACGCGCCACTGAACCGGTCTCTGCCTGCTGCCTGCCTTTGTCGGCCGACTGAGCCCACAGCGGTGGCACTCACACGAAACCTTCCCTTCCCAGAGTCAGAGGCGATCGGCGGCGGCTGGCGATGGCTGTGTGGGGAGGGCTCAGCCGCTTCTTGGTGACGCCTCCGAATGGCTCCGTGGGAAGGCACTCTCGAAGCCCATTCACAATGCAAACATAGCATGGCGTTAGGGGCTATCCATACATTACGTAACGCAAATTTCGAATATTTTCCTTACCCCCTCTCCCCCTCGTAGCGCATTTCACTGTCTCTATGTAAAGCAGCGTACCGCTGACTCAGAGCCCCTCCCTCTCCCTTAACATAAAAGTTAGGATTACGTCCATAAGCCGTCTCATTCACAATGCATAACATGTAAGACGTTAACTTAGCTTGCAAGCTTCTGTGCTTGTGCTTATGCGTATGTAAGAAATAATAAGTGAACCAATCACAGTATGTTAACTCAAAATCGAGTATCGAAATAGGATCGAAGTCGATAGATCGAACAAAACACTGGTTTTCCGGTTTGCGTGGTTGATTTTCGCCGGTTTTCTGCGTTGTTTTATAGCGTACGATCTTTTTGTAATGTATAATATCGACTCCCATATCCAACCAATAGGAACTAGAATGATCCACAGACAATAGAAAATCTTATTTTGCTCACGCTTATGTTAAACATCAGTCTATCACTCATTCAGTCTATCACTCATGTTAAAGTTTATGTCTGTACATTATACTTATATTTACGTTTGCACTGTGAATGGGCCTTCAGTCCTTCTTCAGCATTGAGCATTAATTTCGGCATTAATTTTAACAATGATAGTTAATGTAATGATTTACCATTTGGACTGTGTAATTCTAAAGAACCTGTAACAAGTATTGTACCACAGCTTCTGGGTCGATGACCCCCATCTCAATCAGGTTTGTCGTCCAGTTTCCCTGACCCTTTGAGCAAATGCTGAGATGCCCCTTGTTTTGCTTCTGGACATAAATGTAACTTCATTATTAGTGCACGTCTTCTAAGTTTAAGTGGGAAATATAGTTATTCAAATTATCGTTCTCCATATTGTCGCGGCAAAAAGTATTATTCTTTCATGAAAAGATGATGAGGGTTAAGAACATAAATTTATAGCTAATTTACTTTTGAAAATAGATTTCATTATATTGAAGCGAATATTTTTGTCTCCAAAACTTGAAAAAAAAAAAGATTATTTCGAATTTTCAAAATTTCAGTAGAATTTTAAAATTTGGATTCAAAATTTGATTCCAAATTTGAGTAGAATATAGTTTAGGACCAAGATTACAGAATTATTAAAACGTGCAAAGAATTCACTTCTTCTCATAGCTCGTCACACACAGTTTTTAACTGTTTTTGTGCCGTAAATAAATAAATAAACAAGAGCGTATGTCCGTCACTTTCTCGTCTTGTGACGTACCTGCACGGCGTCCGTGGGCACGAGCGCGGACTGGTAGTCGTTGCACACCTGCGCGCGGCCGTCGCCCAGCAGCCGGAACTCGCCGGCGCGCAGCACGAGCCCGTAGAACGGAGATCCGGCCAGCGTGAGGCGCAGGCTGGCGTTCTCCAACACGAACTCGTCCTGCTGCAGGGTGATGCGCAGGCACGTGCCGTTGGCGCCGTCCGCGTCCTCGCCCGCCTCCGCGTCGCCCGCGAGCTCGCGCTTGCCGCCGCCCGCGCCGGAGGCGTCTTCGCGGCCGGACGCCGCGTCGCCGCCCGCCTGGCTCACGCAACGCCCGTCCACGTACCTGAGGACAGAAAGCACCCTTACAACACGCACCCTGCGAATATAGCGTTAGCGGACGGATTTTCGTGACCAAAAACATCGGCAAACCAGATCGACCGAGGAATATCCATTTTGGAAGAAATCGTACGATGGTTTAGGCGCTAGCAGTGTTCACAGACGGACAGACAGACGGGCGTTTGCGTTTCAATTGGTTTTTCGGTATCAAGGACCTAGAAAACAGGGTTCATGGCTACACCACGTGTTAGGGGATTTTTTTCTTAATTTAGTAACTGGCTTTATCCACTTTTTCGTTTTCACGGCCCGGCAATTAATTTTTTTCCGCCGAAAATTCGCCATTTTTTCGCGCAGCATTACATAACTTTCCGCGCCGGAACTTATATCACTCCGTGTATACGTACGTATACGGGAAAGTAAAAGCAGTGGTGTCAAGGTCTCCTACTGGTGGCAGTGGCACGCCTCACGGCACCGTGCCATGCCACGAGCTTCTCTGCACAACAAGCGTCGGGAAAGGGAACTGTTAGTAACCCGCCGTTTTACAATAGTGATGGCGTTGTTTCTGGTGGTGGGGTGATGAACTGTGTGGAGGAACGATTTCGTCGTGGCACTCGTGCCACGGACTTGCGCTCGTGGCATCGACCTTGACAACACTACCAAAAAGAATCAATAAAATGATTTTAAAATGTTTTAAAAAAGTGCCCTGAAAGTAAAGAAAAACGACGTAAAAAATTTGATCAGAACCAGACCAGAAGAACAACTCAACCAGTTGGATATGTTACTAATGTAATGGACGCTCCTTTTCGTGCAAGTGAACTCAGTTTACAAACTTTTGTTTTGAACTGTTCTTTACCAAAAAATCTGTTCTTAGTTATACCGAAATCGGCCAAACAGACAATGGCGTTGAAAAGCATCAAAAACCTTAAGATTACAGTCAACGGCTGACAATACACTTTATGAGCGAAAAATCTAAAAAGCTACTCAGAAATTCTTATGAGAACATTCGTTGCGTCTCGTAAATATTATTTGAAGCAATTTTTATTAAAATAATATTAAAATCGATGAAATCTGCAAAAAATGCTTTAAAAATCACCGGAAAATGTAAAAAAAACTTCAGTCGAACTCGACGAAAAATGCAAAAAACGTCATATGAAAATGGGTTATTTCTCTCTCTTAGAACATAAAATGAATGTGTATTTTAAAAAGCATTGTTCTTAAGTGAAAAAAAGAATGCCATTTCGTTAAAATCTTCCCCTAATCATCATCATGCATCCCTCTTGGCTGTTCGGGTGACGCCGCGTCGAAGGTTGATGCTCATACTACTCATGGGCACCATCACATCATGCCCATGGCCTTCTGCCCGTCATGGCTTTCACGGCCCTCATGGACGTGGCGTCACTTGATCAGCCAAGAGCACTCACAAATCTCTGGTTCCGGAAGCCTACGACATCGCATCATTTCTTTATTCAGTTTACTTTTCAGATACAGCATTTCCAACTTCTCATTCCATACTCCACCGCTCCGCCATTCCTCTCCATTTCCTCAGCTTTCCTTCTTTCTTCACATTTCTCAGTTCACACTCCACCTATTATCTAATCTTTGTAGTACGATATTCTATAATTTACTCATTTCATATTCCTTCCTCTCTTCTCGCCTTCTAGGTTTAAGCGTTTTTTTAAAACTTCCTTGTGCTCAGCTTCAGCTTCATCATTATTCTCGCACAAAACTCTCTTAATAACGAAAAAAAATGGTTTGAAAGATGTAGGAACTAAAAAGACGTATGATGGTATTCGCTGTACCAATGTTTTAAATGCCATCCTCAAAAATACGAATAGTTATCCGAAACTTTTATGATGGGAACTCAGGATGAAAAATATGATTTTTGAGTTTTTAATATTCAAGATTTTTACAGTGGCGCGTAGCGAATAAAGACGAGTCAACTGACTGTCCCGCGACCACCTTGTAGACTCATCCCAAAACACTGTAATTGAAATGGATGTCATTTCATGCTGGATTTACTCAGTTCCTGCATCATTTCGGCTACTTGTCTTTCCTAAAACTAGTCACATATAAAGCAGTTTCATGCTAGAAAATATGGCACTGTCAACAAATGGCGCTAATATTTGTGGAGGAATGGGAAGTATTGCGCATATTTGTTCAACGCGAGGTTTTGCAATCGGACATACTGACTATCAGGTGATGCTTTCTCATGGAACGCAAAGTGTAAGGGTGTTAGCTGAGATGAGGGTATTAGGGTAAACTGACCGTGGGATGCAGTCGAGCTATGCTTTTACGTGTAACGATGAGTGAAAGGGGATTAAATGGGAAGCGGTTTTAGGGAAAACTGACCGCGGGATGCATTCGGGCTATGCTTTCTCAGGTAAAGACAAGTGAAAGGGGATTAGGTGGGGTTACGTAAAACCGACTGCGGGATGCAGTCGGGCTATGCCTTCACGGTTAACGTAAAGTACAAGGGGATTAGGTGGGAAGGGGGGTTAGGGAAAACCGACCGCGGGTTGCATTCGGGCTCTGCCTTCACAGGTAACGATAAGTGCAAGGGGATTAGGTGGGAAGCAGGGGTCGCAGCCTACCTGGAGCCCCGGGGGCAGACGTCGTCGAGCGACTGGCAGCGGCTGTGCAGCGCGTCCCAGACGCCGCCGCGGGAGATGCAGCCGTCGCGGCCGGGGTCCCACTCGTAGTCCATGATGAGGCGAAGGGAGACGGGCTTGTGGGCCGCGGGGCTGTGGCGGCGCGGAATGGTGCCGCTCCGGCAGCGCAGCGACACCGTCTCGTTGTTGCAGACGGCGCAGTGCGGGTTCTTGTACGTCTGCCACACGCAAGCTTCGTTAGGCCTCATTCACAATGCAAACGTAACATAGCCGCAAAACCTAGAAATGTGTTACTAAGCGAGACCATTCACAATGCCTTGACGTAACCGTTGACGTAAGACCGTAAACTTAAAGAGTTCACAAGGTCCAAGCTTTTACGTTAAGACCAATCAGAGAGCGGCATGGAAGTTCGATTTCAGATTGTGTTCAGGTACTTTGTGGTTATGTCATTGTTATTGTAATGTAGAGAACTAGTTTACGAACGCTTTTGATGCATGTAGTGAATTCAATATAAGAATTTGGAAAATTGTTATTGTGACTTTAACCTGAGATGGCGAATAAACTAATTATGTTCGAAGAATTACTCGTGAATTTGGTTCATGAGAATCCTTGTTAATAAGATGAAGGAAATGTGAGCATTACTACAACATCTACTCGCATGTATGTAAAGACAAATCGAGAGGAATCTCGAAGGAAAAGCTAGAAACCATGGTGGAAAGATTTTTTCACGATGTTAGAGACGAATCGATCAAGTTTCAGTAAGTTGAATTCTGATTGATTCAGGCTAAACTTACGTTCCCACTTACGTTCGTCATTGTGAACGCTTGTTTTTACGTGTAAATTTTACGGCTAAGTTTACAGCATTAGGTTACGTTTAAGTATACATTGTGAATGAGACCTTAAGACGGCTCACATTCGCTATTCCGCGAACAGCGAGCAACTGCTCGCCGAATCCCGAGGAGCGTGGATGGGTCGCTTGCTATTTGCCGAATAACGAACATTCGGCGCTCGCCCTACCCATAGCGTGTCGGTCTTTTGGACACATCAAAGGAAGCGAACATTCACCGAACACATCAGCTGGTCGGGATCGGGTGAGCAGTAGCTTGCTGCTCTGCAAATGCCGAATGTGTGGAGCTACCGTTAGGCTGAGGGAGCTCTCAGCCAGCATCGCCGTGGTCTCTGCAGCGACCCTGACCGGCTGGTCCTAGGGATCGAGTCCCGGCGGTGGCCAATTTTCCACCCAAGCTACGTCGAGAGGTCATTTCCAGCCGCTATCTGGAGGCGAATGCTAGCGGGCGGTTGCTCTGATAGGTGGATATCCGTGGTTTCTCTGATCAACAGACGAGCTACGGACCGCGTTCATCTCTTCGTTTTCCTTATCCTATGCTCTTTCCTTACATACAATTACACTTACGTACCTTACGCTGCCACACAAGGACCTTCATCGACTTGCGGGGATTTTTCCCAACCAGGTATCTCCCACCAGCGAGGCACCGCCCGAGCCGGGACAAGCTCTAAGCTCCAGACTGGTCTTCCGGCAAAAGTAGTGAGTGTGTGTATAAGTAATTGGTGAGGATAAGAAAGGGAAGAGGAAGGAAAGATCAAGCACGGTCATTGACTCGTTTGTTAAAGTACTGCTCCAGCATTCGCCTGGAGTTGATCGGAGAAACCACGGAAACCACCACCTGTCCTTCAGAGAGCTGCTGAATTCGGCCTGCCATCATCCGGGGCTGAAAACCTGGAACCTCCCGGTCAGAGACTGCCATCATTTGACGCCCTGAGCCACCCAAGCCGGTGGAAGGTGGAAGAACGCACCTTGGAGCCCACGACGTGGTAGGCGTACGAGGCGCACAGGTCCGCGACCTCCTTGTCGCCCGCCCAGTCCTCGGGGCAGCGGTCCACGAGCTGCATGCAGGGCCGCTCCCACGGGACGGCGTCCCGCTCCGGCGACGGCGGCGGCAGCTCGGAGTACAACTGGCAGTAACCTCCGTCCTGAGTAACCCACTTCAGCTTGCCAGGTTGATACGTGCCTCTCTGGAGAATCTGCGGGACAAAATTAGGCCGTTCGCTGTACGTATGTGCAGGGGCCCCAGAAAAAAGCAGTCTGGGGCAATTCATCCAAAGGGGCCCCCTACTCCAAACGAAAAATTTCCTCCTCCCCCAATTCACAAACACAATTAATTTCTCCATGCGTCAGATGTAACTTATAGCGTTAAATTTGAATTAGAGATAAATATTTTTTTCATTACTTTGAAAAAAATTCGGGACCCAAATTAGGTCAGGGCCTGGGGCAAGTTGTCCCTGCTGTTTCTCATTCTTGATGCTCCTTCGCATACGTGGGCCCTACGAAATTGGGAGCGATTTTTCGGTATCAGGGACCCACAAAACGTGGGTTCTGGCAATTCCACGTGTTAGAGGATTTTTTTCTAAATTTGGAACTAGATTTATCTACTTTTTCGTTACCTGTAAATAAGTCCTGTAATAAGTTTTTTTTCTGCCAAAAATTAGCCGTTTTTTCGCGCAGCATTACATAACATACTTAGAACTGGATTTGTCTACTTTTTCGTTACCCGGGCCCTGTAATAAGGGTTTTTTCTGCCAAAACTTCGCCGGTTTTTCGCGCAGCATTACATAACTTACTTTATACTTATATACTATATACTTACTATTAACTTTATTACTATATACTTATACTGCTTAAGCGGTAGGGAGAAAGTAAAAAGTATTTATAATTACATAACTGATCAGCATTTATATTCTCTTGGAAAAATGCTACTATTATATTCCCCTGATCGAAACATACCTGGAAGACGTAAACGTAACTGCGGTCATCGTGAGTGGCGTTGTCTTTTCGGGCGACGTTGTACTCCGTCTCGTAACTGCCGTCCGTATCGACAGCGTTATCGAACGTGGAAGGCGCGCTGCGCCTCGCCACCTTCCTCTCACCGCCGCTGCTGCTGGTAGCGGTGGGCTTGGGGCTGGCGTAGAGTGGGGCGGCCGCCACGCCCATGCCCGTCACCGGGAGGAGCTGGGTGCCGTTGGGCGCCTCGCACTTGAAGGAGAGGTACTGCTTGCGGAGGGTGGTTTCGAAGCCGTGGCACACGGCGCAGAACACGTTCTGGAACCAGGCGCCGGTCGCCCCGCTCACCACGGGCAGGTCCATCTTGTAGTCGTAGACGCCGGGCGGCGTCCGGCGGGCGCACAGCGAGCCCAGCACGTGGCCCACCGGGCAGCGCGTCACCATGGAGAAAGTCTGACAACAGCGCGGCGGGTGGCGAATGAATAAATCGCACGCCTTCTCTTTCACACGTTTGAGTTTTACCACTTTACGAAATATTTTTCAATTTAACATAGACTTCTGATTCAATATTAAATATTTAAGTTTCATACCTAAAATTGCTTCTTTAGTTTTATTGTTTCTTTTACATCGTGATTTGGCATATGGCTGAGGGTGCAAATGCAATTCGCCCTGTGGAAGGTCGCAGAATGGACTAGGACGCAGCATCTCTCGGACAGCCAAGTAGCTACTATGAAAATTCTACCGTTTGGTATCAGGGACTAGCAAAGCGCGTTTTTCTGTAAAAATATCGACAGTTTTTTCCTGCACACTGCTATACTTTTGACGTATACGAGAAATTAAAGACTGACGTGGACCTATGAAAACAGGATCTTTTAGTATGGTAAAATAAATTTTAGTATTTCAGATAAAATAATCACGGAATCAAATTCTAATTGTAGTACATATTCTTTTAATATTTGGAACACAATTCGCAATCTGTATGTAATGTTAAATTTTCATTTCATATTCGAGAGTTTTTGCAAGACGGGAAATCCAATGTCGTAGTTCGTAATCATTGTCGTCAATCAGAAATAACGTATCTCCAAAAAAATAAGTTTTTGCAAGTCGTATAATCGAAAACATACGTAAAACTAGGAACTAGTTGGAATTGAAAACCTCTAACAGTACCTAAAAGTTTTTACTGAACATCTGTGAATCTTATGTTACCATTTGTTTTCATGAGGATTACCAGATATAAAGATACGTATAATACATGAAATCTAATTGTGTCATACGAATATGTAAAATACATCTTTATCTCCAAAGTAGGCCTAAAGTATAGCTTCCTAAACCCGCAATTGTACTAAATATTTATGTTTGTATTAGTAATGGGAAATTATTGCAATTATATCACCCTGTAGATAAACAACTATGTTTTCGTGACAATGTAGCCTCAATGTACACAATCTCAAAATTCTAAACTAATACGGTAGTTTATTCCTGACGTATATGAATTAACGTGAGTAAAAATTAACCATGAAGTTCCGGTCGTATTATTTTGGTACTAAGGATATTGTAATTTTCATTATTTCCATTCTTATTGTGTATTAGTGTCGAATGCGTGTTTAGAAGTGATGGCGAAAACTACGTAAAGTGTAAGCTATGAAGACATTTGTCGTAGACGCCAAAGATGGAGAATGACAGGACCCGTCAATTGAAAGTCCATCATTGGATGCTGGCGCATGCACAGAACAATTCTCTCCAGAATTGTCGTGTTACTTCTTTCAAAAATAACGACTTGCAAAAACTCTCTATTAATTACTATTAATTACTACTAATTACGTTACCACCTGAAATTACGAAGGGAAAATGTGAAGAAAATATTTTTAACTAAACTGATAAGCTAATTTTAATACATTCTTTGGACGTTTTACCTGTCCTACTTCAAAGAGCGCTTAGGAGATGGATGCCATATGTCAATACACGAACGAGCACGCATGCGCGTGTGCGCGCGCGCGCGCACACACACACACACACGCACGCACACACACACACACACACACACACACACAGAAAATTAATCCTAGAAAATTCGTTTGTAGAAGACAATATAGAATGTCCCGACTCTCAATGTACAAGAAAGTGGATTTTCTTCCTTCAAGTACGAACCCTCCCCCCATAAAATGTTCTGCCTATAACAGGCTGATTCTTGACTTTAGGGGACTTCCCCCCCTCCGTATCAGTGAGGAGTCGAAACGTCTAATTTTCTAAATAGACGAGTCATTGATTTTACTCCCAGGCATCCTAGACAAAGTATGCACAAGAAACAATACCGGTCTGCTAATACGTCCTTCCAGAAACAACAATTCTCATCTGCGAAGTGTGAAAAGCTGTTCCAGTTATCCCCGTGCATTGTTTCTAGGAAGGTTCTAAGGAGTGCGTTCTAAGCAAAGACGTCCTAATGACATGTTAATGTCCTGATGAAGTTCAGGCGAGTGGGAACAGGGTGAGCTACGCAGAATTTCTCTGGGTGTAAGGTTCCTCATCTTAACGCAATGTGAACTTTGTATTTGTATTAAGCTTTATACCACCGCCGTGATGTTGGTATTAACCGTCTGGTGAAAAGTGCTCCTTTTGCTTGGAATACGATGACTCAATATAAAGAAGTGTTTAATCCCAAAAGGAGGTTAAAGGCTATATCAAAAAACTCAACACCATACGTTATGTCGAGAACAGTAAAAATGTAAGATAAAACTTGAGATATAATGATGTTGTATTAGAATTTCCCATTTATGAAGATTTCGTCCTTATGAGAGAAAAATCTATAATCTTAGAAGCCTCTACTACCAAAGTTCTGGGTTACTTTAAGAACATGGTTGTATGTTTAAACTCTAATGTCTTTTACCACAAAACGCGCGAACTGAAAGAATCCCGAGTTTGTGTAGGTCATTTGCTAGCTCGGTGAAACAAGAGCCTCGCAAACCTCTCACATCTGTTCGGGAGCAATTGGCGCATTCCCCGATCGTGAACGGTGTCCTTTGAGCAAAAAAAGTTCACTGCTTACGTTTCTCCATTTCAATTTTTTAAGGGCAAAAGAGTAAAAGGGCTTCCGGCGCCCGCCCGCGCGTCGTACCACGTTGGAGGTGGCGTTGTAGGGGAAGACGGAGCAGCCCCAGCGGCTGCGCGGCACGCCCCGCACCGCGGCCTCGGGCTGCTTCCAGAAAGCACGCGAGGGCGCCACCTGCGGACAGCACTCGCCCAGCAGGTTGCACTCGTCGTCGCACTGGCAGCGGGGCGCCCTGCGAACACACAGCACGCGATCAGGGCCATCCCAACAATGGCGTGGCTTCGGATGGTGTCGCCTGGGGGAAAACTAATGATATCACTTCTTCATGAATTAAACATAATTATATTGATATTATATATTTATAACAATATTTATTTTAAACGTGATGAAAGTGTGGCTTTATATTATATTATATTTATAATATATTAAAAACTGTACGTAATTCAGAATAATTGAAATATAATTTTTAATTAGACTAAAACGAAGTATAACTATAATGAACAAATGCATGTTGTTAATATAAAATTATAATTTTTAAATAAATAATTAAAATTATATAAATCAAACTAAAAATTGGTGTCACTTCTAAAAAAGTGTCACCGGAGTGGACCGCCCTCCTGCTCTCCCTTAACTGCGCTATTGCATCCCCACTCCCGTATCATGTGCTGATTCCAAATGAGAAAACATGATGTTACCACACAATTTTTTGTTTTAGTATACATAAATACAAAATAATGTTGATTCCAATTTCATGTAAAGTTAGATAATAATGTTAAAACTACTGTTTGTTATCATAATTTATAAATTAAGAAAATGGCTGCTCAAATATTTTGTTATCAACTATTAGTATTATTATTTAATAGATTTATAAGAGCAAATGTATATTAATCGATTTTGTTTTAAATTTTTTCTAATTATTGATAAGCGACAAATTGTGTTCAATGAACAACAAGCACGCAGGTTGGAGCAACCGGACATGAACTTGTATAAATCTACTTCGCAGTTTGCCGCCGGTTGCGGCGTAATGTACTTCTTTTTTGAGTTGGTAAATAAATATATCTATATATACACTCTCCATGCCCTATTCTTTAATCAGAAAACACATTCACACTTCGTATCTATAAATTAATTGCTGTATGCAAAGGTTCCTATAATTATTTATGTAACTAGAACAGAAAGTGAGTCTTTGACGTACGAAAAGAATGTTGACGGACTAGCCAACGACAGTCCGTCAACACTGGACACAAAACCGGCATTTGGAAATGAATACACCAAAGACACTTTCATACGGATAGCGCATATAATTTATTTGAGCATGATTTCACTGAAATTAACAAGAAAATAATCTTAGGACTATCCTCAATATTCGAGGTGGCAGCCATGTTGATCCATGATTCCAGAGTGTTTTCTTTGCTTTGCTGTAATCAGTTGTTTTGTATACATCTTTGCGAAGAGCGTGAGTCAAAGTCTATTTTCCGTACGTGTACCGCCAAGTAACACTTTCCAATCAATAAACAATGAAGGCAAGTGTTAATTTCCACGGATCAGTGCTGAAGAAACGGTTTCATGCGTTAGTATATCCACTACATAGACGACCCGAGCCTTGCTTCTCAGCAGCTGGTTCCGCTAGCAGCTCGAGCTCCTGTTGCTAGGGGTGCACAGTGAGTAGCTGGCGCCCGCGACCAAGCGGATGCAATACCGATGCCTCTTCTGCTCTTGCACTAAACCACGACCGTGGAGCACTCATGAGATAAAAGGAGACCACTGATTGCTGAAATTCCTCCATTAAAACCCACTCACTTTGCTTTGTGATAGTTTACAGGTGGTATGTTTGATGAAATTGATTGATTGATTCATGTTTCCGGGCGCGCCAACTACTTAGGTCATTAGTCTCGTAAGTGCAGCGCGTGTTTTTTCTCGGGAGGTGGCGATGATCTTTTTCCCCGCTAGAGGGTGAGATCTGGCGTCGATCTACCGTCCACTAGCGAGGCTTTCCCCTCAGCCAGGAATCTCCCACCAGCGGGGCACCACCTCAGCCGGGATAAGCAGTAAGCTCCCGACCGGTCTCCCGGCATGTGTGGTAGTGTAGTGCATGTTAGTGTAAGTGTTTGTGTAAGAGGAGAGGATAGGACAAGGAAGAGGAAGGAAAGATCGCGCGCGGTCCGTGGCCCGTTTGTCAGGGTACTGCTCCGGCATTCACCTGGTGTTGATGGCGTTCCGTGGCGGAAACAACGGAAAACTACCGATCAGAGCAGCCGGCCGCTAGAATTCTCCTCCAGGCAGCGTCTGAATTCGACCTAGCTGACAAGCTAGTGTCGAAAATCCTGCCGCTGTCGGGACTCGAACCTAGGACCTCCCGGTCAGAGGGACTGCAGTGACATCAGGTTGATGCACAGAGCCAACTCTCCCGGTGTTTGATGAAACTAAGTAAGTATTGATAAGTAAATTCTCAGATGCATCAGGAGAAAGTTAGTTGAAAGGGGGAAACATTTTATTTAAATATATTTTGAGTGATCTTTAGTGTATTTTATTATTATGTATCATGTGCATAAAAGAAAGAATTGCGAATTTTCTTCGCTTTTTTCGTTACTGTAGAATCTTTGACAAATTTTCCAAAATATTTCCTCCCTTAATCAGTTTTTCCATATGCTTTGCAACATTTGAGATCAATTTTATCAATTGGAGATCGAGCTCACTCTCCATGGTGAAAGTAACTATAACCGGGAAGTCCTACGGTTCGAATCCCGACGTTGGCAGGATAGTTCGAATTGAACATCTGTTCGGAGGAGAATTCTAGCGGCTGGCTTCTCTGATCGGTCGTTTTCGCGGTTTCTACAAGCAATACCTACTACAACACCCACTGCTGGAGCAGTAACAAACGGACCTCGGTTCACACTCGATCTTTCCTTCCTTTTCTTGTCCCATTTTCATCCCGAACTGACAAGCACACACGCACATGCATTACACTACCACACATGTCGGGAGACCAGCCGGGAGCTTAGAGGTTGGCACGACTGAGGCAGTACCCCATTGGTGAGAGATACCTGGTTGGGGAAACCCCCGCAAGTCAACGTGTAGGTCTGCGCCGGGGCTCGCCATCCAGCGGGGACAAAACAACGCCATCTCCCAGGATAAATATATCCACGCACTAACGGAACTAATGACCACTGTTTGATGACGGTTTATGATTGTCCACATGATGACTCTGACGTGGCCGGAAACCTCAATCAGTCAAATTGGTTACTGGCGAGAGGGCGGTTACCCGGTGATGCGCTAGGTAGAACTCCATCGAATTCTGGTGATGGCTACTCTGCGTTCGGCAGTGCCCCCTTTCACATTTTCTGAGTGAATGCAAAAATATATGTAAAGACATATTTGTTCTTGGTGTGTGGATACAATTTGAAAAAAATTCTCACGAGAAGTGGGAAATTGTTTTGTTAATTTAGATCTATTTTTTATTTATTTATTTTTTTATATTTTTTAATTGTTTAATGTAAATAATTGATATTATAGACCGATTCTTGAGTGTAGGTTATTCAACAACACCATTTTAAACTGCCAGCCGTTTAAAATGCCGGCCGTTTACTGCCGGCAGTTTAAAATGGTGTTGTTTAATGACCTACACTCAAGAATATGTCTATAATATTAATCAACAGAGGTCAAGAAATCAAGCACGTGTAAATAATTCATTTAAATAATCACCAAAGTATTTGTGCCGTCACGTATGTCAATAAGGTTTTTATTTATAGCACGCAATTTTTGTGAATGGGTTCCTTTTAAAGTAAACTTCAAATATGCATTTTCAAAATTATATTTTGGGTATTGATTTAAGACATATTTACAATAATATCAGCAGAGCTTTTCATTCAAGTTTGAAGTTTCGACGTGGAAAGCAAAATGACTCAAAACAATCGAACGTCATTTATCTGAAAAGCGGCTATGTGTCACTAGAGACCAAGCATTTATCCAACGCGTCGATCTTGTTTGGAAGGAGAACCCTGAAGTGCAAATGGTCACGCAGCTGCAATGCCCAGAGAGGAAGAACAGTCAGCGCGTGCTGCGAGGTATTTGTTTTGGGCGTGGTCTCATTTACTAGAAACCCAGGATGAAATGGGATTACTGCAAGCGAGTCTTTTATTGTTGACAGAGATCCTTTTAAATCAGAAACCTGCATTGGGATCAAATAGCACTCTTCCGCATCAGGTGCAACCGACCGGATGGAAGGCATCAACGACCTTCCAGACGGGCAGAGGGAGAGTAATATGGGCGCAGGTAATAACAACATTTTTTAAATGACTTAGCTTTGCAAGTGTGAATAACTGAAGTAGATAACGCACAATGAAATTCGTCTTTCTAGACAAGTTCGAATTTAATTCAAGAAAATTATCTTGGAAAGAAAACTAATACTTACAAAACGTCATAAAAGCACATCTTCTAAGGAGTTGAGAGTGGAGCTAAAATATGAAAGTCTATGTTCAGGAGGAAGTAGTAATAAAACTAAGGCTGCCGCGCGTTGCGGTTGGACACCGACGTCCGTAGCTTTGACCTCTTCCTCGCATCAGTCGCCCTGAAGTTACTCTTATATGCTACCACGTCGAGCTCCTACCACGTCGAGCTCCTACCACGTCGAGCTCCTACCACGTCGAGCTCCTACCACGTCGAGCTCCTACCATGCTGCAGGTGCGTAATGAAGGTCAAGAACAAGCAAGCAAACGGGCTGGGCCCTGTTTTAAAGGATCCAAAGGGTTTACACGATAGAAATATGAAATGATTGGAACAACATTGTGTGAGGAGAATCCTGAGGAAGGGAAGTGTTTATTTTTCACAAATTTGGTGCATCTGCTTATTTTTACTCATTTGTACGAACACAGCAGGGACGAAAAGTATTGGATTCGATCTAAACAATTTAACCAGATTTCAGTAACAAAATCTTTATGAATGCTTTGTGAGACGGAAAAGAGGTTTTGACCAAGATGTCTCTAAGTTTGGATGTCACACGTAATTCAGAACATATTAGATTAACGCTTTAGCTTCATACGCACATCAGAAGTAAGGTTCATTAGTGCCTTTTCAATATCTTTTAAGATATTAATTTTACGAGGTACTTCATATAATGCCAGAAGTATAATTTCAAAAATTTCACAAGAATTGCTCCATTTTTTTCAATTAATTTTTTTTGAACAGAGGGCAATAAAATGTGGTAAAAATAAGATTTTCATTACAACCAGTGAACTCTTCAAAATTGTAGAAGTTTAGCTTTTCTTCCAATACACCGGCTTTCTACATATTTAAAGTGGAAGATTTCTTTCTTAGTGCAAACTATTTTCGAATGTTTGTTCTGTAAATTATTCCATGAACAGCTTTTTTCGAAATTCTAGTGTTTCCAAAAGACAAGCATTATCCGAAAATGGGACTAGCACCACAATTTTTACAGTCCCTTATTACATATGTGGAGAAAATTTAAAGAAAAAATTTGGAGCAGTTTTTGAGAAAAAATTGTAAATTTGAAGCACAAATTAGACAAAAACTACTCGTCATTTTAAAAAATTGTACATGAACTTTTTTAAAGAGCTAATTTTGTTCAACAGACTTTGAGACAAAAATATTTTCAATTTTGTAGTTTTTATGTTTTTTTATTTTCGAAAAATTAGGAATTTCAACGAAAATGAGACCTTCATCATTCTCTTAAACGTCCTTCGCACTATTCAACAACAAAATTTTATCAAAAAAATCGGAGCCATTTTTGTGAAAATTTTGAAAATGTCCGAAGGGGGTAATGTAAAGTACTCCCAAAATTAAAATATCGGTTTCATATTCCAGGGGCCGAGACATCACCCCTACGATAGGGGAATATCAATTTTGGAGAAAATCGGCTGAACGGTTTAGACGATAGCGTTGTACGATAGCGTTGTTGTAGCGTTCGTACACAAACGGACAGATACACAGACCGAGACGTTTTGCCGTCTATCAATTTTTGGGTAAGAACGCACAAAATATGGATTCTGGCTACACCACGTGTTAGAGGATTTTTTCCTATATTTAGCAGCTAGATTTACCCACTTTTTCGTTACCAGGAGCCGACAATAAGAGTTTTTGTGATGAGACGCACGATTACAATACTTTCTCTACTTACATTAGTAAGTGTCAGAAAGTAAAAAATAAACGAAAATAACTAATAATAATGAAGTTTAAAAAGCGCGAGATTAGCAACATTTAAAAAAGAATATATTTTCGCTTCCGAGTGGTAGAAAACTTATTTGCATTGGTAAACGAATTGCAGATTTGATTGTTTTGCATTGCTATCAAAATAAAAACACCCCCCCGGCATTTTTAAGAAACATTCTAACAATATTCTCTGAATAACGATATCCATTTTTCTATTTGTCGCTTGCGTGAAATCAACTCACACTCCATGCGTCGGGGGTAGGGTGTTCTCAGCGGTGCACTTGATGGCCCTGCACGTGACCAACTTGAAGATCTCGGACATGAAGGCCGCTGCCTCCGGGGAGAGCGTGGGCGAGGGCGTGGATGATGTCACGGGCGAGGGCGCGGGCGTAGGGGGCGTGGTCGTCGTCGGGGCGCCGTCCGGGGCGGCAGCCATCGCCCCCGCCGTCGCCCTCCGCCAGGGCGGGCACGTCGTGCTCAGGAGGATCAGCAGAAACAGAAGCCACCCTGCGGCCATTGCCGAACCCTGCAAGGACAATGGGGAGCCAGTTAGAGAAAGAATTGTCAGTAATAAAACCTGGACAGAAAGTAATCTGCAAATAACGAGTTCAACTACTTTTAACACTTTTTGTTTTATTCGTGAATGGACGTAAAAGAGACAGACGAATATCACTGAAAGACCACATAGTCAGCAAGAAAGACGCACAGAATAATGTAAAAGTATACCCATTTATTAATAAAAGTTCAGAAATACCTATTGAAGCAACATTAATATTCTTCAAATATTAATTTTCAAATAAATGTCTCTGTCATGCAATAAAAGCCGCATGGTTTGTACAAAATGAACAAATTCGAAAAGGAAAAAAATGGATAAAACACTATCAACTCGTCTTCACGGCATTCTACATATCTGCTCCAGCACACATTATTTCACTGTCCCAATCTCAGCTTATCCTGGCCCATGAACATTTGAAATTTTAAGAGCTTTTCTACGAGTAGAAAATTTAAAGAAAAAAATTGGAGCGGTTCTTGAGAAAAAATTGTTTAAAAAAGTAGAAATTACCTATATTTTGCGCAAAATTACATGAAAACTACTTATATTTTCCAAAAAACCGACCGTGGCTTTATCTCAAGATAAGTCATTAAAGAACAGATTTAATTAAAGAAAAAATGTCAATCTTTAATATAATAGTTGGAGAGACGCCAAAGAATCACCGTTTTGCATGTTTCAAAAAATTAACGAACATGAGAGTGGCACCATTCTCTTAAGCGTCTATAACGCTATCCGAGGACGAAATTTAATAAAAAAATTGAAGCTATTTTTGAGAAAATTTTGAAAATGTTTTGAGGCTATATGCAAAGTATCCTCAAAAAACAAAATAAACGTTTGAAACTCTCTAAACCTCAAGTTCGTTCACATTGATGCAGAATATCAATTTTGGAGAAATAAACACTGAATGGTTTAGACGCTAGCGTTGACCCCAGACGGACCGACGTTTTGCTGACAAACTATTTTTCTGTATCAAGAACCCACAAAACATGGATTCTGGCTACACCACTAGTTAGTAATTTTATTATATATAGGAACGGGATTTCTCCACTTTTCGTTACCGGGGCACGATCATAAGAGATTTTCTGTCGAAACTTCGCAGTTTTCCGGCGCATGATTACAATACATTCTTTTCTTACATTCCTGAGGGCGAGAAAGTAAATATAACTATTTTCTCCAAATCCGCTCCAATTTTATTTCTTCAAATTTCCAGGGATAGAACGAAGAATATTTAAAAGAACGAGCAGGCCTCATTTCCATTGAACTATTTGTTTTTTTTGAAAAAGGTAAATTAAAAATAATGGGAGGAAATGTGTGATATTGGAGCACCACAAATTTCTTCAGTGATTTCTTCAGTGATCAACACTTGCCCTTTCGACAACGTAATTAACAAGTAATTAAAACATCTAATGTTCGAGACATTACAGTATACAGCTGGCACTTATTCAGTTTGAAACTTTTTGTATGACTATTATAAAGAAGAAAGTACCACAAAGTGTTGGATTAAATTGGTTACAGCGTCAAGTGGGGCGAGATCAGGAGACGTGCCACTCTGTGATGATTGTGTGGTTTATCGAAAGATACATTGTGTGGTTTATCGAAAATAATCCACGCACAAAATATCACAAATGATATTTTGGAACATGTATAGTATTAAGATAAATTTCTAAGCTAGGAAAGAAAATTTTAATACATGAGATTAGGAACACATTGTGTGAGAGGTGAAAAGAAGCGGACGGAGAACATTTGCCCGCATCTCTGCGATCTCGGACGTGGAACGTCGCAGCGGGAGCTGTTAGGCAGAGCATACGACATCGAAGCCGATGTTTTCAAAGCCTGGATATATGAACACATGTTTTATAGAAACGCCGATGTTTTAAACATCGAATTATTACAACCGATTACAATTATCATTACAATCGAGTTTCCGAACATCAACAGTTGATTTTTTTTGTTTAAGTCGATTTTCAACTATTAGGTCATGTAGTGACTACGGTAATAACCATTTCTTTTACTTTCTCGCTTTTTTCAACTTTGGGGGTAACGGCAGAGGAACTGGGATATTGTATATGAACCCAAACAAAGAACCATGACTCAGACGGGCTTCGAACCCGCTACCCTTCAGACACGAGGCAACTGCAATCCTTCAGCCTCAGCGACCTCGGCTCTAGAGGCCGGCACTCGATGCTTTTGTTTTCTGTTTTCTTTGTGAATGGAAAAGTCCCATAATTACATTTTGTAAAAGTTAAACTACTACTGTTAGTTCAAGTACTCGAACGAAGTGAACGCTGTTTGTACTACCTTTATCGAGCAAACTAATTCTCACCCAGGGGACGTCTCTTATGCCCCAGAATACATGCGGAGAAGCGGTAGGCCTAAGGCCTCCCCTTCTCTCCGTACTATATTCTACGTCAAATTAAAAAAAAAAAAACTGTGACCACCTCAGACGAAACTTAACACCCATATTGTCAGGTTCAGTTTTGATTATTATTACTTTGTACTTTATTTTTCGGTTAAATATTAATTAATAATTAACAATCAAGGTCACTGTCAAATTCAATTCTTTCCCCCGCGTACATTAATGTTACGGGTTACTAAACTAATTTTAAAACATCGATGTTTAAAAAAATGTTCTTTTAAGGTGAATGTTTGAATTTTGATCATTGCTATTTTAAAACATTTTTGTCGATATCGCATCCCTAATCGTGGGGCGTCGGGGCTGCTATCCGAGGAATCGAGAGCCCACTGCGCGAGGACTGGAAGCTCCGCGATCTCATAGTTCTCCAATGGACACATTTGCATTAACACGAAATCTACATGAATTATGGTAGCAGAGAAATTTTTCGTAAGTGAGCTCCATGGGTCATTGCAAACAGAACTAAAATATACACGTTCCAGATTCTTCTGAGGGTGACGACACGAAGCGAAAACTATTAGTAAATTACGATGCAGTGAGCATTTTAATATATCAGCGAATGGAATTGTATTAATTAGTATTTAGGACTTTTTCAGCTTAAATCTATTGCCCGATTCTTGGGTTTCAAGAGCTGTTGGCCACTAAATATGGCTGCATATATTCAGACTACGAGACAACTTTACTTGTCTTATGTCTGGCACACACGTTCCGGTATACCGGTGAGGTTTACCTACACAGGTCACCTGTGCAAGTAAACCGGAGCGTGTGTGCCAGCCGCTGCAGGCCAAACTGCACAGGCGCAGCGACCTGCACAGCTGATCGGTGAAGAATCGAAATTCAATTCCTTTTTTACCTGAGAAGGTGGTTTGACCTGAGCGTGTGTGCGAGTCACTCCGGCACGCCTGTACTGCTTTTGAAGAGGAAATTAAACGATTTTGCAGTCAAAAATAGTTTTTTGGGATTTTATTTTCCATAAATCTCCATAATTTTTCTTTAAATAGGCATTTAAATTATGTTAATATTATACTGAGAAGTACTTTTTTTTATTATTTACATGAGAAGTCCTTTCATTAGGCTTAGGTGCTGGATCCAATACTTTAAGATACAGTTACATCATTCAGCACATAAATACTAAAAGATTCAGGCACGCGGAAAGTAAATTGAAAATTTTGTTGTGAAGCTAATCAACTTTTAAAAAATGTGTCAAAAGGAAGTAGCTATTGGAAAATGATTATTCTGATGAGGCAAGTTATAGAGCTTTTGTGTTTTGAGGGTTGCATCTTGAAAGCCCATTTCCCGACAGTTGATACTAAATTGACCTTTTCTCAACATTTGCAGCAGGAAACTTCAGGAGTTATTAATGAAGGTCTACTGCGTTTACTGAAACACATTTGTTCTCACTACCTTAGTATTATCCATTCTTCAGAACTTTATTTACTGAAAAACGTAAAAAAAATACATTATGAGAAAATATGTTTATCTCCAAAAATAGTCAACATTTTTCAAAGCCGTTGTTCCAGTGTCATTATGAGTAACATATCTGAACCCTGTAAACATTTCATAAGCCTAAATTTAATAGATTCTGAGAATCATACTCAAACATTTAACACTGAAATAATAGGACATTCCATTTCCCCTTAAGTCAGTCGTGGCTAGTTCTTCGAATAGAGAGCATCGGTCGTCTTTGTATTTACGTGTATAATAGTGTTAAATAGGGACTTCGTCTACGAAACACTATTTCCAGCACATTGTCTTCATATGTCTCCGGAATTATTTCGCCAAAAGCTTGGGGTGATATTACAATACAATATTTGAGACATTCGTACGATCGACCCATAGCAAGAAACCGCAAAGTAGCTGTCAGTCTCTCAAGGGGAGAAATAGAAGTTCTCTTAATTGTATTTTTCTTTTGTATTAGAGGATTTAAAAGGGACAAATAATTTTGGTAATCTGTAGGATCTGAACTTAACTCTTTTGTAATCTTGTCTGAGTGTATTCATTTCTCTTTGTAAGCTAATCTTTACACCAGGCTTTGCGATTTCTCTTCTTTTTATACATCACTGCCACAAACAACCTGACAAGAGCGATCGCGACGTCTTCTCGTTTGCTCGCCATCACTCGACTGACTTCCGGTTTACCGTAGCGTGTGTGTGATCTCACCTGCACAGGTATCCCTTTCCGGTTTACCTGTGCAGGTTTACTTGACACGTATACCGTAAAGTGTAGGGTGGGCCTTACCCCTGCTTGAGCGTCTTGTGTGTAACAGTTTTCCCGAAGGTGCCCATGGAGGTCCAGCTTTACCCGTCCGGGTATACCATGCCTCGAGGTCCCATCACGGCGGGCGTCACTCTGCGCCTCCCCGCTCCCTGGTCCATCCGTTCTCGCCCCTGCCCCGCAGAGAACTGTGCCTGGAACAGGGTAAAGGGACCTTGCACGTTCGAGTACAGTAATCCCTCCACATCCGCGAATTCGCTATTCGCGAGTTCCGAACATTCGCGATTAGAGAAATGCTACCAGTTTAACATTCGCGATTTCAACATTCGCGATTTCAACATTCGCGAGTGTCTTTTAGTAGTTTCTTTTAGGCGAGAACATTTAATTTCCTTTATCAGCGTCATTTGGGAACCGAACTTGAAACTTGACAGACACTGGACCTCAAAGTATTACGTTCTGAAAAACCTCAAATTTGGAATGCAAATTCACATTAATAGAAAAATAAAATTGTAAAATAATTCAATTTAGTTGCGTCAAGTTGGAGGTAAGGGTTTTGGACACACGAACAGAAAAGCCATTCAGGATCTGTGCACCTCTCATTGAACTGATTTCACTGAAGAGTAGCTTCGGCAAATAATTAGCAAAGAAAACCTCCTCGAATGTAATGATGAACTAACGGAAGCGAAACTGCGTCCTGGAGAGAAATAGAAGTAGCAACTCTTCCACATTTGTATATCAGAATGAGGAGGGTGATGAAACAAGAAATAACCAAATCCTACATTCAATCACTTTCAACTTTGAAATAAGTTTCAAACATTGTCCTATTTCTTCTCTTCGGAACGTTAATTATGAATTGTGTTTGTAGTAGTGCCTACTCAGTTATACTACAATTGTTTGTAATTTTTTCTTTCTTTTTAAACAGTTTTTCGATATCAAGGAACCTAACCCAAGTTTTGTCATTAAAAGATAGATCCAACACTCGCGGATTTGACATTCGCGAGGCTTTTCAGGAACCTAACCCTCGCGAATGCTGAGGTATTACTGAAGTCACCACGAACATCTATACTGAAGAAAATCGAACGACGGTTTGTTTGAGACAGCTCTACTGGCGGAGTTTTTCCTACAGACGCTCCTGTATGCTAACACGAGCAAAGCGAAACAGGTAGGCTTCATTGAGAGTAACAATGGAAGCGCAATGCTCCGCAGCTTTGGCATTAG
Organism: Acheta domesticus; assembly: GCA_031308135.1. Lineage (NCBI taxonomy): Eukaryota > Metazoa > Arthropoda > Insecta > Orthoptera > Gryllidae > Acheta > Acheta domesticus. The sequence goes on from JAHLJT010009419.1 coordinate 157,650,397, forward strand.
CTGAGGCAAGGTGCTACACCCGAAAGGAGAAAACAGGGCACTACGACATGCTCCCCTCTATCTCTTCGCTCAATCAATTTAACGAAACAAAAACTGTACAAATCCACAAATATCTATAAACACATTACGACATACTTCATTTAGCTTAGTGCATTTGGTACTAAACTTTTTTTGTACACAAAACGTTACGAAAATACGATGGTTTTCTACGATTTACGAGAAACCATGAACAAAAATCCCCCTAAAATATGCTGCTACTGGATAGACAGTTTTCCCCTTCCTAGGGTGCACCAAACCAAGGGCATCCAGAAAAGGGGGCAGATAGACCCGGCCAGTCCCCAACATAACTACCGTCTCGAAATGTTTTTTTCATTCAAAACATATACAAAACCTATTTACTTCTAATTCAAATTAATCGCTGTAAGTTACTTCTATTGCATGGAGAAGAATTCCGTTTACGTATTGGGGGAGAGAATTTTGAAAAAAGGGGTCCCTGTGGGTCTTCTGCTCTACAGTCTCCAGATGAAAAAAAATATTTTTTCTAAATTACACCACCCTCAAGACATTTCGTTGTCTAATACATAACCATCTTGTGTGGGTCGAAAAAGTTTCCTTGTAGGCCCTTTCAACGCGGTTTTTCGGCGTCAAGGGCGTCAAGTTATACTTCTTAGGCAGTAACACAATAATTATTTACAAAATTAAGACAGAAAGTGAGTCTGGCGTACGAATGAAAGGTTGACCGCCGAGATAACGCCAAATCGACTGCCGTACGTATGTAAAAGAAGGCATGCCCTTATAAAATAATTCAGTACTCCAAAGTAAACAAAACACTTGTTTTGTACTAAAAAATAATGGATACAACTTGTACGAAAAACTCTTTGCCGTAGTAATTTCAAAATGCTGGACTTTGCTCTTAACGTAGCCCCCCCCCCGTCAGCATTTCATTGGTACACCAAGATTCACTTTCTGTATGAATTACATAAATAACTATTTAATGTTGCGCGCAATAGTTAAGTAGCTTTTCCTGCAACAGGCCATTCGTTATATACTACAGGGTTAGTCACGTAACATTAAAATCCCCTGTAATTTTTGAACGGTTGAAGTTCTCGCAATGCAATTTTCATGAAAGTGCATGATGAAATAGGGATAATTGATGTATCCATTTGTTTCCATTTCTTTTTGGTAATTTCGATGTTTTGCGACTTGTGTTTAACGCATATTGTAACGCCCTGAGCGCGTGTTAGCAGGGAGAGCGCTGTATGACCTTGGATGGTGGACATTACATGCAAAATATAGGTTAAATACGAGTCGCAAAAAGAATCAAAATTACTTAAAAAAGTGCAAAGGAACACGATGCAGTATTTTAAAGACTGATATGGATAAGTGTCTTGTGTTATAATACATGTAGTTGTCTTTAAAATATTGAAGCTCGAATTTTTGAATACTTAAAAAAATCCGTTTCTTTCGTCTCAAAATAAGCTTATATCTCAGCTTATAAAACTCTATAGTTTTATAACAAACTCATTAAAGTTCTTGCATTATATTGAAGATTATAAAGTGTTACTCACTGTTTACAAGGAGAACTCTAACGGACATATCGTTGATAAAGATGCAGTTTTTATTACTTTGTTGAATCTTACAATGGAAAAAATACTTGTTGGCAGCCTACAGATTCATGAAAGGTAAATACAGGCAATAGTGACAAGCGGCCCAAATAGGTACTCAAGTTTCAGTATTCAGTTCATGAACGTCTATTACATAACTGCACATTCGATTCACTTCATTAGGAATCACTGCAATCCAACATTTACCGGTTTTCATCAAACATGTATATTCCAACCACGAAGGAGCTTTAGTTCCTTTTTTCTCAGTGCGTTGAACGCTTACACAATATACATTTTAAAGTATATAACAGTAACCATGTACAATTTTAACTGAAAGTCAGTCTAAAATGAATGACGGGTGAAGGACATATTTATTGTAAGAATTTCATACAAGTACACATTTGTTCCTTGGATATTATTATCGTTTCCGGGTTTAAATGGTCTTTAGTCCCGTACGTAAAGTGCAAGTTTTTTCCTCAGAAAGTGGCAGTGATCTTTCCCTGCTGAATGGCGAAATTCGGCATCGACACCTCGGCTTGCGGGCGTTTTCCCCAAACATTTATTTCTTATAAACGGGGCTCCGCCGCAGTCGAGACAAGTTCTGAGCTCCCGACATATGTGACAGCGTAGTGCGTGCAAGTGTGTGTAAGATAAGAAAGAGGATGGAAAGATTGCGCGCGGTCCTTGGCCTGTATCGGTTAGGGGACTGCTCCGACATTCGGCAGGTGTTGATAGAAGAAACAACGGAAAACTACCGATCGGGGCAGCCAGCCGCTAGAATTCTCCTCCAGACCGCGGCCGAATTCGACCTATATCTCGACAACTTAGATAAAACCCTGAACTGCGCGTGCGCGAAAAGTGGCGGATGGGGAATGTTTCGTCTGTTCCAGGTTCAACTTTCCCGTCTGAGGAGGAGCCGCCGCCGCTTCGGCCACGGCGTGCGTGCGTACGTTCGTGCGTGGAGAAGTCAGCCAGGCCTTGACAAACGCCCAGAACCCTACAGCAGAGTCGTCAAGGTCGATGCCACGACGCAGTCCATGGCACGAGTGCCACGACACAGTCCATGGCACGAGTGCCACGACGAAATCGCCCCTCCACGCAGTTCATTACCCCGTTACCAGAGACAACGCCATCCCTATAGTAAAACGGTGGGTTACTAATAGTTTCGTTTCGCGACGATAGTTGCGCACAGAAGCTAGTGGCATGCTGCGATGCCACGATGCATGTCGCTGCCACCGGTAGAAGATCTTGACACTACTGCCCTAGAGTGTTGAAGCGTGAGAACGAAGTTGCAAGAGCGAATCAGATATAGTTGCAGGCAGTCCTTAAATTCAACTGAGTTCTCCCTCGGGAACAGAGGGGGATGGCTTCGTCACGCCTCCTGAGGTAAGCAACGTCAAGATTTTTTTTAATGAGTTGTCGAGCTGTAGATTTGTAGCTAATGTCGAAAACCGTGTCGTCGGGACTCGAACGTAGGGCCTCCCGGTCAGAGGCACCACAGTGACGTCAATTGACGGCCTGAGCCTCGTCAGCCGGTTTGTTCCTCGGCCGGAGAGTCGGTTCTCGGGCGAGGCGAGGCGAGGCGAGGCGACCGCGCGTGACGCGCGGCACTGTGGGCGCCAGTGCGCGTCCAAGCGAACCGCCGCCGCCGCCGCAACCTCCCCCCTCCTCCGCCCTTGACATCACCGCGCCTCTGGAACCACTCGCTCCATTGATGTTTCCGCCCACCTCAATGTATTTTGAATTGAATTGATGCCTTCATTTTACGTGGCGAGACTCAGGCCACGAGGCCTGATGTGGAACTGCGCATGCGTAGATCGATAGTGCTTTCAATTGTTTAACGTTCAAGGTACAAAAAATCCCTATTAGCGTGAGAAACTCGAACTGCAAATGCACAGAAAATCGATAGTGCTGTCGATTGCTGTAACGCTTCACCATACGGAGGCGCTAGATAACTAGGGAGATTTTGCGTGAATCATTAAAGCGGCAACGCTGTATCGTGGCTCTGGCAAAGTAAACAAATCCTTGCAAGGTGATTGCATCGAAGAAGGTTAAGTGACATACCACAGCAGGTGGCGAGGGACCTGATACGCTTATAAGCTGCCGGTACTGTAGTAGCACTAGCTCCTCTGCCATCTCAGCATGCACCATAATCAGCTGCGTTTGTTCTTCCTCTCCGTCTCCTGCAATCCCATCAGGGCTACGGTGGCGGAGAAACCACAACTACCGATCAGAGCCGGCCGCTAGAATTCTCCTTCAGACAGCGACTGAACTCGACCTAACTGACAAGCTAGTGCAGAAAATCCTGCCACCGCTGGGACTGGAACTTAGCCCCCCCCCGGTAACAGGCACTGCAGTGGCATCAGCTGATGGCCTGAGCCACCTCTTCCAGTTATACTCCTTCGGAAACACCGAATGAACGTGACTGGGTGCAATCGGGCTATTCCTTCTCGAAAAGTGGAAGAGGCACGAAGTCTACCGGAAGGAGACTGAACTCCGGTGGTGGGGATATGTATTGAAAACGTCGGCTGCTACTTGAAAACTAAAACATAACTAGACTTCTTGCGCTTCAGCGACATCACGCGGCGAATGAAAGAATCACGAAGGAACCTGTCAAAGCAGCCAATGGCAGCAAAGCCAAGCGTTTCCGCGGGAAGCAATTTTTATTTACGAGAATTAACGGGACACGCCCTTGACTATAATGATAATAATCATAATTAAATCAATCATTATAAATTTCTCACATAAATACAGCACAAACTGCGTAAAGACCTGTCAAGGGAGCTGCAATTCATTGCCTTACAATCTTCTACATGAACCCGATTCGGTTCCAAGTCGGCTAGCACTACAATACTGCACCGTTACTACTTCTTTCCATCTTACTGTCTTGGGTTGAGGCACGCCCAAAGACCGCCCCAGCAGTGCCTAGCGCCAACAGGCCAACATGCGCCTTATGCAACTGACCGGCGCCTTCGTAAGTTCCTTCACCCACTGAAGTAGGAAGGAGTCTAGTATTGTTTTATTATTTTTCAAGTAACTGCCGACGTTTTTCGTACATACTCCTACCATGCCTCCAACACCGGAGTTGAATCTCCTTCCAGTAGACTTCGTGGAAAGAGGATTAGCTGGGAAGTGGGGGTGAGGCGGGATGCAGTCGGGAGACGCGGGCGAGGGTCGGGGCCGGCGCGCGGTGTCCCTGCGCGGTCGAGCGGGGGCCTTCGCGTCGGCCGAGGGCGAACGGCGCGAGGCGGCCGAGGCTGCGCAACCCGATCTGCTCTTCGGGAGCGGAACGCCGGATCCGCTGCTCCAATGTTCAGTAGCGATCTCCAACGCCATTGGGTCGCCTTCTGTGAAGAGCGCTTTAAAAGAGAGTCTGATTCCAAACGCCATCGAATGCCTCGCGGTAATGTTCAACTTGTACCATCTCAGCAATCATAGAGAGTACGTATGTCTAAAAAAAGAACGCATGAAAAATTAATTGGAATTAATAACATAAAGTATTATGGCTTAAGTCCGAAGTAGGGCTAATTCTCACGTTAGCCAGAGATAAAGTGATAAAGTAGTAGATAATGCTTTTTTGTGTTGCTAGGGCAACCCGGCAGATGTTGTTCTGCCTTTCATCTCCCTCTTTCCCCTTCCATTTCTTATTCACTCTCCCCGCTCTCACACTCTCTTCTTTTGTCTCTGTCTCCGCGCGTACGTCTCCGCGCATACGTCTCCGCGCGCACGTCTCCGCGCGCACGTCTCCGCGCGCACGTCTCCGCGCGTACGTCTCCGCGCGTACGTCTCCGCGCGTACGTCTCCGCGTGTACGTCTCCGCGCGTACGTCTCCGCGCGTACGTCTCCGCGCGTACGTCTCCGCGCGTACGTCTCCGCGCGTGTCTCTCTCACTCACATTTAGTTGCACATTCTGCACAGGTGAGGTAATATGGAGAAGCGCCGGACCAGAACAAATTTATTATATTCGTAAAGGTCTCATCCTATAGATTACGGTGTTACAGTGTGAGAAACGTTTCTTTGAGGCCTTCGGGCTCAAAATTTTAGTTGCCTGAGAACGCTTTGTTTAGGAGTTATTTAACGGTATAGATTCAAAATCCTGCCTAGTATTGTAGGTTGCATTTGACGTGAATATTTAGTTGTGTTCTACAGCGCCATGTAGTGAAGTTACAACAAATTTAACAGCACAAAAACCTTCTGGGTGAAAAAAACACGAAGAAGTGCCAACTTTCATGGACCAATATCCATGAAGTTGGCACTTCTTCGTGTTTTATATATCAAACTAATGTATATAACTTCTAATGTAACTATAACTACACTGAAGTCATTAAGGCGTGCGCATCATGAGCTTTGAAGAATTGCACCTGGGGATTCGTTTCACCCCCTCATCGCTAGGAACAGAGATACTATTACAAGTTACATCTTCTCTTACTCAGTGTCATTTCCTAAATCCAACCTATGAAGTGTTCAAACACAACCGTGACTATTTGGACGCATCTCCCGTGTCCAGTGTGTGGAAGAGGTGTTTCTTCAGGGCCCGTGACTCTCCAAACAAACACAGATTATTATACGTAAGATGCTGATTTAGAAATTGTACCGGAAAGAATTACAATACAAATTTATTATGAAAATTTAACATTGAACACTTGTGAAAGTTCAGAGGGATATCATTGTCGTAAAACCTCTCGAGGGAGGGAGGCTGGGAGGGAGGGAGGGAGACAGAGAGGGAGGGAGAGAGGGAGATAGAGAGAAAGAGAGAGAGGGAGATAGAAAGAAAGTGGGAAGAAGGGAGAAAGAACGTCTGCTGGATTCTGCTAATCACATGTAGACAGTTAATTTATTCTTGTTTTGAAGATCTCTACGACAAAATTTTATTAACATCTGAATAAAACTACTTTTATTGCGAAAAGAAACAATCATTTTTTTCGTTTACGGTTTGGAAGTAAATCGCTTAACTTCAAGCACGGTAAACAACTCTACCTTTCAGAGGAAGCATCACGCAAATCGGTACAGTGTTTCCAGAGAAAACCTTGGACGGACTAAATCGTTAAAATAAATAAATTTAAAAAAAGAAAAAAAAGAAATGGATTTTATTTTTATTTTCCATCTCCATCACTTCCGTTTTATTCTCCATCACTTGTTCTATATGCCATCTTATAATTCATAACCTTGTCAATAAAAACTATTGTTATTTAACTTTATTATCGAGAAAAGAGCGACACCTGCGTACCTAGCGCATTCTGCCGCATAGAATATCACGTAATTAGTAATTTCACTTTAGAGTTGCAGATTTTACAGGCTCTGAACAGGAGGGGTAGAATCGAGAAGCGTCAAACAAGCAAAAATGTTTAGAATTATCAAAATCTCATCCTGTAGATTACGGTGAGGAACGTTTATTTGTGACCTTTGGTCTCATTTTAGTTTTTAAGGCTCTAGAATGCTTCGTTTAGGTTATTTAACGATATAGATTCAAAACATTCTGACGTGCGTTGGGATGAATTTTACATGAATATTTAGATGCGGTTTTTAAAATAAATCCTTCATATTTTTTAATCAAAGTGCAATTCGTCACTTCTCATTGAAATTCTCTTTCTTTTGAGACGCTCATTTATAAAGATTGGTTGCGTGTGAGAGCAGCAAAGGGAAGGTATACTACTGAAATAATATAGAAGACGATTCCCTGTTTTGCACTATTCGTAAACTTAAAAAAAATCGATGCGCTATTCTCCACCTTCGCGTTTCTTTTCTATCCAGGTCACAGCTATGGAAGCGAAAATCGCATGCCAGAGAATTGTTTATTTGGAAGAGAGTTAATCCCCTCCTTCCAATCAGTTCACACTTTTCCATAGAGCTCCTGAACGGCCTAAGCACTTTCCTAATTTCTGCGTAGATAGCATTCAATGAACTGCACTATTAAAACGACCACTATTTTGAAATTGTATCCAAAATTCCAAATCCCTACGCTATTTTAATGACTTTAAGAAACATTCATGCCTTTATTCGAAGAAAATCCAACGTGTTTGGATGTGGCCGAGAAAATACCAAAACGTCGAATGGAAACAGGATCTACCTTGTTCGGTTCTAATTAGTTCTATTTAAAGAGTTTTTATTCGTAAAGTAAAACAAGATTATTATCGAGTAATTATAAATATATCAAAATTCGAAACCTAGCTGAAAACTAATACCATACTATCAACAAATAGATATTGTCCAAGAATTATGAACTAAGGCAAATACATGTACCTACAATATGTTACTTACGTCTTGCGCGATGTAATAATATGGTATTTTGAGACAAAGAAGTGTACAATACATTTCCAGATTTGCAAATCTCATTTTTGAATATGTCAGTGTGGTATCAAGGCATTGCTGACATCTGTTCTTGCAGCGATTGTTAATGAAACTGAACATTCATTTTCTATTACACTCCTTCAGTCTTACGAAAAACTTAAAGGAGAAGGATGTGGATCGAGCTCTAACCGACGACAAAGTGTTCATTCTTGAGCAAACACTAGATAATGAGAGTAGAGTTCATGAACGGCCACGCCACAGTCGTTTGCGAAATTAAGGAAAATACACATGCGTGAAAGGGGCATTCCGTGGATGCAATTCCTCTTTACACAGTCAAGGACGAAACAACCACGAAGCGACAGCAAACTGCACATCTTGCGAGGAGGGAATTTTTGCCCTCAATACGAATGAATCAGTCCACTCAAAACACACCACAGTCTTCTTCTCAAAGAGATAAAAGAAAGAGCTTCTTATGCCATTTTGTTGAGAAACTTTTGTTTCGCAACAAAATGCAGCACAGCAGTTTATAAAAGAAGGGAAATCGACAAAAAAGTTCAGATGGCTGTGCTTACAGTGAGACGAAGCGCTGAAGATACACATCACCGAAAAAAAACAACCCTTTTTACAAATTATGAAAAACGAAAATTTAGGGACTTGTGGAATACATTTTCAGTTTGGGGTGCCAATTATAGCAGCGCTATATCTCGCATGGTCCTGGGTTTGCGTCCGAATTTGGGCCTAAATTCCCAGTTGCACCACCCGGCCGTCAGACTTGCAGTGTACTCGCTATTCGCAAATGTCGCTAATGGCCTTCCGTCTCAATAACAGCGCTTCGAGACTTGGAAATGCACTCAAAGTTCCGCCGACCGACATACAGGCTTACAATAATCTCTTTCTATGAAAAATGTCCTAAAAAGCGGATATATTCTTGATTGCTAAAAGTACGAGGAACACGCTAATGTTTTTGTTTCGCATATAATGACGCATTCTGCAGTAGTTTGTTTAAAGATTCACGACACGCGATTATTAAATTACAAAGACTTTTTACAACTCGTAAATCAGTCAGGACATTTTATGAGTTGTGGAAGATTGTTTATTTGATTAGGTTCTTGCCCTTAAAAAGAACTTGGAAGGAACCACTGAAGAAAACAGTGAGAGAACATGACGTCGGTTTTACATCTGCTCCTTGTATGTTTAGAAGTAACATTTATTTAATTTACTCACAGAAATTGACGACTACAAATCTTATTTTATTTCATCATATTGCAAAATAACTTCCGTAAAATTATAATTTTATAATTATATGAGTAATGTCCAACTTATACTCGTTAAGTAAACAATGATATACTTCTAATTTGAAAAGTAAATCTAATTTTCTATCAATAACTATGGATGAACTTTTAAAGAGTGCTTTTATGTTGTACAAAAAACCCCAATTTCCCCCGAATGATTTGTTGAAAACAAGAGCATTGTTGACAATATATTGGTAATTATCTAGACACAAGAAGGAGAAAACCTCTCTTTGAACTAGTGTTGTGAAAGGCATTTTAGTCATCTACAATTCGAAAAGGTAATCACCAGGCAGTAACACCAACGTCGGTAGCGATGTGCGTTGAGGAAACTCCTTGCCACTGGAGCGAACCGGTTGGTTCAATTCCAGACACGTGTCGGAAACTAGCCTGAATATCGGCGAGTTTATGGTGCCTCCCGGAATCTAAAGATTGATTCGTCAATTCCGGGCGCATCAAATATTGTCATATTACATAGTCCCTGAAGTGAAGTGCATGTTTATATCGCGTGAGGCGGCGGTAAGTTAATAGCGAGATTCAGCGCCGACGTACACATCAGCTTGCGGGTTTTTGCCCAACCAGGTATCTCTCACCAGCTGGACACCGCCCCAGCCGGGACAAGCTGTAAGCTCACGTCTGGTCTCCCGTCATGTGTCGTAACATCGTGCATGAAAGTGTGTGTGCAAGTAAGAGGTGAGGATTTGTCAAGGAAGAGGAAGGAAATATCGCGCACGGTTCGTGCCCCGTTTGTAAGGGTACTCACCAGCGGCATTCACCTAGTGTTGGTCGTAGAAACCACGCAAAACTAACGATTAGTGCAGCTGGTCGCAGGAATTCTCCTCCAGACAGCGGCTGAATTCGACCTAGCTGTGTAGCTAGTGTCCAAAATCCTGCCACTGGGAGTGTAACCTTAGGATCTCCCGGCCAGAGGCAATGCACTGACATCACTTAATTCCCTCAGCCACCTAAGCTCCAGAATCTAATTCGTAGTCCTTCCGCTCTTATCAGAGGTTTTTGTGGGTTCTTTAGTCGCGCCCAGACGAATGTCCCAGCAGCACGCTGGAATAAGGCCACGAACCGCCCGCAATCCTCTCCCCTTCCATCTTTTCTGCGGAAAACTGGGCTGATCACCTATCCTCGTATGCCTCTCCCCGCCACTGTTTTAGAGAATCTCCGACGGCGTCGGAGGTCCGGAATACAACGACCGCGTTATGACTCCCCAGGGGCACTTTGTGGCAACTGCTGGGATAACCGGCATAAAACAAATACCAGCTAACTGGGCGTACAGCGTGTTTCCTATTTGGAGTAGTTGTGCAGAAAGAGCCGCCGCGGCGCTCCCAAAGGTCATGCAGTCGCTTCCCCGGGGGACGCCGCGCAGCGCGGGAATGCCGCCGCCGCCGCCGCAGGGTAAATATTTGGAGGAGCGCAGCCTCCAATGAAAAAATGGGATGCAGCCGCGACGGCCCCAACGCGCTCTTCATCGTCGCGCCTCCGCCGCCATCCGGTCCGACCGTCGACTCTTTAGCATCGACTCCCGCCTCCAACAGACTCAGCTTGTTCGGAATGTCATGTGTAGTTTTCTTCGCAATGTTTCTTAACCCTCAACTGGCGAGGTGAGTTTTTGTTACGTAACTGGCGTCGTTCTTAATGTTAATCGTCGTAACTTGTGCCATTTTGACCCCACGCCTTTTTTTTCGTTTCTTTATGACATTTGTAATGTAATTTGAACTATTTCTATTTAGTCACATTTTTATAGTATTTTAAAAATAATTTAGATAAAATAATTCGTATTTAATATATTTTTTACTGAACTGAACAATAATTTTGTGGTCGTGGGGTAAAAGTTCTTAAGTCAGTTTTTGGAAAAATTGGGTTAAGTACTGAAACCACTAGTTAAGTATCTACATTTTATTTTAGTAAAAGGACCGAATTCAAATGTTGCCTCCTTAACGACAAAAAAGCATTGAGCATAGGAAGAAGCGTTGGCTCAATAATATTTAACCCTTGTTTTCTCCAAACTAAGATTTTCGACTTAAGAACTTTCACGCCGTGATCACAGGATTAACTTTTTTGTGACATTACTGGAAAATACTCATAAATAAAACCATATTTTTCCTGTACATTTTAATGCCTTATTGATTTCGTATTATAAATTTCTGATACACATATTTAACAATAAAATATCAACATTATTGCAAAAATAGACTGATAGTCATTCCTTTCAAATGTTTTCCTGACATTCGTGACATATTGAGCGGCAACATGTATAACAATTTTTTTTTCGGTAATTTTTCCGCCCCATATTGCGTACCGCTTCATTTTCCTTGTTTCTTGTGGATTACATTTAGCACCAGGAATTGATTTCTTCAATACTCTTGAGATGGTTACACAAAGTTCTCTAGGTAGTTGCACATGCAAGAGTCTGACATTCATATGATGTTCGGCAAGATGACGTGCTTCAAGAATCTTCAAGAATTCTTTCCTTCACAGTCATTCCCGTTTTGTAAGTCTTCATTGTCATTATAATCATTTGCCACTTCTAACCATTTAGAAATAGCGATATAATGGTCCGCATCAGCCCAAAATACTGTCTTCAATAAAGACGCCATTTCAAACATAGTTGCGTAACTGGCGTATTGGTGCCGCTGTGACCCCAACAAATATTTTCACTCACGCCACTACAAAACAAACTGCACGGAATTCAACAATACCTCTAAAATCAAACGATAAGGATGTTATTTGAAGATAAACAGCATACCAACATTCTCATTTGAAAAATAGAAAAAATATGTGACATCGAAATTCGAGTGGGGTCAAAATGGCACCACGACGCCAGTTGAGGGTTAATAAATTTAATAGTATCTCTTAAGGTCAGATTTAATGACCAGCATCATAATGCCTTGTTGACTGACTACATATATTTCCATTCCGATGACTGCATGGTGGCAGAAAGCTTCAGTTTGAGTTCTCTCTCTCCCTCCCTCTCTCTGTCTGTCTTTCTCTTTCTCTCTCCTGGCTTGCGTGAGATGCAGTCTCTGCACATCGGCTTGTGGGAGCTCGACATGATGCATTTATTTATTTAACGACAAAAAACAGTTAAAAACTGTGTGTGACGTACTACGTGGAGAAGTGTATTCTGTGTACGTTATATTACATCCTGGGATCCTTACCCTAATCCGTATACAAGTTGAATCCTGAATACAGATGGAAATGAGCGTTTTTGGCAAGAACTGATAAGAAAATATTCGTTGCCGTCTCATAAAAACTATTTACAAAGGGAAATAAGAAATAGAGTTCAGCTATTATCCCTCATCGTGTCCTTCGTAAATGAATCGACTTACTGCCGCGAGCACATGGAGAACTTTGAACTCTAGAAAACGAGCATAGATAGTGAAGTTACATTTACGTCCTTTCGCTTCAAGGACCAGAAACATTTAACGAAAAACCTGACCGAGATTGTAAGCAGTGTAGCACTGTCAGCAGTTATCTCTTTTTTCAGTCGATCTTTATTTTGTAGTTCAGTTCGGGACAAAGCTGTTCCTTGCTCATCCCAAAGCAACCTTACTCGGCTACCGGCGCTGCGAAAGTACGTGTTGCGGAAATTGTGCAGTTACGAGTGAGTGTGGCGAGTTTGGAGCGGATTTCAGGACGAGTCACACCCACCATCATTTCATTGTCGACATTAATTTCTTCAGCTTTCTTTACGTCTACAACTGATGCATATTCACACATTATTACAACAATTCTCCTTAAGAACTCCATCCAACCATCATATATTCCTCTCCCTTTTCCCCCTCAACTTTCCTTCCTCATTTACAGAACGCCCAGTTGACATCCCAATATCTTGGGTTTCCCCCCACCTTCCACTTATAAACATATTCGTCGTTTTTCCTATTATACTTTCTCATCCAATTCCTACAATTTACTCCTCCTTCCTCTGACAGTTACTCGCTCCTCACCATTTTCCCTCTCCACTTACTTCGTCACATTATCTTTTTTCATCTTTTTGTACTCTCGCCATTCATCCACTCTCCAACTTATTCCGCACCCCTCAATCACGTGTTCCGCATCACCTTAAAAATCCTACGTAACATATCTTATTCTTCCTCCAGTAGTGTCTACTCATGTCGCTCCCAACGCTAAACCTCGCTCTCACATTTATACCGCTCGAGTGTCTTTCCTTTCTTTACTTCTTTAACATATATTTCGGTATATCTCTTTAAGGTATAATCGAATCCTACTATTTCCTCATAGAAGTCATTGAACTTTGACAGTCAAATTCTCTCCTAACACTCCTCCTTCTTGCACTTCCCTGTCTCTTTCTTTAATAACATTCTAAACATTTACATTCTCTCTTAACAAATCTATACCTCTTGAAAAATATTCTCTTTCCTCAAAGAAACTCTTTCTGTCCTTCCATCTAGATCCAGTCTTATTGCACCCTTCCTTTATCTTTCTCTTACATTTTTTAGCAACCCGTCCTGCTCGGCCACTTTCTCTGTTGCTATTCCTCCCGCCTTCTCCCCTAACTTCTTCTTCTTCTTCTTTTTTGTTTGTTTGTTGCGACGATATACCCTGGAGTGATTCTCTTTAATACCATGCACAGTCTTAAAAATCTTTCTTCTCAAGCCTCTATCTTTCCTTTTGCCTCCTATTCTCAAACATCCGCTCCTCACATTAAAATGCTACAAAATAGACTACTAAATATCCTACCTCCCAGCACTCATCTACATTACTAATTTCCAAGGAGCGCAGAAATTTAGAGGAGGCTATGAAGCCTTCGGCCATCTGAGTGATGTCTTGTAGCTTTGATGTGATCCGTGTACTCGAAAAAAATGCAGAAATATTGGAACAGTTTCGATTCTGACTGAAAAATGCATATATTTGATTGTGTTATTTCAACTATTCTCATACTGCACGTACCCTTCATCAGTGGCGTAGCGTATTGGGAGCGGGAGAGGCGGACTGCCCTGGGTGGCACTTTTAGGGGGCGGCAAAATGTAAGGGGGCTTTCAGGGGGTGGCAATAAATAATAATAACAATAATAATAATAATAATAATAATAAATAATTTGATCCCACTATCGAGACAGTTGTCGCAAGCTGACTTTGGTTTTAAGCTCCATGGTGATGAAAGGCCAGTATCACATTTGTTTTACATGGATGATCTGAAAGTGTTTGCTAAGAATGAAGCGATTCTCTCCCAAATGCTGTCTGTCGTGAATGACTTTAGCAATGACATCTGCATGAAGTTTGGTCTTGACAAGTGTGCAAAAATCAATTTAAAAAGAGGGAAACTCACAACGTCTGAGAACATTGAAATTGATACGCACACTGTGATTCAAGATCTTGAGCCAGGTAAAACTTACAAATATCTGGGCATTGAAGAATGTGAAACCATCTCGAATGACAGAATGAAAGAGAGAATTCGTAGGGAGTATTATAGGAGAGTGAGACTGGTCCTGCAGTCCGCTTTGAATTCCAGGAATAAAATTTCTGCAATAGGTAGTTTGGCGGTACCTCTAGCCGAATACAGTTTTGGACTAGTGGACTGGACTGAGCAGGAAATTCGCACCATGGATCGAAAAACCAGAAAACTGCTAACAATGCATCATGTTGCCCACCCTCGAGCTGATATACATAGACTTTATGTGTCACGTAAGGAAGGAGGAAGAGGCCTCAGACAAATTGAGGCCTCCTGGCACAACGCAATAGTCGGGATGGGAAAGTATGTAGTCAGCCATCAAGATGACCCTCTAATGATGCAGGTCATGAAATCTGACCGAAGAATGGGAAACAGAGGCATTGTTAGTGTAGCTAGAAGCATTGCGAAGAAAACTAGGCAAGACACGTCGAATAACACAGACACTGAACTTCTGATGCTGCTAAACATGAAGTGTGAAACACAAAAAATGTTAAAGAAATCGTGGAGAGACAAACCACTCCACGGACAATACCTAAAAAGAATGGACAAGGTGCAGATCAATAAAGATCAATCATTTATGTGGCTTAAAAGGGGAAGAATGAAGCCAGAATCGGAAGCACTTGTAATAGCTGCCCAAGATCAGGCCTTGAGAACACGACATTATGATAAAGCGGTTCTCAAAATTTCCCAAGATGATAAATGCCGCATTTGCCTGGAGCAAGTAGAAACCATTGATCATATTGTTTCAGCTTGTCCAATCCTAGCAAAGACGGAATACCTGAAAAGACATGACAGGGTGTGTAGCTACCTCCACTGGCAGATCTGTACCGCCGTCGAAGTTCCAAACACATGCCCCAAGTGGTACGAACACTCACCAAAACCGGTGACGTCTGTTGGATTGTGTACGATATTGTACGACCAACAAATTCAAACTGATCGCACGATAGCGGCAAACAAACCGGATATAGTTATCCGGGATTTGTCGAAAAAAATCGTGTTTACTTATCGATATTGCTGTGCCTTGCGATCAAAATGTCGTTACCAAGGAGGCAGAGAAACGTCTTAAATACAAGAGTTTGGAAATCGAGATCAGCCGAATGTGGGGCGTAAAAGCACAGGTCGTCCCGATAGTTATCGGAGCTCTGGGATTTGTTCCGCAAAATTTGAGTAAGAACTTGTCTAAACTCCCAGGTAATTCAAAAGACTGGGAAGTGCAAGAAATTGCTTTATTTGGAACAGCCCACATTTTGCGTAAAGTATTGTAGAGGCACTGATAGTCACCGGATCTGCTCCTTAGGTAGCTGGTTGCAACCTGGAGTAGATTTTATATTCAGCCGACTCATAACATCTTTAGTCGTGATGCAATGGAATAATAATAATAATAATAATAATAATATTATATTTTTGTCGCACCTACGATTCGGACCGATTGAGCACGGAATCTTCCGTTACTTATTCTATGACGACTTCTTTAAATGGATGTATAAAAATGACATCTTGCTCATTGTACCGACTGGCAACACAGTCTATTCTGATTTGTAACGATTCCGCATATTTTATTTTGTGCTTGGATTGTTTATGACTAATATTCAACGAGAATGACTTATATAAAGAATAATATTCAATATCGTATAATAACACCTGCAAATTAGATTACAGTGTGGATAAATATCGTCAGGGAAGCCTATGAAAATATAAATAATAACAGTGACGTTCTCGTTCTAATTGGAAGTCCATTTGTGTTTTATATTTTTATATTCAATTCGCTAATTATTTAATCGTGTCTACATTCAACGTATAATCTACGTGTTCTGTACCTGTTATATCAATGTAAGTAGCACATGTGTAAGACTTTTTGCAATAAATATTATTATTATTTTGGAAAACATACATGACTTTTTTAATTGTAACCTGTACAATACACAATAATGATCTTTATGCGGAAAAGTTCTTAATAATTACTGTATATTTTAGGCTTTTCATTTGAAATGCATAATTAAGAGGTGAAATTTTGACATTTTTCTCTGCATCGGGCGGCTGCCACCCACGCTACGCCACGCCACTTCCCTTCATATTGCGCTGTCCAGAAGAGACTTCCAAGTGAGATCCGCCAGGGTTGAGGCGCTGGAGGTCGGGGTGTGTGTGTGTGAGTGGAGACCCTCCACGTGAGATCCGCCAGGGTTGAGGCGCTGGAGGTCGGTGAGTGTGTGTGTGTGTGTGTGTGTGTGTGTGGAGACCCTCCACGTGAGATCCGCCAGGGTTGAGGCGTCGGAGATTGGGGATGGCAACCCTCCACGTGAAATCCGCCAGGGTTGAGGCGTCGGAGGTCGGGGGGTGGCAACCCTCCACGTGAGATCCGCCAGGGTTGAGGCGTCGGAGGTTGGGGGGTGTGTGGAGACCCTCCACGTGAGATCCGCCAGGGTTGAGGCGTCGGAGGTTGGGGTGGAGACCCTCCACGTGAGATCCGCCAGGGTTGAGGCGTCGGAGGTCGGGGGGGGTGGAGACCCTCCACGTGAGATCCGCCAGGGTTGAGGCGTCGGAGGTGGGGGTGGAGACCCTCCACGTGAGATCCGCCAGAGCTGTGGCGTCGGAGGTCGGGGGGTGGGGGTGGAGCGGGTGGCCGATCATTCGCAGAAGAAGGGGGAGGCGTCGCGCGCGGTCGGATGTTTAACGTCTCTAATCAATCATCCCCATTCGGCGTCGGGCGAGGGCGCTGTGCGGGCAATTACGTCGCGTGCGTCACCAGCGCTCCCCGCGGCGCGGCGCGCGGGCGCCGATCGTAACCCGAGCGATTCGCACGAAATGGCGGCAATTAATTCTTACGCTGAGTTTCGATTATGGTTTTTCTCTAAAGATAACTTCATCGTGCTTCTTATAAGCGTGCCAGTGCTAACGTAGAAGACTTACAAAGGACAGGTCTGGTTGTTTTCTTGACGGTGTTGTCACTAGCACTTGAGAAGCTAAATTTGGGTTAGCTTTTCTCGGAAATATTTAATGGGGGTGGGGCGAATTGTGTTTACAATCCTGAACCCAGCGTCGTAGCGTTTTGTCAAAATGAAAATCTGAAGTACTTTACAGTGTAAAGTTTACACAGTACAACGTAATACTGTGTACAGTAATACTTTGTAAATAATAACTAAACGTAAGGAGTTTCAGAATCCCAACTAAATATTTTTATTTCAGTGACAAAGAACTGCAAGGTACCGACAAATTGTATGGTTATGCTATAATCTAGTGGTGTACGAAAATAATTTAGAGCTTTGCGCATAAAAGAAACGGAAGAATTATTACGATTTAAATACAAAAAGGGAACTTGTGCGTTTTTAGGACATAAGCTCAGAATGAGGGTAAGAATGATTCTTAATAATTCTACGTTATACTTCACGAGAAATAATATCATTTGAAAAATAGTAATATTGGATTTATTTTTTCACGCTTAAATGGAATAGTTAATAATGTGTCAATTTCTAGTGTGGTTGGAACTCAAGGAGAAAGATACCTTAATTATAATAGGCGAACTCGCTCCAAAATTACTGATTTTAACGAACGAAAACTAAGAAATAACTTTAAAAAGATATTTTATACATACGTGGAGGACTAGAGAATCGCAAACAATAATAAACTAAATATTTGCTCACAAAAACATACCGCTGCAAGTGAATGATACTAGCGTCCTCAGAGGTTATGACAGAGGATGAAACTAATATTTAGTCACAAAAATTGAGCTTGCAAAAAGAAAGAAACTCTTTGCAAAACGAAAGTAGCACAATACCACGAACGTAGCGAAAGTAGTACAACAGCACATACTTTCTGGCATTATTTCTAACTTGCAATTTTCGAAAATTCAAAGCGTTCAACGAAAACGAGACCTGTGCCATTTTTATGCTACTTTCTTCCTAACCAAGGGGGGAAAATCCAAAAAAAAAAAAAAAATTGAAACCATTTTCAAATTGTTTAAAATTCACATATAATAGCCCCCCCCCAAATAAAAATATCCGTTTCAAGTTCGCAGGAACTAGATTTTGACTAGATCGACCAGGGAATATCATTTTTGGAAAAAGTCTGAACGAATTGGTGCTAGCGTTGATCATAGACCAACGTGTTACCATTAACTAATTTTTCGGTATCAGGTGCTCACAAAACGTGGATTTTGATTACACAACTTGTTAGAGAAAGTAATTTTCTAGTTTTATTACACGTGGGAATAAGATTCATCTTAATTTTTGATATCAGGGCCCCTCAATACGAGCGGAACATGACACTCTCCGTTGCAGCATTACAGTTCTTTTTCTCTATTATAAAAGTACGTATAACGGCGAAAAGTTGAAATGAAGGCGACAAGCTATTAACTTCGCGTTGATTACTCTCTGCAATGACGTAAACGTTGTCTTGGAAACGGTGACGAGTTTTCTTCCTCTGAGGATGTCACTCAACTTATATGTTCTCTTCTGCTAAGGGTGTCATCCAACCTCAACCAACTGTCGCAAACGAGCATATTGTCACCAGCTTACCAAGAATTCGTGTAATGCTTATGGAATCAGAAGTTTTAGCATTAACTGTATCGTAAAAAGGACTCCTATACCTACTATTAGCATTGTAATCCTATTAGCACAAGCATGCGCAGGAGCACGTCCGCCCATCAGTCCATCTGTGATCGACATTAGGCCCTAAACCGTACAAAGGATTTCCCCAAAGCACACAACAGAAAACAATGAATCCAGTTTAAGGTGTGCCGCTTTCATTAAAAATTCTAAACTTACAAGGTATGTATATTTATTAAAGTATCACTTTAAGGTATGTATATTTACCAAAGTGGCCCCTAGAATGGCTCATGAGCAGCGTACTAGCGTTCCATGGATGTGGTCCCAGGTTAGATTCCCGGACGAGGCAAAAATAAAGTTGTAGCTTTCCTTTAAAATTGTCCCAGTTTCTGTAGCTGTGTGTCGAAGAAAAGCTCAGGCATGCGGATCTTGCACGTTATGGTGAAGGGAATATATGTTCGACATACACCGTTAGCTGAACGGCGAAGTTTGACTACTGACGGAAGATTCCAAATACATATTTATAAAAGTTTTTGCGCATCGCTTGGCTAATAGTTTGTCACAAGAAATCTAGTAGAAAGGTTGAAATATATCAATATTACGGAACTCTTGAATAATAATAACACGAAGAAGTAAGTGCTGCAGCTCTCTACGGTTTGTCTAGTTTTTTTCTGTCGGTCGAAATCGGATAGGTCTGGGCACATTGTCACAACAGCTCTCTTGGGAGTGGACGATTACCTATGTTGTGTTATGGTGGGAACCACCACGGATCACTTATCCAAGAACATTCCAGTTGTTTGGACTACCTATGAACCACCTACGAGAGCAGCGTGTTTGTGTGGAGTTGGATGTTGAAATGTGTTGTAGATAACTGTGTCTCTGTGTGTGGGATTTATGGGTAAAAAAATCATAAAAAGTAGCTCAAATTATTCACAATATTCTCGTTACCTATATCACACACAAATCTCCCAAACCTTACGATCCTCTCGAAAACCCACCCCACTCGTAATGAAATCGGGGGTTAATAACTACAACTCTACTGCCACAATTGGAAACCTAAGTACATAAGCCAGGCTGGCAGAAGCTTCAGTGACAGAATTAAAGAAGATTTACAGACTTATAAATACAACACAACCTCGTTATACATGTCACAAACAACACATCGCAACCTTGCTATACATGTCACAAACAAAGGCTACAATTTTCCTCCGACTCTGACATTAAAATTCTTTCAATAGAACATAAATTTTGGAACAGGAGTGATTAAGAAATTTTCTACATTTTTCAATCGACCCAGAAATCTGAAATTCTCCTCGATGAATAACCTAACTTCCCTGTGTCCCCTCTGGTAACCATTTTACACATCCCGTCCCCATCACCTTATTCCCCCGCCTCCTCCCCTATGAGATATTTCCAAGAAAAACGGTCCAGACCTCCTCCGACGTCTCACCCGCAGTCTCCAAAACGTAGTTCAGTCCCCAAACCCACAGTCCCTTCCTTTTCAAACTTCCCTCTGCGTTGTCTCCCGACCTCCGCAACCTATTCCTAGGTAAGCAGCTCAACTTACTCTATTTTCCTTTTTAAACTTTATTTTGATATTGTTAAAAATGTACTTATTTTAATTTCATTATTTGTTTATCATCTTTTTTTAAAATTTTTCTTTTTAATTTTGTACGTGTTTAAACTGATGACGGCAAAATCATCAAAAGCAGGCTTTCTTGATAAATTCAATTTATTAGGAACAATGATGACTTATTTTATCCATGAATAATAATGTCAACAATCCTATAACAGCATTTTGACAATTTACTAAAAACGATCAATCAATAGCTGAATAATTTTTGTGCTTTTTTGGGAAGTATTTGAGATGGCTGAACTCTTCTATAAACGTAACAACGATTAGATATTAAATTTAAAATCAAACACTTATTAATTTTATTTAGAACCAGATCCATAATAATTTTATTAATCGAATGCTTCGGTATAAACTGACGCAATATTCATCGCAAGAAAAGTGGTTTAAATCTGTATGTCCTATTCAGTTACTTTTATGCATGATGAGTTTTGGATGCTCCGTTTTCAATTTCCTTTAAAGAATGAGAAAGCAACCACAGGTCAGATATGCCATTCAGATGCGAAAAGCATACATTATTCTTACATTAGTTCGAGGAAAATATACCCTAATAAAATTAAAATAAATCTGAACAATAATTTTCCACTCTAATTTTACAAGAAAACTGGCGTATTTCTGTGTGGCTATTTCCCTACGACTTTCCCATTGGCTCCTGCTCACCTTCGTACATTTCGCAACGGCCTCGCACTCCGGGCAGACGAGCGCGCAGGAGCGCCTCGTGTTGAGATCGTAAAGACGTCGCCAAGCAGCTTGACCCGCTTGCGGCCGCCCTGGTTTTCGCGCGATCGCGTGGGCCGAAGGGTTTTGTTCCCGGGAGAGGCTGATTCGCTACAAAGCGGCGCGAAAACAAACACTCGCGCGAGGAGACACCGGCGCTTCCTGCGCGCCTTCGCCCGGCGGCGCTCCGATTACAGAGGCAGCTGCGCGGGGACTCGGCACCGGTAGGGAACCCCACGTGACCAAGTAACAAACGCCCTAGCAACAATCGAGCTCTGTCACTCGTCAAAATGTCAACTCGTCGTAAAAATTTTCAAGTAATATATGATAACGCAATACTAATGTAACAGTTTTCCTTACTTATTTCAATGAATTTCTTCTTACTTTCTTGCCCTTACTTCGTAAGAAGAAACCAGATCGACCGGGGAATATCCATTTTGGAAGAAATCGTACGTATGGTTTAGGCACTAGCAGTGTTCACAGACGGACAGACAGACGGACGTTTTCCTTTCAATTGGTTTTTCGGTATCAAGGACCTAGGAAACAGGTTTCTGGCAACATCACGTGTTAGGGGATTTTTTTCTTAATTTAGCAACTGGTTTTATCCACTTTTTCGTTTTCACGGACCGGCAATTAATTTTTTTCCGCCGAAATTTGGCCATTTTTTCGCGGAGGATTACGTAACTTTCCCTACACTGCGTATATCACTCCGTGTATACGTACGTATAGGGGAAAGTAATATTGTAATCGTGCGCCGGTAAACGTCGACTTTTCGACAAATCCTAATTGTCAGGTCGATGAAAAAGTAGATAATTCGTGTTCCAATATGTAAATTACTTCCCCTAACACCTTGTTTAGTGAAAATCCACGTTTTGTGGGTCCATGATACCGAAAATTGATGGCGAAACGTCCGTCAGTTCCGTTCCGTTTGCGAGCCCGCGCAGGTCTGATTTTCGTTGAACTCGAATTTTCGAAAATTGAAAAGTTAAAAATAATGCGAGAAAGTATATGTTGTAGCACTACTAGTACAACAAACAATACCTGTGCTCAACTCTATGTTTAACGTTCGATGAAAGAGGGGCAAAGACTTAAACATTCCTACGAAAATGAAACAACAATATCGTATATTTATAAAACATTTATAAAATGGGACAATTCAGTGGGTGCCGATGTGTTACGAGAGAAATATACGAGTAGTTATTTCGAATTTCATATCGGAGCAGATTGGAAACTTCTGAAGAAACTTTACTTCCTCAAAGAAAATTATTTCTGTGAGGGTGAAACGAGAATTATAGTTTTTCAATGGCCTTAATATTCAAGCTGATTGCATTGCATATTGTTGAGTACATATTTAACATCGAGTACTGTGGTGAATGTGTCAGCTGGTCAGAGATAAAGCTAATCCTTTAACGAGACAACTTGCGTCGAAATAGCTGATAACATGCTCGTTGAAAGTTGCCCAAAGCTTGTTACGATATTGGTCATTTCATTGATGGGAAACGATACTTCTGATATGTCAGATATTCCGAAGTTCATAGGACTTTCATAATGTACTTCAAACTGCCATATGGTTTGTACATACATAGTATATTGTCTGTATGTACTTGGCGCGACAGCCTCCTACGGGCCAGGGCCTGCCAGAAACGTCCCGGCCTCGCGATCATGGGTTACGGGGTATGTGTTGTTAGCACATAGGCATCACTATGCCGAATTCTGGTCTTCTCAACTCGAAAAGTGAGCTTTCTCTTCGCCACACAGCAGCATATGCTGGGACATTGCAAGGAAAGCGCCCCAACCGGGAATAGAACCCGGCATCACGTCATGGAAAGCGAGCACGCTGACCAATGAGGGCTACCCGTGAGGGCACATAGTATATTGGCGTGGTAAAAAATGTACTAACTTCCCAAATCCAGCAGAATGTATGAAAAAAATCCATTGCAATCCATTTAGTTCATTATAATGATGCATCATTCATCTATGTGATTTCGTGTTACTGATGATGTGTGAATTAAACATGCCTTAAGGCACAACAGGATAAAATTATATGTAACACAGTAAAACCTCAATTCACTCGGATCAACTTGAGCCTGGACCGATCCGAGTTAACGAAAATCGGATTATCCAGAGAATGAGAAAACGATAGACAACACATGACGCTATCAAACATGTTTTAAAAATTATTGGGACAAATTAAATCTATTTAATTTTCTTAAACTGCTATCAATTATTACATTAAGAACATTTTTGAAAAAAAGGTTACATTACATCCTTGAGACTTTTCAATAAATTGCCAACTGATCAGTGTTTTAAGAAATAGTAAAATTGAATTTAAAAAAGTCAAAATGGATATTGTTAAATAGAGAATGAAAAATAAACTTACGAACTAAATGATATCTTTCCGAATTACATAATTTCTTGAATGAATAAAGGAGAAATATGGAAAACATTACGTACTTATTACCATCCACTTCATTTGTTTTACTTTACATTTAATTCTTTTTCTTTTTTTGTTCTTTTATTGTGAACGTGTCTTATCTTTTTGTACTTAGTTTCTATGTACAAGCAAATCCATTGCCTCTACAGTTTTTATATTACCCTTCTTTATTTAACTATGTAAAAAGGTAATATTGAATAATAATTATTATTATTAATTATTTATAATTATTAGTATTGTTATTACTAGTATTATTATTGCCATTACTATTGTTATCATTGCGAGGGAGGTGGGGCCTGTTCTTAACATTGTAACTCGGGTCCGAGCTGGATCTCCTTGGAGAAGGTCCGCAGATGGAGTGAAGGGGGGGGGCGGCTCGCCCGCGACAGGCTGCGAGCGCGATCTCATCGGGTGGCCTGTTCGTATAAGGGAGAACTTCTTATGGGCCCCTTCCGTGCGACAATAAACAGCCGCCGCGCGCCGCGCCGCGCCTCCGATCACCCGCTCTCAGCGCGGGGCGCCGCAGGGGAGCGGAGTGGTATTGACGACAAATAGATTGCTTCATGGAATGGCAATTAACTCCATCCATTTACTTGCCACGAGACACGACAGTTAAATAAAAAAAACACTTTTTCGCTATCAGAAACTCCTAAAACGTGCAAATCTGCCAAAATGTTGAGGTTTATTTTTTGTAATATTACGTGACGTTCTGTAGACTATGCCAGAGCTGCACAAGCGCCCCCATTTGAGCCCCTTCTTGGGGGGTCGGAAAGCCCGCGCCCCGCGCCCCACGGCGCCCCACGAGAACCAGGAAAGTTCGCATGATCCTCGACGGCCGGGCTGTCACTTCATTTTACTGATCAGAATGCGAGCACGCATTTTTATTCACGGAGAGAAATGGGGCAATAACGTGTCTCGTATGTCAGAAGATAAAAGTTGAAGAAGAAGTAACAGCAAAATGTAAAATAAACATTTAAAAAAGTATGGTCAAGTGTATTACAACCATATGTGATATTTCTGAACCAAATTTATGAAGTGTGTATTATTAACAATGAGGTTGTGGTTACAAATGGTTACATTTTCTGTTCTTATAATTTATATTATCCCAGAGCTCCGATAACTATCGGTACGACCTGTGCTTTTACCCCACATTCGGCTGACCTCAATTTCCAAACTCTTGTATTTAAGACGTTTCTCTGCCTCCTTGGTTACGACATTTTGATCGCAAGGCACAGCGACATCCACAAGTAGACAGGATTTTTTCTCAAAATCCCGGATAACAATATCCGGTTTGTTTGCTGCTATCGTGCGATCCGTTTGAATTTGTTGGTCGTACAATATTGTACACAATCCAACAGACGTCACACGGTTTTGGTGAGTGTTCGTACCACTTGGGGCATGTGTTTGGAACTTCGAGGGCGGTACAGATCTGTCAGTGGAGGTAACTACACACCCTGTCGTGTCTTTTCAAGTATTCGGTCTTTGCTAGAATTGGACAAGCTGAGACAATATGATCAATGGTTTCTACTTGCTCCTGACAAATTCGGCATTTGTCATCTTGAGAAATTTTGAGTGCAAAATTTGATTATTATTATTATTATTATTATTATTATTATTATTATTATTATTATTATTATTATTCAACACATTTCCGTCTTAAGAGAAGCAGGGTTTTCCTTCCACCGAGGACTCGGGCAGCGATAATTTGCCCTAAAAGTGAAACTCTTTCACTAGAAGCCAGTGGGGCGCGGAAGGGCTGTCATGCCCATGGTGGGGCGCGTTGCTGGGGCCCTTGTGCAAGCACTAAGTGTGTGCACTATGCAAACAAGGAAGTAAAATGTATGTATATATATGTATGTACGTATGTACGCATGAATGAGTGTACATCTAGTAGATGTAAGTTCATCAATGACTTTTGAACCAGTCGAGTAGTACTCTCAAATTTCTTGTGAACATGTGATAAACTGAGAAAACTTATAGGGATCTCGCCATACCAAGAATGTAATTCGAATTTGGTTACACCACAGCATGTCACTAGAAACGATGCAACTCGCAATGCACCCAGGCAACACGGTTGCCGGACGACGGAGGTCTTCTCTTATTATGTCGTATCTTCATTAAGGAGGAGAGGATTCCATGAAATAGTCTAATGATCGATTTTGGTTTTTCGTCTAAATAAATTATTCAACTCTTGCTCTTTCCAAATATATCAACATTTTTTTCTAGGACGCCTGGAAGCCCCTTTAATTCTTCGTTAAATGTCCTAGTGTGCATGAGCCAAGCCACTTTTTTTTTTACATTGCATACAAGAATGTGCAATGTATGTGCTACTTTTCTCGGAATTTTGAACGCATGTTGGGTTGTTAATGAGTTAATGAAACATGCTCTTGATAATACGTTGGTAGCATTCGTCTTTTCCGCTGAAGAAGATGATCTAAAATACGGAGCAGGAAGGTTCTGGTAGTAGAGCAGCGGCAAGTACAGACTCTTTTCAAATGGCGTTTTCCAAAAATGTACTTATTTTGTAATTAATGTACCTTTTCTCAGAAACTATTGTCCACAAGTTATTGAAATTTACAGGTTACATTCTTTATAGTATTAACAAAAAACCTTCTTCGATAATAAAAAAAATTATGTTTGTCCAAAAATTTTGCAAAAATACGGACAAAACTTATAATTGAAATAAAATTACTAATTATTTTCATTCAACTAAAAAATGTCAAAATATTAAGAAAGATTTTATCTTTAAGTGTGAGAAATATCAACATTTTCTAATCAACCATTTCCTAGAAAAGGTAATCAATAATAGCAAATTTAACTTGAGAGGTATATATGGTACCCTCTCCCGATAAAACCAATGGTATTTTGAAAATTGCGAGAGCTCAATTGTTTCAGTCGTTTTAGACCTTTAATATGGCAACTAGCGATTTCTTTGCTAAAGTAAAGTGTGTCTCAGTATTACACACAGATATCACTTCATGTTGGGGTAAGTTTGTTAGTAATTTTCGAGTAATTACGAGCTGAAAAGTGAAGGTTTACGAGAATATTACGAATATTCAGTGAAGACGGTGTGGCAGCATACTGTAACACAGGCAGCGCGCGTGATTCTCACCCCAGGCTCAGGTTCGAAATCCAGCCTGGATAAGCATTTTTGTGATTTTTTTCTTCAAATTTGTTATAGAATAGAGCACGATACACTAAATTCAATGGGAGAAAGCCATTTTCATTCTTCGACTTTTGAATTTTCAAAGGGTACAGATAGAATGAATTTTTAAAATTTTGTTTAGCTTGTCACGCGGTGGCTGAAGTGTTAATGGATTGGAAGTTGCAATATTTTATTGTTACGCAACAGTTATCAATAAGACGAGTAAGCATTTGCTGTTGTAGCCTCACTAGTTTGAGATCCTCTTTGGTGATAGCCTGGTGGTAACTTCATGACATGTCTGTCCTCGCGTTCTTTCCTTCTGTCGTTCTAATCGCTATACAGTCTTCAGTCCCGGTTGAAGTTCCTATGCCCATTTCCATCAGTTGCCCAGGAAACCTAACTTTTGGTGTCGTCCACAGTGACGCAGGTGACGTCCGAGCTGGTATGATTCTATTTTTATATGACCTCTTCTTATTGCAAGATTGCTTTTTACCCTACAAGGTGCTAGAACATGGAATGCAGCTACAACTACGTGTTTTCAGAGCCGCCGAAGACTTATCAGAGGTTCTTCCCCTGGCTTTCTGGGTGTCAGTCCAGCTGGTTAGTTGACCCTTCTTGACAAAACTGGTCCGCATTTATCTTCTAGAAACCTCAAGACTCCTAATTCTCATTATCTCATCAGATATTCCAAAAGGTGGATTGTTATCAAAATCCCGGAATGTTTCTTGATTTATTAGGGTTCCCATGTATCTTCGAAAGGTGAGAGTGAAGTTTGGAGTGTGAGATTGCGATATTCATCCAAGTCGGTACCTTCATAATCAACACATCCCTTTCAACCCTCATTTTTACACATCCAGAGAGATATAGCAATCGGGTAACCTGCGAGTGTCTATGTCTCAGTCTGTCCGTCACTCACGGTTACACTCTTGTGTTCCTCGATCTTCTGGCAGAGAACAGGCCACTTTTGCGTATCCATAGAGAATATTTCCTAATTTTCTGTAAAAATTTCTTAATTTTTTATTCGGGCTCGTTCGATTTTCATTAGAAACTGAATTCGAAAATTGCAAGTATTCAACTTCCCTTAAAAAAACCTCGAGTGGCTTGTTATGTCGACTGAACCGGTTGGTGTAGTGGTCACAACAACTGAGTTTGGAAACACTAATATTTTTGCAGTTTGGAAACACTTTTGAAGAAGGTTCAAGTATTATATTATTATGTAACCTTAACAAATCATACGAGAATGTATGTGCAACACCATTAGTTTATTTATAAATCTGTTTTTGTTTTTCGTTCTCGCGCAGTAGGTTGCAATTACCGAGATATCTCTGAAGTCAAGAGTCTGCTTTTAGCCCCTCTGCGTCTTTTGAAAGCACATGGCGCAGACGGTCTGCGTAACGCGGGTTTACGTAAGCCTATCGGTGAACGCGGAACTTTCATTGCATCCAAGTGCGTGATATCGCCTGTCTCTCGATGAAGTATGCCTCCCTGATTCGTCTGCTTCTCTGAAGGAAATGCCAAACGAACCGCGAAGTTGAAGACGCGTACATGAATAAAATATTTATTGGAATGTGAACGGTGACGAACAAAGTAACCTTCTCAGTAAGCGATTAGGTAAGAAGTATTTCAGGGACACTATTTCAAAACTTAGATCAGTTAAAAGAGAGATTCATTCAAAATAGAAACCTTCAAAAAAAATTGTGAAACTAATTAGGGTAAATGTGGATGTAACAAAATACTTTGTCCATGACATCCGTTTTGCGAGGAAATCTGGTAATCAATTTTAACGAACTATAGACTTTCTTATATAACATATTATTGTGATCGATACAGTTCATTTAAATGGTCAGAAATTAGTACTTTTGAGATTAACATTTCAATGATACTTCTTTTTCAGTATTGTTCGAAAGAACTTAAATCGTAAACGATCATAGAACCAGGAGACGGACTCAAACTCCCACGTATAATTTTAAGTTTGGCCACTGGTCATAATTGGAAGTCTTTATCACAGTCTCGACTAAACTATACTGCACTTTTTCTAATGAATGGTTCTGGCCTTGACGTTCTATGAGACGTCAGCCAAGTATGTCTTCACTGAAATGGTTTGTTGAAATTGCCACAGGCAGAAATGACCAAAGGAAAAAATTGTTTCAATTTTGGTGATAAAGTTCCCATTCATTAATTGAAAGAAACAAGCGATTACTATAATAATGCCATATGTCATATTACATGTCATATCTCATACTACTTCATATCCATTTGCTAAGAATTGGAAATTACTAAATTTCTTTATTAAAGCGTTTCCTCATTTTGAGGAAGAATTTCACAAACAACTGATAAATAGAATCAAACAAAACTAGTGGTGCTATAGAATGGCACAGACTTTCCCGTATTAGTTTTCTTTTTCCTTGGATCTGCGCTAGCTATTCGGAATTGCCACATACTCATGTCAGCTGCCATCTGTCGCCCAAAGTACATATTTTTGATATTTTCTTAATTTTTCGGTTTCCTAATGGTAGAAAGGAAATATTCATTTTAGAATATTAAAAAACACAGAACTTAGTCCTAAATGGCAATTTTCTTTTAAAAATTGTGTGCTGTTTTAAAGAAAATGGTGTTTTAGTGCTACTACTTTGTTTCACGTTATTTGAAGCGCTTACACTCACAAATATAATAATGTTTACAAATTGCTGGTAATATGCATATTAAAGATGTGAGAGATCTTAAAAAAAATCACATTTGTGTAATTTTTGAAAAAACAAAAAAAAATACCTTAAAAATAAACTTTACGTTTTATTAAAGAGTGCAATTAGCACTATCCGTTACAAAATTTTCAAGAAAAAATTTGCAGCCATGTATGAGAAAATGGCATTTGAGGGTTTCTGAAAATACGAAATTTTCAGCTACTTTTCACAGAAAACAGTTCAGTTCTCGAGAAACTTTGGTTGACATTATTTAAAGCACATGTACTCATAAATATAGTAATGTGAGAAAATCTCCGCTAATGTAAATATTAACAACGTGAGAGACAAGTGAAAAAAATTACATTTTTGCACTTTTTGAAAAACAGAATAGAGCAATATGGCGTTTTTGTCATCTCATAAAGTACATTAGGCACTTTACCAAAAGTTTAAAGAAAAAATTTGGAGCCGTCCTTGAGAAAATTTCGTTTTTGTAATTTTTTTAAATTGCACATATTGCGCGAAAACTACTAAAATTTTTTTAAAAAATGTATAAGACTTTAATGATAGAACTCGCTTTGGACGACCAATTTTATTTAAAAGAAAAATCTCTATCTTCAAAGAAATGCATATGAGGTGTTGGTTCTCCATCGTAAGTATTTATTTTCGCATAAAGCTTTTTCGGCCGCATTGACAGCCTAAGGCTGTCTTATCTGGACTGAGGACCACAGCCGCCTCTAATTGCACTGAAGATGGCCGCAATGCGGCCGAAAAAGCTTTATGCGAAATATTCGCCTACAAAACAATTAATATAGCAATTGCAGAAGTAGAAGAGATCACAAAGCAGATGGAGTTTGTGGAGTTTTAAACGCTTCAAAAATGAAGGGACAAAAATATGGAAATTTTGCACAATTTTCGGGATAAATTGATAATGATCATATTTTAGAATTAAAGAAGGCCAGATTATAGATGATCTTTGTACAAACATTTTTGTGCTTATTCGCACAAAAGCGTAAAAATCGTAGCTGTACTGTATTCGCATCATCCATACCCGCATGTATATAGTTTTACTGCGATTACAATTTTCGAATTGCCATATTCAAATCCCATATGGAGGTAACATGTAAGTCCATTAGGTGTTGGGAATATTTGAATATGAGTATAACATTATCACCTATTACGATACATCAGCCAATGCCACATACTGTAAAAGCTTATTTTCACAATTCTATGAATGGAATTTTTAGATAGAAAGTTTCAACTCACGAAAATACTTTTAAGACAGTTAACAGCGTTGGTGAGGACACATTCAATACAGACACTGCTGTCTCTGACAGCAGTGTCGAAAGTAGAATTTATTTATCGTATCGAATCGAGTTACGTGCGTTACCGTATGAATTACTAAGGTCTTCATGGTTATAAGATCTACCAATAGTGTGATAAACGTTTACATCGTTATTAAGACAAGGGAGCGTAAGGTGTAAGAAGTAAGAAACATATTTTGAGGCTCAATACAAAAGAAAAGATTTGAGTTTTATTTGCGCGAAAAATTACTACACATTGGGAGGATAAAGAATTCAATTTACTACTGCTCTGCAAACGCACATCTAAGAAAGAATAACGTATGAAAGCGAAAATAAACAGCCTTGGCGGGTTTCCCATTTTTTATTTCAGTCAAGGCGATATTTGTGAAGAAAATATTAAAACTATAAAAAAACGTGAATGTCTTTCAAGGCCAAAATTCTCGCCCTGGATTAATTTTCTTCCTGAGGAAGTCATTGATGTCCTCTTGGATAATTGTTGAAAAAATATTTTAAAAATTTCTTTGATCTCCTAGATTTTATGCAATTCTGTTTTCTTTACGAACACCCAAGTGATTAATGAAATAATGTATTATCAAGGCATCATTTTAAGCACATTGTCAATTTCATTACTATTGTATTTATTATATTTAATTTCTAATTTTAATTCTATTTCCTTTCCTTATGAAGTACGTCTCGGCAAGTAGATGGTCTGTTTTCATATTTCCCTCGTCACCACGATTCTCTCGATCCACGTAAGTTATGCAGTGAATATCGAGCTCTGTATCGAAGGCAATTGCAAGCAATAACGTATCAGCAAAAAATAATTAACATTTCTAAATTTCGTGCAAATTTTGAATAAACTTATTAACTTTATCGAGAAGTTTCTTCTTTAATTTGTTTTGTTATTTAAGGTCGCATCAACATCTAGGTCATTAGCGACTACTATTGGGTTTAACGTTATGGTAACTGTGAAGATGACATGACATGGTGATGATAGGGGGTGAAAGGACGAACATAAATACAACCACGCCCAAGGCGGGACTCGAACCCGCGATCGTTCGGTCCGAGATTACTACGCCACTGCTGCTTTAGCGATCTCTGCCACAGGGGATCGGCTCTTTAAATCTGTCTACTTGGCAGTACAAATTTCAGAATTGGAACTTTGGAATATTCAAAAAAGAAAACAGGTTTCTTCAAACACCTTCGTAAAGTATTTATCACAACCCAATTGCAATAAATATCCCGATCGCGAATTTTCAGAACCTGGTTGTTTGAAAATGATTACCAACGAAAAAAATGTGATTGATATAATCTTATACAATACAATTTATCTATTCTCAGAGCCCACGCTACGCTAGACTTTCACTATGAAAAGATTGGCTGCTAATAAAACGTATAAACATGGTATCAATAAAAAATCATTACATCTAAAAAAGGTATGAGTAACAGATTCCTTAAAAGAGACCTTAAGAAGAATTTGTTCAACAGGCATGCATTTTTATGCCACATTCCTGAATCCCTCTTATTGAGAGTTCGATATTTTTAGAGTGATTATAGTGTTCCACCTCGCACGTGATTACAGCAAAATACTCTCAGAGTTCATGTAAGCCTAAAGTTGTTGCCCGGTCTACTAAAATCGGGACGATAAGGAGCGTCGGCTGTGATGACGCCATGGGACAGGAATTACTCGTACGTCACTTCCAGGCAACGCCGGTATCCGTTTCTGAAAGATACTCCCAGATCAGTTTGCAGTAAATATTTGTGTCATTAGCTTTTTGTGTCGTCAGCGATTTTAGATTAACGAATTGCAGTATCTATGGTCCGATTAAAAGTGACAGTTGGTGATTGACAGTTGCAAATGGAAGGGAGCGACCTTGACAGTTTGCGTACCACTGAGCACGTGCTCCCGGGACACGATAGTAAACATTTGAAATAAATACTTATGAAAGTAACCAAATCATACATTCATATTGTACGAAGCTACAGCTTCAGAAGCACAATTGTCAACCACGAACTTATTTTAATCGGACCATAGCTCAAGGAAATACTATAACATACAAGAAAGGACTAAACAATAAGAAAATATCGACAGCGAAATGTGTGAAAGAATAGTAAAATTGAGTGAAAAATACAAACAATACGATACCAGGATTCACATTGATCTCTAGCTTGCTTTAGTGAAATTACTAGCAATTTAGTACACTAATCGGTCCGGAGAAAACTTTCCGGTCACAATTCAACCAGTGGTGCCACAGTATGGCACAAACGTTCTCGTATTTCTGACAGTTATGTTAGGGGAGGGCTTACTTGTTGAACAGATTCATTGGACTATTTCACTCATGTCTGTCCGCGTCGTAAGTAGCCAATGGTAAGCAAGGATATATTCAAATTAAACCAATCCCAGATGTTTATCGTCATCAGTTTACCTTTTTTATCGCTGTAAAATCTTTGTTTACCTTTTTAAGATAATGATAGCAATTGTTTCACCTCCGAAATAGCTTGTGTGCATCAATATAATTTTAAAATGTGTCGTTTTGATTATGTTTCAAACTCTGAAATATAATATATTATTAAAAATTCAGTGCCGAAAACAGCGAAAGGAACAAAGAAAGCGTGTGGAAGCAATCTCAAGAATTTTGCGAAGAAAGAAAATACAAATGGACAGCACAAACTACAAATGAGGAATTTACACATATTTTAGGTAATTAATATGTGAAGGTTAGATGGTGAAGAAGAGTACAAAGAATATGCTATTAAAACTACGTGGAACGTTACAACAAAAGTTATTCAGGAAAATACTTTAATGAATGCACACGTGTGTTCAATCCATTCGAAATCGACGAATTCCGCTGCTAATTCATCTTGTACATCTTCCACGGAAGGGCAAGACTTGGAAAACAACTTCCTACAACTTTAACGATTGTCTTTTAATAAATGTTCTTTTAAGTAGGCTTGTTATTATAGTTTTTCGAAAGTTTTATTACCATAAAATTGAAATATATTTGGAATCATTTTCTGCATTAATCTGTTATTCAAATGTTACTTGATTATAAGTTATTCCAGGAGGCAGTGATAAGTTGGAGCTGATGAAAGGTTTTTATTTTTCGGTTGTAATTTTGAGTAATATTTCCCTTTTTCGTAATTCCTGTGATTTAAATTATCCTTTCAAATCCTCACTCACTACGCGAGTCGTGAATTTACCGGCTAGCACAGCACTTCTCGTGATATTACTTATGATTATATTTCATAGTTCAAATGACATAGTCACACTAAATATAACTTGAGAATGGCAAATTACAGATAAATCATTTTGCCGCTCTCCTACTCGTTACTCAGTAGCAATTTCCAAGAGCCTTGTGTTATTCTTTTTGATAATATTTTCAGTCAGAGGAGTACAGCTTTTACATATTGTTGAATTGGATATAGAAGCAGAATAACAATTGGTTTTCGTTCATTGTCGCATGATAATGTCGTTTGGAAATTCTAAAATTCATCGTCAATATTGATGTTACCTGATATTCATTACTGAATTAAAATTAGATATGAAATGTTCAATATTGAAACTAACAACATCGATAAAATTTGTTCATTCGTAGTATCAAATGCGCACTGGTTAATTTTCATGCGATGAATGAGTCGTTCAGAGGCGACTGTTAGCAGTTGACACTCTGATAGCCCGAGTAAATAGAAGAGAACCTCCTATCCGGTGTGTTCCGAGTTCACAGCTGCATTCTTCACCGAAGCTGAGATTGCTCGCGGTAACTGCATTTTACATTCAAACGGTCCTTGCGCCCTTACCAATTCTCTTCCTGCTTCGTATTGCCAAACACTGCAGGAAATGCTAGCCAGCACGTATTGGCACTTTCAAACGCAACGTAACGTGGAAGTTTCTGAAAGCAATTTCGAAGAAACTCAAGAGAAAATAAAATAACGATGACTGTCACTATTCACTTCAACATTTTCGATAATTTGTTATAAACGAATTTTTTATGAGGTAAATTGTTTCTGATTTATACTATTTTAGGGCCTAGAAGAGGACTAGAGATCTCACAATTTCACTGTTCGAACGTTGCTCCGGAGAGACATATCCATAAGACACACGAAGTGACCATAGAATAGAGGAAGAGATGGATACAACACTGGTCTGGCATGTATCTGGACATTGTGTGTTGTCATTTGAGGCATTGCTTATTTTTGATAAAAGGTTATTGTTGCTAAAATGTGTCAATGCTACAGTTGGTGTTATGAGGAGGGTTTCCCAGTATTTCTATGTTTATGAGGTTCCTTCTTTTTGGCTTTACAGATGATCTTGCGCCATGATAACGGTATGACATGGCGACGGTAGTCGTGACAACATTCGAATTTACAGGCAGACAAATGGCCCAGGGCGGGGCCAGATGTTCCAAAATTTGGACTCGTCGAAAATAAATGTGAAACCATATATATCTTCAAGCAGCATGCGCATCTGCTAAACAAACGCATAACATAGGAATTATTATCGAAGTTACTTTCGTTTTGAAAGTGTCACAAATAAATTTCAAAATACGAACACTGACCATACTCAGTGCAGATTCACGTTTTTATAGAGATTAATAAAAAAAATTCTTGTGTATATTCGACAAATTTGCACATGTTGTATCACACGAGCAAATTCTACAATATTCACAAGTTTTACCAATTGACAGATTTCAATTGTATTCAACACGTGTAAAAATATTAAAGGCAGAATAATTGTGGATAGGTATAAAGTCTTTTTCTTGCAAGGATTTTTTATTGATTTAAATAGTTTTTAAAATCATCTCAGATTATTCTAATATAAGACCATAGAATGGGTTTGTAGTGATTTTGTCGTCTAAACAGGATCCGGAAATTCATTGGAGGTAAACAAGGAAACAAGCCAATGATTCCGAAGGTCGACCCCCTCCATTCCCCCAAGCACTTCCTACGAACATCTGCCGCCCTCACTTCAAGAAAGGGAAGCCAGACCCTTACACTGGGAAGGGAATTCGTCGCATGTAGTTCAGATTGCTTTATATTATTCCATTGCGAAAACAGTGTATTCCCTTAACTGCTAAAAATTACCTACATTCTGTACCAGGTTATTTTCATAATAAGCTTGCGATATTAAAGTGTGAGAACCAGCGTGCAATAGAAAATGAAACTGTTTTTAATAATTATTTCTGTTACCATATTTAGTCTTATCGCTCACGGTTAATTCAGAAATTAGCCAATAGATGTGGATAACACTCTATGAATGACAATGAAAGGAATATTGACATAAGTCACAGGGCTCTGACTAAAGTAAGATGGTTCTCAGAGAGTGAAATATCTAGTCGGTGCGTTTGAAATTACACATTGCACCGACTAAAAGGTTATTTTGTGTAAATCGCGAAGGACGAAGGCTGGAGTTTTGTTGCTAACTTGGAAATGGCTATCGAAGGGTCAAATGAGGTATAGAAAGGTTAAGTTTGTTGGTACCATGCAAATAGAAATTTACAACTAACGTTGGTAATGAAAGTACACCTGTCTCTTACTAGCCTTAAAAACATTCGGTAATCTGATATCTATCATATAATCTGTTATTTCTCGTCACCGCTACGCATTTCACCTAGGTATGCAACCATATCGTTTTGGGTAATGTCAACTTCACCTCGCAAATTAATGTTCGAAGAATCCTTCGAGGTTGTTCCTACTTCGAATTTTACCCACACATTTTTGTGATATTCGATAATTAGCCAGAATCATACTTAATCCGTAACATAAACACGTGGGGGACATATTAATTAATACGGAATTATTGACTTGAAATCTTATTGCATCGGCGAGGATTAGTGCGAGACTCGAAAAGAAGTTCCGTCATCTGCTTAGGTGGCTTAGGATATAATTTAATGTCGCTGCAGTGCCTCTGTCCAGGAGGTCCTACGGTTCGAGACCGGGGAGTGGCAGGATTTTCGACACTAGCTACATAGCACGGTCGAATTCAGCCGCTATCTGGAGGGGAATTCTAGCGACCAACTACTCTGATCGGTAGTGTTCCGTGGTTTCTCCGATCAACACCGGGCGAATACTGGAGCAATACCCTAGCAAATGAGCCACGGACCGGGCGCGATATTGCCTTCCCATTCCTTGTCCTAGCCTCATCTCTTACTTACATACACACATACACTACAGTACTATACAAGTCTGGGGACCGTTCGGGAGCTTAGAAGTTGTCCTGCTGTCGCGGTGCTACACAGCTGGGAGATACCTAGATCATTTAAAAGCCGATCATTAAAACATACATTACATCTTACCGGAAACGACCTTAGTAGTTGACGCGCCCAAAACACGAAAAAATAACTGAATCAATCGAAACGGTTTCTTTAAGGTTTCAGTTCATGGGTAGTGTTTGATGCTGATAACTGCAAGAACCACTGTCCATATAAAGGTATACCTTTAGGCAAAATTTCCGTAAGTAGATTACCACAAAGTACAAATTCTTAGAATTTCTAGTGGCAATCATTTAAATCAAAATTCAACTTAAACCATTAATTTAAAATCAAAACTTTTTTCTGCTTCTCATCCAAATTTCCCAAAGTGTGTTTATTTTTCGATCTACCACAGCCATCACAAATAAAATGCACACAGTCTTTACAAGATTGCACAGTAGCGAATTATAACACTAATTGAACCCTTAAAAATGATG
This sequence comes from Acheta domesticus, assembly GCA_031308135.1. NCBI lineage: Eukaryota > Metazoa > Arthropoda > Insecta > Orthoptera > Gryllidae > Acheta > Acheta domesticus. Next base: position 157,688,139 of record JAHLJT010009419.1, read on the forward strand.
TAGTTTTGGAATTTTATAACTCATAAAAAGACAAAACAAAACAAAATATACGCATTTGCAAAATCTTAAAGTTTTTGCTAAATGGCACGCTAATTAATTGTACCCCGTAATACTATAACTATGTAATGAATTGAATTCGTCATTAATGTAAAAGTTATACATTTTCTGACAAAGTAATAAAATAAATGGCAAATATACTACAATATAAGCTTAACAATGAAATATTTTAGTGTTTGGAGTTACAATGATTACACATCTTGTAACTAAAATATTTAATTTTTTAAAATATATTTTTAAAAATTATAAGAGTGATGTTAATAAGAAAATGTTTTTATTTTTTATTATTTTATTTATGATTATTTTCAAATTATCAACATAATATATTGAATGAACGAGTATGGAGATTTGTAACAGAATAACGTTTCAACCACTGGAGGCATTTCCTTCAAATTTTGCACAAACAGTTTTGGAAAACAGGAAAAATATAACAAGTTGTTTGGCTTGATAAGTAGAATTTTGAAATGTTAACCCACAACTAAATGGGGAAGTTATTAAGTTCAAATGAATTTATAAGCATTTTTAATATTTTACTAGTTTTGTAAGAGTGAATGAGTATCAGAAGAATAGTCTCCTAAGATAATATATTCGCGTATCACGAATCTCACCTTTCAAGAATAGCTACGATAAAAAGACTACAAAAACAAGACAAAAATTAAGTTATACAAAACGTATATAAAGTTGAAGTTAATGTAATTCATCAAGAAAAGAGTGATGGTAAAAAGGAGAAAGGTCGTTTTCTGTTGCAAAAGATACGTGTGCAAACACTGAATCACACACTTAAACACTACCAAGACTGAGAGGATGTACTTCCAAGAACGCAGAAGTAAATAATACAATTAACGTAGCGCTTCTTTTTTCCTAAAAGGCGTCCGCCGGTTTGTCCTACGTTTGCTTCCGCCTCACGTGTACAGCACGCGTGTATTGTGCTCGGTTTCGGAATAAGATATCCCTCGAACGGGACCCACGTCTCGAAACCTCTATATTCGGCGTTCATTTAAATCTTTTTAAACCGTTTGTAGACCTCTGGTATCAACGATTTACGCAGATCATGGCATCAATTGATGTCATTGCAGTGCCTCTGACCGGGAGGTCATGGGGTTCGAGTTCCGACGGCAGGATTTTCGAGGCTGGCTAGATAGTCGCTGTCTGGAGGAAATTTCCGGCCGGCTGTTCAGATCGGTAGTTTTCAGAGGTTTTCCGATCAACACCATGCGAATTCTGGAGCAAGTACCCTAACAAACGAGCCACGGACCGCGCGAAATCTTTCCTTCCTCTTCCTTGTCCTATTCTCACCCCTTACTCACGTACTTACATGCACTACACTACCACACCAGTCGGGTTTCGAGCTTGTCATGGTTGCAGCGGTGTCCCGCTGGTGGGAACAATCCCTACAAGCCCCCTGGTGGGAACAATACCAATCCCTGGTTGGGAACAATCCCAATCCCTGGTTGGGAACAATCCCAATCCCTGGTTGGGAACAATCCCAATCCCTAGTTGGGAACAATCCCAATCCCTGGTTGGGAACAATCCCAATCCCTAGTTGGGAACAATCCCAATCCCTGGTTGGGAACAATCCCAATCCCTGGTTGGGAACAATCCCTACAAGCCGACGTAGGTTGGCGCCCGATCTCGCTATCCAGCGGAGTAAGATCACTACCACTTCCCGCAATAAAAAAACATGCAGTACGCTTACGGGACTAATGAATGTCGCAGTTGATCCACCCGGAATCATCAATCAATCGCTCAATCGTCGAACAAGATCCAAATCGTCTTGTAACCTCTATATTCGATGTTAATTTTATTTTTTCGGGCCTTCCATAGACTTCTGCTATCGCCAAATAAAACGATTATGGTTAATACACAAATCAGGAATCAACAAGAACAATAGTCTTGGTACCCATTAAAACACCTTCCAGATTCTACAACTACGAAAAAAAATGTCCTTAAACTTACCACATTTTCGAAGTCGGTCCTCGCCAGTGGATGGTATATTGAAACACGAATTTGATATTCTGTGGTGGCCATAATACATCAATCTTTATAAGTCATCTTTCCTCCCATCAAAATATTCTCCGCGAGGCTAAAAAAATATCCTATTAAAGTTTCAAGTGATGCTGATTACTATTGTAATATATATATATATATATATATATATATATATATATATATATATATAACAGCTGCACTTAAATTCTTACAACAGAAATATCGCTTAAGCAGTTCATTCGCAACCTGTTCGCTTTGTGTTTGTTGACTGTCGCCGGTCGCGGAGTATTGCTTATCATGCAATTTCCTTTCGAACTAGATCCACCCGAGAGATCTTTTACTTCCTGATTGCGTTTCCATTTTCTCTAAAGTAATACTCTCTTGAGCGTCCTTATTCCTGTTGTTAGAGAAACGCAACAAATTAAGAATTTACTCCTCGCGCGGAACTGAAATGTGCTGAATCGCCTTCAGAATGCAAAAATAGCAATAAAACGCGGCAAACACGTGGAATCAATGTCAGTCCTGGACCAAGTTGAATCCTGATTCCATTGTTTCAGTTTTTACTTTCTCGGGATACTACCACATACTTCGTGCGCCGGAAAATGGTGAATTTGAGACAGAAAACAATCTTATTGCCGAGCCCTAGTAACGAAAAAGTGAATCAATTTTATTCCTATACGTAGTCAATCACTTCCTGTGACACATGTGGTCAAATCCGAGTTTTGTGGTCCCTCAAAAACGAAAAATCGATTGAAACATCCGTCCGTGCGTCCGACTGTCTAATGTCAAAGCTACAACCACAACTCTTCACCCGATTTGCTCCAAAATGGACATTCATCGATCAATTTAAAGGAACTCCAGGCTTGTGAGTTTCAAAGGATATTTCGAGTTTTGAGAATATTTTACATAAAGCCGCACAAACATTATCAAAATTTTCTCAAAAATAGTTCAAGTTTTTGATTAGGTGGATAGTGTAAAGGACCTTTAGAAGTTGTAGGTCTCATTTTCGTTGAAATCCCTGATTTTTCAAAAATTACAAAATATCAAACTTCTTTAGCGTCTTCTTACAACTACAGTATTGATGATACGTGTTTCCTTTAATAAAATCTGTTTTTCAAAGAAAAACTTCATGTATAAATTTTTGAAAATATTAGAAGTTCTCGCGGAATGTTGCGTAAAATTTAGGCAACTTTTAAACAATTATTTTCTTAAAAAAGGCTTCAAATTTTTTACTTAAAAGTTTCTCCTCGTATGTTATCGAAGGACGGTAAAAAATGGCGCTGGTTGAATTTTCGGCGAACTCTCCGTATTTTCAAAAACTGTAAAAAGTTAACATTGCAAAACTTCACATTTGACGATAGAGATTTTTGTCCCAAACAAAATCTGTTATCAAAAATTAGATACTTAAATATGGTCACGTACATTAATAAAAATAAGTAGTTTATGCGCAGTCTCTGCTTGAAATTAATGCAAATTATTAAAAAGTCTCAAAAATAGATTCAAATTGTTTCTTTAATTTCTACGAATAAAACAAGGGACTCTTAAAAGAAGAATGGCGCAGGTTTCTTTTTCGTTGAACTCTCCGAATTTTTGAAAACTGCAAAAGTTATAAATAACGGGAGTAAGTAAGTGCTCCCCCAAATTCCTAGTTATTGTTCGTTACCTTCTTTTATTTGGCAAAATTGATTAAAATATTTGTTAGAATTATGTTTATTTAATAAATTTATTATTTAATAAATTATATTTAATAATAATTATTTAATAAATTATATTTAATAGTATCATATATACACTACAAAAATAATATACAATATAACAAATATGTTTTTAATTAACAAAATTCTGTGATGGCCCCTCCCAAATGATCGGCTAGATCCGCCCCTGGTTGAAACATCTGCTGTTATTACAAACACTAGTATTGCCTGTAACGGATGATATTGCAAAACGGCGTAACGCCTACATTTTATGCACAATTTTTAACTTGCCCGCAGTCCACGAGGAACGAAATCACAAATAACACGCTGCAGTTCGGTTTCAAGGTCTGATGCAAATTAATTCATTTTCCACAGGCCTGTTGCAACGATTCGCTTTAAAATGCTGCCAAAGATGATTACATCACAGATTAAGGACATTTTCAATCTTTCCACCTCTACGCAGAAGACACAACCTGATATTACTGTAGGGATACGGGAGACCATGAACAATAGAATTAAAGCATATTGGTTCCTTCAACGAACTTCACGAAACGAATCGAAAATCGGAATTACGCGAGTAGCATTACCACAATAGAGGCAGACCCGAGGGGCATTCAGCCCTCAAACAAAGCGCCTGACGACACTGACCTGAAGCGCGAGGAGCGCGGCCTTGAGGGCGGCAGCGGAGCCCCTGTCGGCGCGAGGGCGCTGGGGCGGGCGGTCGCCCGCGGGACGGGCGGCGCGAGCGAGGGCGAGCACGGAGCGAGCGGCTCGGCGGGCGCCCGGGCGATCGGCAGGAGAGACAGTGGCGCCCGCGCCAGCACCAGGCGGTGGGTGGGTCGCGCCGCCGCCGTGCGGCGCGCTGCCGTCGAGGCCCCTCGGCAAGCGGTTTCACGTGCGCGGCGCCTCGCCTCGCCTCGACAAAGAGGGACGGCCGCCGCCGCCGCCGCCGCCCCCGGCGGCGCTCGGGCGAAGGGAGGAAAAAAGGAGGGATTGCCCTGGGAAGCCTACGTTCGCGTTTGTGTATCACGCGCGTGGAAATGCCGGTGAGGTGCGAATTGCACAACGCAGCGCAAAAATTCTGTCGTGGTTTGGAGAATGGCTACTTTTCGTGAAAGTCTACTTTCTCGAAGAGGGGTAGGGAGAGGTAGATCAGGGCAACGACTGATATCACTGCAGGGCCTCTGACTGGGAGCTAAATTGTACGTAGCTAGATAGCCAGTTCGAATCCAGACGCTGTCTACGGGAGAATTTTAACGGCCGCTTGCTCTGATAGGTAGTTTTCCGTCCGATCAATAACAGGTGAATGCCGGAGCAGTACCCTCACAAATGAGCAACGGACCGCCCACGATCTTTTGTTCCTCTCCCTTGTCCTATCCTCACCCCTTACTTATATACACACGCACATACACTTCACTCCCACTTGTCGGGAGCTTGATGCTTGTCCGCTCTGGGGCGGTGCGGCGGTACCTGCTTGGGGGTACTTCACAAGCCGACGTGTAGTTCGGTGCCGGATCTCGCCATCATTCATTCATTCATTCATTGATGGCCTCCGCTCTCCCACCGAGCTTTCTCATTCCTGACAATTAATCCAAGACCAAGTTCAAGGGCGGAAACCGGTCCGGGCGCAGGGGCGTAGTTCTAGGAGTAGGCCATACTGAGTATTTAAAACAGTGTTGTCAAGGTCGATGCCACGAGCGGGAGTCCGTGGCACGAGTGTCACGACAAAATCGCCCCTCATCGCATTTCGCAGTTCATCACCCCACCAACAGAGACAACGCCATCCCTGTTGTAAAACGGCCTGAATACTACTACTCGTAACAGTTCCCTTTCCCGACGCTAGTTGCGCAGAGAAGCTTGCGGCATGCTACGGTGCCACGACGCGTGCCACTGCCGCCAGTAGAAGACCTTGACACCACTGATTTAAAATTTCGTTACAATCATTGGCTCTTCTTCTCCTCCTTCTGTTTCGCTTTGAATGGTGTTTATTTTGTCCTTTGTCAGCATGGCTAATATTACAGAAGGAACATTTGTTTTGGCGCGTAATGCCTTTTCGGTAAATTAGAAAGATTATTGAATTTCTAGAATTAAATTGACCATTTTCTAAATTAGAATGAATATTAACTAGATATTACGGTATCTGGAGTACCCATGACTATTTTTAAAATGTCTTCCAGATTTGTCTGCCGAGTTTTCTTGTCCGGTGCTGTTGATTGTATTTGTATTTTACTTCTTGTCGTAGACCCCTCTTCTCTATAATAACCTATTGACGTTATGGCGTTTTAGAATCTTTCTTCGTCTGTCATCCTTCGTCTGGAATCTGAGAGCATTCAGAGTAGTTGTAAACAATGAAGCATCCGAATGATTGGCAGGAACATCAACTTTTTGCTTGTACCCTGATAACCCCCCCTGATAACCCTCGGCATTGATTTGTTACCATTTAGCATTTAGTCCACATCCTGTAAAAACGCTATCCATTTTGTTGTTTGTTACAAAATGTTTTCTACAGGAATTTACGCAACTATGTACTAATACCAGATGGCCTACATCAGGGACGTCAAACCGCACCCGCCCGAGCCACTTGCCTGCATGGAAAGCCCAGTGCCTACGAGCATGGGCAGCCTCTCCCTGACGCCCCTCTCATTTTCCAAATCGACAAGGGAGAGTACAAGCGTAAACTTAAACGGCGTCAGGTGGGAAAAAGCAGTTTCAAACAAAAATAGGTTGCAAATTTTTTTCTAGCAAACAACCCAGATTTGAATCATGTTTATTTGTGAATTTATATTGTGATATAAGCTTAGGTTTTCGCATCTAACGCGCTGCATTTGGTAATGAGTTTTAGAGGTGATGGCTGAAACTTGATAATACAGACATTGTGATATTATGGCGCTATTATAATTTGGAATTGCGGTACTGTAATCCCTCAACATTCGCGAGAGTTCGGTTCCCAAAAAAGCATCGCGAATGTCAAATCCGCGAATATTGAGTCTATCTTCTGTTGAAGAAAGGCGGGGTAGGTATCGAAAAGTGTTTAAAAAAGAAAGAAAAAATATCTGGCAATTGCGCTAGTACAAACAGAATTCACAATTAACATCCCAAAGTGAAGAAATAAAACAATATTTGAAACTTATTTCAAAGTTGAAAGCGATTGGATATAGCATTTGGTTATTTTATTTTTTTGTTTTTTCATCACCCGTCTCGTTCTAATATTCAGATATGGAAGAGTTGCTGCTTCTATTTCTCTCTTAAATTTGGAAGTTATTTCCATATTCGTATCACATTCGAATACCCTTTCCAACAGAGCATGTTGAATTTTTAGAATGCCTTAACAGTTTTGACATTGAAGTTGCTCCACGACGCAGTTTTGCTTCATCATTACGCTCGAGGGTTTCTACGCTGATGATTTTCCGAAGCTCCTCATCAGTGAGGTTATTATAATGAGAGGTACACAGATCCTGAATGACTTTTCTGTCCATGAAGCCAAAACTCTTACCTACAATTTGAAGAAACTGAATTGAATTATTTTACAAGTGTAGTATTCTATTAATGTGAATTGACGTTCCAACTTTGACATTTTTGCAGATCTTTGAGCTCCGGTGTGTGCTGAGTTTATTTCCCAGATCACTCTGATTAAGGAAATTAAATGTGCTCGCTTTCAAAAAAAAATTGTAGTACAACCTAGAGACCCACCCGCGAATGACGAATGCCAAAATCGGTAGCACAGGTTTAATTGTTTTCGTTTGTTAGTGCTTAGCAATGTTAGAATGTTGACCGGTATTGGGTTTCAAATGCTGTAAATCTCAATTCAATGATAGGTTCGAAGTTGGGTTCCACTATGAAGCTATTACCATTTTTCAAACAATGATTTATAAAGTGCGGAATGTTCGCTAGGGTCCGAGTAGTTGAATTTTTTAATCAAACAATATTTATAAATCAGTATATTTAGATTCGTGAAAGTAAATTGTGTACATTTATAACACTTCGCATTTCGTATGTTTCATTTATTCGCATTCATATACTTTGTTCCTGCAGGTCGAGTGCGACCGAGAAAGCAATGCAGCATCTTGAAAACAGATTATTTCGTGTTTCCGGCTCGTCAACTGCTAAGGTCATTACTACCGTAAGTGTAGTATGGCTTTTTATGGCGGGTGGTGACCTCCCCGCTGGATGGCGAGATCCGGCGCCGATCTACACGTCGGCTTGCGAGGTTTTCCGCAACTAAGCACCCCAGCACCGCCCCATTGGGGACAAGCACAAGCACTTCCAACCGGGAAGCTTCGTGCTTGGCAACACATCAATAGCCTGCAACGTCCCCTTTAAAAACAATGGAATGGTTAGAAGACTTACCGATGAATTAGCGGCATGTGTGGTAGTGTCGTGCATGTAACTCAGTGTAAGTGAGGGGTGAAGGTAGGACAAGGTAGATAGATCGCGCGCGGTCCGTGGCCGTTTGTGAGGGCACTGCTCCGGTATTCGTCTGGTGTTGCTCGGAGAAACCACGGAAAATTACCAATTAGAGCAGCCGCTAGAATTCTAGAATCCGCCGCTAGAATTCTCCTCCAGACAGAGCCTGAATTCGACCTGGCTGTCTAGATAGCGTCGAAAATCCTGCCACCGTCGGGACTCGAACCATAAGACCTCCCGATCAGAGGAACTGCAATGACAGTTACCCCGAGCCTCCGAAGCCGTCTCGAGAACTGAGTGGAAAGTGCGTTCCGGGGCTGTGGGCGGCGGTGGCGGCGGCCGTGTGACCGGAAACGCCGCCAGCTCCAATTCATCAGAGCCGCCAAAGCAAATAAGACGACTCGCGAGCAAGGCTATCGGCTAAGGCAAACGGGTACCGTCACACCGACTGCTCTGGGGCAAAGACGTTTGTTCTGAGGCGGAAAAACATCGGGAGTAACACTTGGAGGGGGTCTGGCTTTGCAACAGCAGTGGAAGGAATGGTAGAAAGTGCAATTGAAATGGGGCTGGGGCGAAGTATGAGGTACTGAAATTTCCATTGTCGCAAATTCTCTAAAAGAACAGAATATTCGTAAAGTGAGCTTTCGGCGAAAGGCACAAGTTATTGGGAGTAGTGAGGATGAGAACAAATTTTGTAGTCTGTACTATTGTCCCGAAGGCTGTCATCGTAAGACGTTAAGCATGTTTCCGATTAGGAACAATCTGAGTGAATGGGAGGAATTGGTACTGTATAAACTGTAATGTGATCCAATAACGGGTTATCAAGTCGTAGCTGTCTGAATACATTTACAATGTCTCTTACTTTTAATGATTGTTATGAAAATTACAGTGTTCAAGCGTTGACTTCGAAATCAAAATCAGGACGAAATGCAATGATGAAATTGAAAGGCTAATCTAATACCGAATATGAAATATTAGTGTTTGAGGTAAGAAAGAATGTTTTCAGAATCGGAGACCCAAGAAATGATAGAGGAAAACACCCAAACTCGGGCCCCGATTTTGTCTTCGACTATTTTTAAATCCAATTTTCTGAACAATTAAATCAAAATATTTACAGTGCATACCTTACTTAATTATACAAATGTTATATTCTACTTAAAATTATTGGCCAAATAGTTTAAGAATAAATTATTATTTCGCAAACATTACATTCTAAAAAACGTTTGCCCCCGGCGAACGTCTGAAGAAATGGGTAAAAAAAAAGTTAAAAAACTGAAAACAGATTGAACTCCGCGTAATTTTCCAAAATACTAGTTTAACATCTTGTACACAAGAAATTGTTCTGTATGTCTTGAACATAGCCTATATATTAAAGTGCGACAAAAGTTACATACAAAAGAATCTTTTTCCGCTACCGCACATTCCACGGCCCAGAGTGAACACATCATAGAGTCACAGAGTGAGTACATCATCCATAGGTCTCCTACAGCTCTCTGAAAATTTTACACAGAAAAATATGCACTCTTCATCTGCACCCGGGAAGGAAGATATCCCTTGTAGAAGTTCCAACTCGGAAGAGCCAGAGGACTCGTTCAATTCGTCGCCGGAAGTGGAATCCTCCTTTCGCTTTTTTTTTAACTTAATAATTTTCTTATATTTCTCCCTTTTCAACTTCTCTGGGATTAAATTCTGAAATTGTCTCTTGACTTCTTTCTTCTTCCTACCATCTCGAATTGATAGGCTTCAGAGTAGACACTTGCTTTTTTGTTTGACTCGTAAGGTATAAGGAGAGCCAAATATTTAGTTTTTTTTATTTTACAGGTCAAAAAATTGGAAGCCCGCGTTAGGAAACTTGGGGGGGGGGGCTCAGGTTAGGTTCCAGCAAGTTTATATTCCAAATGCTAACAGCATTTTTACTAAGTAAGTAAAATAAATTACAATGCCCTACATCAATAGCCTGCAACGTCCCCTTTAAAGTCAGAAGATTTACCGATGAATTAGCGACATCAAGCAACTGAGAATAAGCACTTGAAAAACTTGGGTTTTCACGAATGGCCGATTGTCGGGCAACAAATGAAGAAGACACTGCCAATTGACTGCGCTAGTCTTGTAAAGAACTACCATTTTAGTACACTAGCGTACCCGTGCGAGAACTCTCGCATGTTAAACCCCACCCTTTCCCTACCCATTTGCCTATCCTTTCCATAAAGGAGAGGGAAGGAGAGGAACTGCTAATGTACTTACAGAATATCAAACAAAATAACAATTCAATTGATGCAATTGATGTTGGAAACAAATTTTCAATTAAGGTTTATTGAGCATTATAGAGATATGTAAAAAAGTAAAGGTAAAGGTATCCCCTGTGCAGTGCAAGGCACAGTTTTTAGCTTTTCGTGATAGTCGCAAAAGTATTAGCATTTTACTTTTGAGAAAGCTACGTATCTGAACCCGCTAACTTGAAAATTTCATCGAATGATAACGAAAATATTGGTACAGGTAAAACACAAACACAGTCTTCACTCTTCACTGTGCAACCACATCCCTCCACAATTAAGTACACAGCACTTACAGCCCACAGCAAAACATTAATTGAATGGTTTCACTACACGCATGAGACACATCTTCATAGGTATCAAGTAACTATAATAGTACTTCTAGTTGTTGCTGGAGAGCAAATCTTGAATTAATGATTGTGCAAATAAACCTAATCAGACTGCACAAACCACGGTGTCTACAGAAAGCGTAAATATAAGATTCAGGAATCTAAGTCTTCTAAGTGTGTCGTCACAACAAATGCCTACCAGCATCAAGGGCTGAAATATTGAGGTGGCCTTGATTAGTATTGAAGCGCGGAAACGAAAATTGAATTGAATGTCAAGGAATCTCATCTTATAGACTTTAAGGTGAAAAACGTTTCTTTGAGGCCTTTGGCCTCAAAATTTTATTGGTTTAGTGGTGAAATGTCGATGGCATTTAAAATTGAATGATCACCGGTGTTGTCATTGCCAACAAATTGCTTTCGATGGCTTAGCCATCATCCTCAGTTGTCTGCTGTCTGGAAGCCACGAAACGACAGGTAGTCGTTTCGTGGCTTCCAGACAGCAGACAACTGAGGATGATGGCTAAGCCATCGAAAGCTGCTTTTGTAATAAACAACATTGTTGGCAATGACAACACCGGTGATCATTCAACTCAAAATTTTAGTTTTTAAGGCCCTAAAACGCTTTGTTTAGGAGTTATTTGACGAAAACTTTGGCAAGTGTTGCGGGTTGCATTTAACTTGAATATTTAGATGCGTTTTGTTTAACAAATCCTTCATATTTTTAATGTCAAAGAGCAATTCGTCAAGTCTCCGTGAAATTCTTTTTCTTTAGAGACCTCATTTATAAATATTGGTTGCGTGTGAGAGCCGCAACGGAAAGGTATACTACTGAAATAATACAGGAGACGATTTCCAACCGGCAACAGCAGTCTACAGAGCGGTAAAACGAGGGACTCGCATTAGGAACCGGGCCCGGGTTTGGGTACTTTCCGCTATTAGTAAAAGAGTTAACTGGGTACTTCAGTTTTATAGAAGTGCTGGTCTGAAAGGTTTTTTTTCTGTAAAAAAGGGTGGTTGGCACTTAGTCAGCAGTTTCTGTTTTCGATTTACTTCCTCCCGTCTCCACGACTGATAATGACGGCTATCCATGAAATCCTGCTACAAAAATGGTTTTTGCAGGAGGGAGCTATGGTTTTCGAGACCTATTTTGAAGCCAAAATGCAATTTTTCATCTTTCATAAATGAACCCACTAAGCACAATGCTGTAAATACTTTAAAGTTAACTGTCCTGCACCCACTTTGTTGCTCGCGGATTTCGAGGCACGCTTCCGAAGTCGATGTATCGAAACTTCGCCATTCGGTCTCCGCGCCGAAGTGCGAGTCGTCGAACCAAGACGAAAGTGAAAGGAGTGCTGCATTTGCGTGTTCATACTTTTTTATTCAAAATTATCAAATTACACAAATGTAATTTTTTTGAAAGATCTCTCACATCGTTAGTATGCACATAACCAGCAATTTGTAAACATTGTTATATTTGTGAATGTAAGTGTTTCAAATGACTTCAAATGAAGTACTTTGAAAACTCAAAAATATTCTGTGAAAAAGAGCTTCAAATTTCGCATCTTTAGTAGCACTAAAATGATATTTTCTTTAAAGTGGCACAACATTTTTAAGAGAACATTGCCGTTTAGAACTAGGTTTTGTGTTTTTTAATATTCTAAAATAAATATTCCCGTTTCACCCTTAGGAAACCGAAAAATTAAGAAAATGTCAAAAAAAAATGTAGTTTTGGCGGCGATAGATGGCACCAAGAGTATGTGGCAATTCCGAATAGCTAGCCCAGACCCAAGGAAAAAGGAAACTAATACGGGAAAGTCTGTGCTATTCTGTAGCACTACTAGTTCTTACCACTTCTCCCACCTGGCCAATCATAAACTGTGACTCATATATCTTAGGAGGCGGTATATATCGATGGCTATGCCGATGTCCTATAAATCGCCAATGTACTATAACAAAACCTCATTAATTTTAACATATTTTCATATCTGACGCAGTTTGGAACTCTGATGAACGTAATTTCATTCGTGGAATAGTCCTGTTAAGTACCACTCGTGCTTTGGGAATTCTCAGATGAATCCCCTTCTCGCTTCGCGAGTCGGGGATTTATCGACAATTTCCAAAGCACTCGTGGGATTACCTGCGACAAATCTCTGCTTCAATAGATGAAAGTATTGTGGTATTTAATGTGTTATTGAAACCGTTCGGTGCCCATTATTAATAAGTCGCAAAGGGATGGTGACGAGGCTGGCATGTAATTTATGCTTTTGTTTTCGTAATAAGACTAGAAAAGTCAGTTCATAAAATTAACTTTGCTGCCAATGCCAAAGAGAATTTTGATATATTATCGTTAGAGTTGATGAAATAGCTACAAAATCTGAATACACACAATCTACAAATTATTGACGTTTTAACCCTGGAGAGGTGGCGGTTGCCGGAGTTACGTTAGAGGTGGCGCGGGATCATTTCTGACCCCTTTAAGTTATTTCTTTATAAAATTATATTTAGCAAGAAATAAGTGCGAAATTAGTTATTTTAATAATAATCATGTATAAGGTCGTATTAACTTAATTTACTATTATAAACAAACATGCAAATGTGGAATTGAAACAAATAAAAGAGCGAAATTATCATTTATCTTTCATTAAATGTAGTGACTCCATTTACATTTTCCTGAATATTCTCCGACAAAGGTATCAGAAAATTCTGTAAGTTGTATTTTCTAACATTGTCTCGCATAAAAACAAACAATTTATTGAAAATGCTTCAAAGTCAATCAACACAACTTAAAAAACGTTCGAAATTTAACATGTTTGTATTGGTTTCAGAAATATTTACAAATGAATTATTACATATAAAATGTTGAAACTGTTTCAGACAGAAGCTAAAGAATGTGGCGAAAGGTATCTGAAATGTAAAGCTTCTGACTCGCAAAATTAGGCAACTGCAAATAAGCAAAGATACGTGGGGTCACAAGGGACCCCGCGCCACCTCTCTTGGATTAAATCTAAATATCCGCGCAAAATTGTTAATTACTAGATACATTCGTCGATCTGCTGAGCGATATTTCAGAACACTTACTGAATAATTATGAATTGCATACAGTAAAGACTCGTTAATAAGAACACCATTTATTTCGAACCCTTATAATTTGCGTTATGAAAAATAAAATGATTTGCGATTATTTCATTTTCATTCGTAATACTGTTTCCTTGCCGGGACCTACATTTTGCTTGTGTAAAGAGAAAATTTGAGTTAAGCGAGTATGTGTTAACGAGAATTTACGGTACTGCATATCATAGCAATGATAAATTCTAACAAAAAAGTTGACTTCTGTGACTTTTAATGTGTTCCGGTAGTCGTTTCCGCTGACCCCATAATTATTATTGTTTATTACCATAAGAAACATCGACAAGGCCATCGCAGCTGTTCACGAATTTGAGGACATTCCTCGAGAATTTATATCTGTAGTACGTTTATCACATAAACATTGCCAGCGCCAGTCAGAAATCTCGTTTGTGTCTGTCTTGTGTCTCAAAATTGACATGTTTGTTTTTTAATGTTACATATGCCATGAGTAATAAAGGTCAACTACTAACTGTAAGAGGTTTTGAAATAAATAAATTACTTTTTAAGTAATGATAAATAACGTATTTAATAACCGGAGAATTATATGTTTAAAGAAATGTAACGAAATTTATATTTTTTAAGTGTTACGCAATTATTTTTATCATTTCGCACTTTTGTGTTAAAGCAGACTGTACTACGATCATTTTGTAAATATGAACTAGTGGTGCTGCAGATTTTTTTTGTTTTACTTGTAACGATTGTGAAAATTAATATTATATATCTTGCTATTTCCACATACACTACACTATCAGACATGTCGGATGACCAGTTTAGAACACGTCTCGGTTGGGGTAGTGCCCCTCTAATGGGAGATACCTGGTAGGGGAAAACACCGCTAGCCTTTGCACCGGATCTTGCCATCCCGTTGGAGAAGATCACCACCACATCCGCGAAAAAAATATGTACAACACTTAGGGGAATTATGATCTTAGCAGTTGACGCGCCCGGAATCACTAATCACCAATCGGGAGGAAAGAGCTACAGCAGTCGACTTCGGTGTGCGTTGTTAGGATTGTGTCGTTTCGCTTAATTTGCTGTGGTGCGCATTAAAATGTTACGTCGTAGCAGTCAGCTCTTAGAGAATACCGTCCTTCAAAATTTGATTCGGGTTAAGAAACGAAAGTTAGGAATGAAAGTGCGATTAAAATAAAATATCTTTACGATTTTCGAATAGAAAAATCAAATTGAAGTGGAAGCGGTCTTTTGAATCACATCCATGGACACAAAGTACTTCGCAACATTGAATCTATGTATCGAATCAGAAAGTTCCAGCTAAGAAAATCGAGGAAAATGAGTTGTGAGTGTGATCAGGTTCTATCTGACTTCTGCAACGAGTGAAACTTACTCATCCAACAATCTCTAAACAAATAGCTACACTGTAAAAATCCCTTCTATATGTGGAGAGATGACTGAATATGTAGAGAGATGGGCATCAATTCATGCACACGTACAGTATATTTATGTACACGCGCACGTTAAATTTAATTATAGACGTACATTTAATGTACACATTCTTTAAAGGTACCGTACGTGTACATTAAATTTAATTAGCGTACATGATAGTTACTTTAATGTACTTTACATTAAAAGTAATGCAGACATTTCTGACAGTGTACTGTAAAAATCACGACTGTATGTGAAGAGATGTCTGAATTGGTAGAGAGATGGACATAAATTTGCTGAGATACATCAAACACATCCAAGGAAAAATTTGATAGTACGAATTTAGTGAAACAATAACTTATTTAGGAGTAAGGCTGTTATGATTCAAATCAAATTATTTACAAAAGTCAATGATTTAAATCAATATTTATTATTTATTTTATTTGAAAATGTATTTGTATTTTAAATATTTGTAAATAAAAATTACTCAGATAAAAAGACATGTCAATTACAAAACTCCACTACATCGCGCTATAGAACAAAACTAAATATTTCTACCAAATGCAACCCGCAACACATTCGGCAGGATTTTGACTCTATATCGTTAAATATATCTATATCGTTAAATGCTTTATATGGCCTTAAAAACTAAAATTACGTTTCTCACATCGTAATCTATAGGATGAAACTTTCCTGAACATTTTATTATATTTTTGCAGGTCCGGCGCATCCCGATATTACCTCACCTGCTCAAAGATGTGCAAAATCTGCAATTAAATGTGAATGAGAAGGACAGAGAGCGGCAGACCACCCTCACCCAGGAACAGAGTAAGGGTGGGAGGGAGAGACAGTGAGAGGGTGATGGGAGGGGAAAGAGGGAGATGAAGGGCAGAACGTCTGCCGGGTTTTCCTAGTGCCTAGTCTGCCGGGTTTTCCTATTTCTTATAAACTTTTTCACATAAGCGAACTTATTTGAGAAAATAATATACAATACAATATACAATAAAAACGAACAAACATATGAAACGAAGAACAATAAACAATTTGTAATAGTTATGTACTAATAAACTTAGGTGAACGATTATTTTTTACCCAGCATTTAATTGTCTGTAGTTAAAACTAATTTAGTAGCAATACTCTCCTAACACGCACCGAGCTAGTTTCGAGAATAAGATGTTTCAATCTTCAACAGTGTTCATAATTCTATATTTGTATTTAAATGTTTACAAAAACCACTTGAAGTACATCTCAAAGATGATGAGTATTAATAAAATTGGAATTTTATTAACAATTATTTAAAAAACTAAATTCATATTGTTAAAACTAATGAAAACAGTAGATAATTTTATTAATAATAATAATATTACTTTTTCATTTTCATTTTTTAATTTAATCATTGTGAATGTTCATAAAATTCCATTTCAGGAGGACAGAGTACTTCCCATTGGCCGTTAAAGGGTTAAGGGGAAAGTGCACAAATAACAACCATTATATCGCATTTTTTATAACAGGACAACTATTAAATAAAATGTAATACTTCAAAACTGTCCAACATTGTTATAAGTATTTCGATGAATTCATTTGTTTTCTACAATAAGTGAACTGGTGAACTGAATTAGTGTTTTAAACCTTGTAATTCCAATGGGTTTACCTGACACCATTCTTATCATAATAACAATATTATCGAAATTATTGCAGCTTTACAAACTATCAAAATCATTCCGTACTTAACACTTTTCTCCAAATTAAAAGAATTATCAGAAAATAAAATATTTACGATCATCTATAGCAAAACAATGAATTGTTTGATTTTCTCTAGTAATCATGAAATTGCCAGGCTCCGACCGCCAGGCTCCGACCGCCAGTCACAGACCGCCAGTCACAGACCGCCAGTCACAGACCGCCAGTCACAGACCGCCAGTCACAGACCGCCAGTCACAGACCGCCAGTCACAGACCGCCAGTCACAGACCGCCAGTCACAGACAGCCAGTCACAGACAGCCAGTCACAGACAGCCAGTCACAGACAGCCAGTCACAGACAGCCACTCACAGACAGCCACTCACAGACAGCCACTCACAGACAGCCACTCACAGACAGCCACTCACAGACAGCCACTCACAGACAGCCACTCACAGACAGCCACTCACAGACAGCCACTCACAGACAGCCACTCACAGACAGCCACTCACAGACAGCCACTCACAGACAGCCACTCACAGACCGCCACTCACAGACCGCCACTCACAGACCGCCACTCACAGACCGCCACTCACAGACCGCCACTCACAGACCGCCACTCACAGACCGCCACTCACAGACCGCCACTCACAGACCGCCACTCACAGACCGCCACTCACAGACCGCCACTCACAGACCGCCACTCACAGACCGCCACTCACAGACCGCCACTCACAGACCGCCAGTCACAGACCGCCAGTCACAGACCGTCAGTCACAGACCGTCAGTAACAGACGTCAGTCACAGACCGTCAGTAACAGACCGTCAGTCACAGACCGTCAGTCACAAACCGTCAGTCACAAACCGTCAGTCACAGACCGTCAGTCACAGACCGTCAGTCACAGACCGTCAGTCACAAACCGTCAGTCACAAACCGTCAGTCACAAGCCGTCAGTCACAAGCCGTCAGTCACAAACCGTCAGTCACAAACCGTCAGTCACAGACCGCCCGTCACAGACCGCCCGTCACAGACCGCCCGTCACAGACCGCCCGTCACAGACCGCCAGTCATAGACCGTCAGATGCAGACCGTCAGATTCAGACCGTCTGTCGCAGAAGGACGCAGACCGTCAGACGCAGACCGTCAGACGCAGATCATCACAGACTCATAATCAGACACAGACATAGGCACTAACACTCACTCACTCTCACTCTCTCTCTCTCTCTCTCTCTCTCTCACACACACACACTCGCACAAACGCACAGAAGGCTACAGGGCGTCCCTACACTGCCTCAGGAATACACCCTGACACAACATCCTGAAGCGGCAGGGCAGCCTATCATGGCAATCAGACAAGATTGATACAATGAAGTCCGATAAGGTGGTGACAGAAGATATTTGGTGACTGACAGTGGTGACATTAGGCAGAAACAGAAGGTAGGCACACAAGGCAAACACAAAAGGCAGTCACAGAAGGCGACACACACGCGCACAGAAGCTTGCGCCCACCCGCGCTTGCGCCCACCCGCGCTTGCGCCCACCCGCGCTTGCGCCCACCCGCGCTTGCGCCCACCCGCGCTTGCGCCCACCCGCGCTTGCGCCCACCCGCGCTTGCGCCCACCCGCGCTTGCGCCCACCCGCGCTTGCGCCCACCCGCGCTTGCGCCCACCCGCGCTTGCGCCCACCCGCGCTTGCGCCAACACACAGGCGCACACGCATATGCATACGCACGCACACTTGCTAGCTATGAATCGCACACACTGCAATTCCTAGAGTGCGGGCCCCGCAGTGTCTGAAAGAGCTTCCCCTGCCCTCGTAAACATACACACACATACGACAAAGACAAAAGGCAGTCAAGTCATGCAGGATGCTAGACGGACGCGGGTTACATTAAGAAAATATCGGTTTGATCGCTGTCAAGAGTTACCAAGTCATAAAATTTGTTTTTGCTAGGAGTGTTACATTTTTTTATTTCCTAGATCTCAGATCTCATTTTCTATGTATTTAGTATTTCGCCCGAGGAGAAAATAAAATTCGTTTAAATGTGACAATCGAACGACTGACGAGTGGCACATAACTTCAATGTTTTTAGCAAAAACATTCAGCAATAAGTTGTCAGTTACAATATTCGAAAACAAAAACTAATGTTTAACTCATCACGAATGAAGGATCGACTCGAAACGTGAATGAAAAAAGTTTTTCCTTTTAAGACATCATATTTCCTTATAAGACATTTTATTGAGAGCAACACAACAAAGCAAAACAACGGGAGACAAAGGCCAAAAGCATTCTTCCCGCTAAATTTTGTGACCGGTTTTGGCAGCATTTAGTACTTTTCTCTGTATATGACTTCCAGAAAATTAAAACAAAAATATTTGTTCACAAAATACTCAGATATTGTTAACCCCGAAAATATTCTGGAAACGTCCTAGAAGAAAATATATATAGTAGTATAGTTAATTGTACTCACAAGTCTATGAACTCCTAAAAATGATCGCGTTGTGTATACAGTCATCTCCAGTACCACTGCTATTCACAATCACTTGCACTACCATCACTGTCGTTGCCTCGTCGGACGGCGTGACCTTGGGCGTCCCGCGGAAAAACATCGTCTGCAGCTGTGGACTGGATTCGCACCCTCGCACCGACTTCTCCCGCTCCGTCAGGGTTGCCCCCACTGCGCGCATCTCCACCTCCACGGTTCCCAACCGCTGCGGGTTCAGGAAAACTCTGCTGCGCCCCGAGGGCTGAGCCGCCATTCCCGTTGCACGCACCCTCCCCTTCCCCCCACTCCTCGCCCCGGCCCAGGAGCCGAGGGAGTCACCTTCATTGTTCCCCTTTGCCCCACCCCCTGCCCCTCCTTCCCTTTGCCCTCCCCAACGGCCTTTCCAGGACGGTTTACATCTGGAATGGCCGGCAGGTACGCAGCCGTTGAAATTTTCCTCGTAGCACGCGGATCCTATCAAAGAGTCCTCTTTATTCAGTACGTTACGTGATGAGAAAGAATTCCGAATGTTGCATCATAAGCGAATAAAATAATCACAAACAGACATCCTAGAAAATTTATTTATTTTAACACAATAAATGGAAGTGTTCAAATTGTAAACCGGAGTACCTTATCTTTAATTTTGTTACTATGAACGAACGTGTTGGTAACTTGAAGATGTTTACATTTCCTTGGAGCGGTTTACACAAAGCTGTTTACACTTTTTTGTGGCACTTTTGACTTGTGTTAAAAGTAGATGGCTTAATTAAGGCATATTTTAAGTTAAAGCGTTGACATTTCTAGTATTGCCTTTCATATTCAACGACACTTGGCAGAGACTTGTTATTGAAAACAAGAAAAGCATTCTGAAAAGAAAGTTAAAATAACTTTTAAATCATCTTTATCCATTAGTAAGGAAATCTAAAAATCTTTAAACGTTGATAAAGAACCAATTATCAACGTTTAAAGATTTTTAGATTTCCTATGTTATGTTTACAATTAATTTTGCATTAAAGGGTGGGAAATTGGTGGCAGGATGTTTTAACTTTATCTTAACTTTTCCTGACCAACAATAAAATACATTACAAACTAATATTCAACTAGCTGAACCCCTGTGAAAGTTTCGTACATTTGTGCACATGAAGGATTCTGAAATACTATAATTTTTAAACCTCTATCAAAATCTTCAATGATAATTTAAAGTTTTAAATGAAGTATTTTGAGCAGGATCAGTTTCAACACATTAACTGATTTTGTATATTATTTTAGCATACTTTAGCACATTATGAACATCCGCGACGCACCAACATTCATTTGAATTCTCCCTCTCCCGCATGGATGGGAAACGAAACGGAAACTTGTCTTTGACCTGAACCGCAACAGAGCAAATTTCTTCAAAAGTCAACAATACTGTTTACACAATGATTTTCACGTACACAAATGCAAATATAAAGTATCTTTCTCTTAAACGCAGAGCTTGGAATAAAACATTTAAAAAATATCGTTTTGTAGATTAGGGGATAGAAACACTGATTACTTTCTCATATACGTGAAATCTGGTTACTTTCTCATATATGTACGTACATACGGAGTATAGATACAATTATGTAATGCCGCGGAAAATAAATTTCAAGATTTCAACGGAAATACACGTTTTGGGGTCCCCTGATACAAAAAAAACGGCTCTCAACAACGGCTACAAATTTCTTCTTTAAATTTCTTGTAAAAATATAGTAAAACACGCTTGTAAAGGCATACATCCAATTTTCACTGATAACTTTGAATTTTCGACAATTGCAAACGTTTGAATATTTTCGGCGTGTTCCTACAAATACAAATTTAAAGATAGAGATTTTTCCTTCAAGTGAAATTTGTTCTCCTTAATTAGTTCTTTCATTAAGATTATTTACATTTTTTTGAAATTTAGGGATTTTTCGTGCAATATTTGCGATTTTAAAATATATTACAAAAAAATATTTTCTCAAAAACGGCTTTAGATGTTTTGTTTAAACTTTAAGTAGGGATAGTGATAAATGCACCCTATAAAGTGACATAAAAGCCATATTGCTGTATTCTTTTGTTTTTTCAAAAATTACAAAAATGTATTTTTTTGATTGGTCCCTCACGTCGTTAATATTTACAATAGCGGCAATTTGTTTATATTAATGTAGTCATGAGTACAAGTGCTTTAAATAGTTTTATATAACGTTTATGGAAAACTCAACAATTTTCTGTGAAAATGAGCCCCAAATTCCGCATTTTCAGAAACGCTTAAGCGATATTTTCTCAAAAATAACTCTACATTTTTTCTTCAAACTTTCCAACAGACAATGCTAATTGAATTGTTTAAAATGACGTAAAGTTCATTTTGAGGTATTCTTTTGTTTTTTTAAAAAAAGTACACAATTGAAATTTTCTTGAAATATCTCTCACACCCTCAATATCCACATTTCCAACGATTTGTAAACAGTATTGCATTTATTGCTGTATTGCAGTATTACATATATAAACATAACTCATTAAGGAGAGTAATTAAAAGTGCATTAATAAAAAACCAATAGTAGGGCAATAAAGAGTGATTAAGACAAAAATACATAAAACAAGATTCATTACAACACGTTTTTTATTAAGTACGAAAATCAAAAGCGTTTTCATTGCCAAAATTTTTGTTTATTACCATATCATTAGCAGCTTTCGATGACTTATCTATCACTAAATATTCGGAAGACAGAAATATGACTTTTACTCTCATATTTAGAATGCCAACAACACTTCACCAATAAGTCAAAATTGTAGTTTAAAACAAAATTAGATTAATAACAGTTATGGGAAAAGTACGTAAAATAAGGAATTGAGCTGGATTATAGTTACTTGTCAATTATTATACTCAATTACAATTACAAATTACATTTTCAGCATGACATTAGTAAAATTGCTATTACAAACACAGATGGAGATGTGTCGTGGGAACTAGTTCAAACGAACTACCACGAAAATCCTTCTATACCGTGGCTGAGAATCCTCTCGTTCAGCCTTGTTTATGAACTAAATGATCTTACTTATTTCGTTTGCGAAGAGTAAGGCAGGGTACGAGCAAAACTAAATAAGTATATCTCAAATAATATCCATTATTACAAACGATGTAACGATTTCTACAAAGTAACGATTACAACTTGATATGAAGGAGTAAATCAGGAGTAAAAAGTACATTCTGCTAAAAATAACTATTACGTGCTTAAATTACTAACAAAGTAATCGTTACAAGTAATTGATTTACTTTTACTTAACCCCAACACTGATTAATAATAATTCAAGCAACTGAAGTAGAGTGAATTGCTTTTCTTCAATGTGTGCATATGCTATGTATCATCTGAATAACTTTAGTTTTAAAATAACTTCTCTTCTGAAGTCAAAGCCTCATTCTATAAACAGTAAATTTGTGTGAGTTTATATTCAGTATTGGAGATAATATTTCCTCAAGTGTGTTGTAGGCAGTCGGAAATGAAGGGATTGCCCTCCAATGCTTCATCTTTCGTAATGATCACAGAAATGCGGAAGCAGTGATGAACAGATGTAATGAAGTCAAAAACCATTAGTCATGCAAAGAGGAAAAATCAGCCAGCAGGTGGTCACTCTCCGGAGAAAAAGAGTGCGAATGGGATAGGTGCAGTCCACCTGACCGGAGACAACATCTATTCCTGTTTTCGTTCCTTAAAAAAAATTATTAGTTTTGAGAAATTGTGGTGGTTTTAATTTTTTGTTCTCATAGTCAGGGGTACCTTAACGAAATATTGAAAAGTGACCCAAAGGAGCTCAAAATTTGCTTCTTCCGACGGCTAAAAACATTTTGAATTTTAAATAAGTGGGGACGTAAAACTTTATCACCCCTATTTTTGAAATTTTAATTTCGGAATTGGGAGGTGGTATTTTTTGGGGCCTGAAATTAGTCCAAAATTATGGCGCAAGAATTTATCAGTTTGTAGATGTGGGGGTGACAGCTTTACTGGGGCCGTCCATAAATTACGCAACGCAAATTTCGAGTATTTTCTATACTCCCTCTCCCCTTTGTAACGCACCCCCTATCCATATGTAACGTAGCGTAACGCTTCCGCAGACTCCCTCCCTCCCCATTTAGCGTTACGTAATTTATGGATGACACCTACTGACGTCCACGGAAGAGGATTCTGAGGTTCCCTCCGCTAAGAGAACCGTCCAGCGGCGTCGATGAGGGCCAGAGAGCGCAGGGCAAGTGGAAAAACATGGCGAATATATGGGAAGAGGAGTTTGACTATTAGCGACCGCTTCAAAGAGCCTATTCCACTCATGGAATTTCAGCCAAGAGCTAGCAAGAATTAAAAACATACAAATCGATTAGAGAGGAACTACCACTTCCTCAGAAGCGGTGATCATATTGATTCGATTACCAAGAGACCTAAATCATACCGATTCAGGTCTCTTTGTATCAATTCGACCACAAAGAGACCTGCGCTATATCATACCTGAAATGGCTTGGTGGATGATGCCTTTGCAGCAGGTGTCTATCTGAACTATACAATCCTACTAACAATGAGAATGCATTTCATCGTCGAAAAAAAAAATTATTAGGCAATTCTCCAGGCTTATCAGATACGAAACGCCTAAACAAAATACATACTTTAACCCCTAAAATAAATAACAAACGCCTTCCTCCTTTCCCTCCAAAAAAATATCCTGCATATCCTTTTCCTCATCCTTGTTTGGTGTTGCGTCGCCAGCCACAGGGTACCCCTTGAGGAAATGTCACCTTCGAGTCGTACAGATTTTCCTCCAAATGCCTTGCCTCTCCCGTTTGGGCTAAACAGGAGAAGAGCGTGGTCAACCAACCGTCCCTGTTTCTATTGCTGGGAATGAGTCATGCCAGGTGCGAGTGGGCCGTCTTCATTGTAGCTCTGTCTGGGTGTTTGTGGCCCCCGACATTTGAAAAGTAGTCACCTTTTAAAAGCGTGTCTCGGGTATTTTCAAAACGAAAGGGAATGCCACGGAAAATTATATCCAATTAACAATAAAAATCAGGAATAGCTATTGGCTCAATAATAACATTCTTTAAAATATGACCGGCTTAGATGCCTCATGGCATCAATTGATGTCACTACAGTGCCTCTGACCGGAAGATCCTAGATTTTGATAGTGTAGAGTTCAGTGCTGATGAATCTGCGATTCGGTAAGAGAGTTGGAAATTCACACCCAACATGGATGACACGATTTTGTCTGGCACGACCGGTGAAACGAGCTCGAACTCGAACCCCAGGACCTCCCGGTCAGAGGCACTGCAGTGACATCATTTGATACCCTGAGCCATCTAAGCCGTTGGCCCGGTTCGAAGGCCAGCGCAAAATATTTTTTATTTAAACTTTTCCTAAGGATAAGGCCAATACAGCCAATTCAAAGGCAAAGAGTCATTTTCATTTCCACTTTAAATTTGTTTACCTGCTATGCATAGGTTTTTGAAGTGGCGCCTGAAATGTTAATTGGTTAGAAGTTGCAATATTAGAACAGTTATCATAGCACTATTTGTTTGTAATTTCAATGAAACGCATAGAAATATTACCTAAACTATCTGCGTAAGTACTCGAAATTGAATAAAGGAGAATCCATCAACGGAAACTGGTTCGTAGGTGAATATAGAATGAATGGTAATGATTCCGTTTTTTAGCATTTACATGTATTGTGAAGTCACGCTATGTTCATATTTGTTAGAATATATCATAAAAATTTAAGGCATCAAACATTTTAAATTTATATTTTGTTGGAGAACATTGAGAGAACCCTGCAGGTGAGGTTTCTTGAAATCCTGAATGAGGGAATGAAATGTCCTGAATGAGGGAAAATGCGATAGTAAATCTGCTTGAGTCCCGGAGAAATTCATTTTGTCCCACACGAACATCTTCTCTCCTCATACGAACCGTGGCCCCAC
Organism: Acheta domesticus; assembly: GCA_031308135.1. Lineage (NCBI taxonomy): Eukaryota > Metazoa > Arthropoda > Insecta > Orthoptera > Gryllidae > Acheta > Acheta domesticus. The sequence goes on from JAHLJT010009419.1 coordinate 157,713,511, forward strand.
AAATGGAGAGCTTATCATCTGCCATTAGATGCTCCTACCATATCTGCCTTTTTCTATCAAGTACTACACCTGGGATCTTTTCGGACCCCAAGTATCACTGATAGCTGAAAGTGGTACACATGAATGTTATTTTCCATAAAACAATAAATTTAAATATTAAAAACAAAATATTTTATAGAAACGAACACCTTTACCATGTGTAATTTACCATTTACCATCGTGTAATGTTTCAGAGATATTTATATAGTTTATATAAATTATTTCGAGGGGAAAAATCATATACTGTGATGGTATCAGAAACATTTATCAGAGTTCATGACAAGATATTTCAAATGAGAATACGAAAATAACATAGACTATATATTAGGTAATTCTGGGCCTATGTAACAATCAAATTAATTCCTCTCTAACAAAATTTGGAAAGTATCTGAAAATGAATTAGTACCTGCTGAAAAACTGCACGAAGGAATATCTGAAAGTCAGATACTATACTACTGTGTGTATTTAAAGACAAATACTGAGGAACATGAAGCAGGATAAAAAAAAGAAGGAAAAAAATTCCACGTATGTTACTAGACTTAGAGAGACAAATACACCCGCACTTTCAGGAGATGGCACGACGGACTACTTCCTTGCCCTTTTATTCCGTCTGACGGCCCTTTTCCTGTTCGTGATCCAGCGCAGGGCGGCCAATTGCGTGACGGCGCGGCCACGCCTCAGCACGTGTTATCGTGGCCGCCGCGTCGCGCCGCGCCGCGCCGCGCCGCCCCGCGCCGGCGCTTGCAAATAAAGGGGCCCCGGGCAGCTGGCCGCAGGCGCCGCCGCAGATAAGTGAGTTCATTAGGGCGGCGCCCCTCCGCACTCTCCATCGCGCAAATGGGCAGCTCCACTCCACGGGACACGAGTCCCAACTTACGCTGACACTAAGAGGAACGGCAGGCACTCCGTCGGAGCGAGCACGTGTCTAGCAAGGCCGCAAGCCGAGCTTCGTATACTGATCCACTGATTATTTCCTGTTTCCAGACGCGTCAATTGCTACAGTGAAATTATTTTAGCGTGGCCGCTCAAGGTCAGGTCTCAGAGCAGCCGGAAGAGTCCATTTCTTAAAACTATCGCTTTAGGAGGGAGCGCGTCCGTTCCCAAGACGTGTTGACAGCCCTACTCCAGTTGAGTAAACATTAGCCCTGACTGTTCGTCTCCGCAAGGTGCCAGTTTTCAAAGTATATCAATATATGAAGAGAAGTAAAAGAAGGCATTGAAAATATCAAAGCAGTTGTTAAGGCAGTAATTGCTGCTTCGGGTGTTTCGAAAATATTTATTTGCAGAATTAATAAGGAAATTAATTCTATTCAATCAGGAGAATCGTGTTCCTTTTCTACTCTTAATAAAGAGAAGAAGAGAAAGGACGAGGAATTTGGTCTCGACAGTTTCAATGAGAGTGTATTCGTCAATTCCCCGCACAATGATTTCATGCACCATATTAAGAAATCGTTATTGTTACAGGAAACGACGCGAACGATAGTAAAGACAGTGATAGTGATACTACTTATGATAGTGAGGAAACGGGTATCAGTGACAGTGGAAAACATTTGGATGATGACGACAGCGTCAGGCCATCCCGTGAATTTGATGTTTCTCCATTACCGAGCGAAGACACTACAGCAAATTGATTTCCAAAGGCCGTTCGCTAGCATGTGCGATGAGGCAGGCAAATGTTTTTGGTATGAGCAGACGAGCCAGGCGCGAGCGAACGCAGTCTCCTGGCTTTCTCCCCACCACTTTCAGCTTCCCCCTCTACTCGCGAAACCCAGCGGCCACCCTAGAAAAATTTAGCTGTACGTCATTACTACCCTAAGTGCAGTGCATGTTTTTTTCTTGGGGGGGGGGGAGCGCTGATTTTCACCCGCCGGATCAACTCCAATTGGAATGGCACTAGGTCGGAGTGAGCAAGGGCGCAAATCGAGCTTCGTATACTGATCGTGTTCCCGGGTGCGTCAAGTGTTAAGGCATTCCCTCGAGAGCCCCTTGTTACACATAAGTCAGAACATTTCTGGTCACCTCATATTTGCAGCTTTTTGCACTAATTTGCAAATTTTATTTCTTCAAAAGACAGAGACATCCTGGCCAGGCCTTACTTATGACTTAAGTCGGTGCGAATCTTCATCTAAACCCATACTTATAGGGGGACAAGTTTGAAATATCCCTTTTGGGAGGTGCTTACTTTCGCGGGTTTCTTCCACCGCTGCTACAGTGCGAGAATATCTGACCTACTGCGCGCACGCGATTCGTCGCCCTCCCCCAGCAAGGAGGAGCTATAACTCATCAATGTCTCTGCAGCCTTCACTGTGTGACGTCATTGTCGTTCTCACACTCAGAGGAACTGCCCCGCAAAGAAACAATTTTGTTCACTTTTGCTTTTGTCGACATATCTGTTTTCATATATTCTTCTTCGATTTTCTTAACGTGTTCACAACACTTCTTCCATTGATTTGAGCAATATTTAGAAAATAATATTCGGCATACGTTTTCTTTAACTCATAGACGGGTACCGATGCTTTCTTTCGTAACATGATTCCTAATGGAACTCCAAACTAAATCGATGGCATTGATATCGGGATGGTAAAGAGGGAGCTTGATGTTCAGGTTATATTACCTGCAAACGGTTGTCCTAGTGTTAGAAACAAATACACACAATATTACGCCTGTGAACTACACTTGAAATTAGGCCTACGCTAAGACACGCCACGCTGCACAGCACTCGAAGACGAAAGGGACAGGACTGAGGACCAGGGGCGATGCTTCCAATACATGTTTCTTTTACTGAATTTTAATATATTAACAGTCAGCGTTTGTGCACAGACAGCTGAAACTGTTTTGATTTGGATGGCTGACACCTTTACTGCTGCGCGTTGGGCCACGAACAAAGCAGCCTGTCTGTGCGTTCAGACCCCCCTCCCCTCGGCGGCCACGTCGCCTGGCGCGCAGAGCGAGTGAGAGAGCGATATTTTCAGGGGAAGTGATCGGTTGGTGGTGGGAGTCACCCCTCCTCGCGCATGCGCACTCGAAGGGAGCTTTCTGAATTGCTGGCCTATAGCTCCTATATGCCAGTGGTTAAGTTGGAGAGGCCGACGTTAAAATATTTAGCAACACAACAATACTAAATGTTGCGGAAACGTGCTACTAGATGGCTCCAACGGCAAGTGCGAGTATGAACGCGGCAACAGTAGGCGAGCGCAATGCGCACAAAATTATCTTGGGCATTAGAGGGTTAAGAGTAGTGCACGTTTTTTCTTCGGAAGGTAGAGATGATGTTCCCCGCTGGATGGTGAGATCCGGCGCCGACCTATACCTCGGCTTGCTGTTTTTTTCCTAGCCAGGTATCACCCACCAAGGACAAGGTTGAAGTCGACCTAGCCATCTAGCTAGTGTCGAAAATCCTGCTATCGTCGGGATCCGAACCCTAGGACCCCCAGTCAGAGGCACTACAGTGACGTCAGTTGATGCCTCGTGTCGTTATGACTTCGTTAGATTCCCAAAAACCATCGGGAATGTCAAATCCGAGAATGTTGAGTTTATCTTTTGATGAAAAAAGTGTGTTAGGTTTCTAGATATCGAAAAATTTTAAAAAGAAGGGAAAAAATATCCGCAAAACAGTTGCATTAGAACTGCGTAAGAACTACTACAAACATAATTTTCAATTAACATTCCTAAAAAAGAATAAATAAAAAATACTTGAAACGCATTTCAAAGTTGAAAGACATTGGATATACAATTTGTTCTGTTTTTGTTTCATCTTCCTCCTCGTTCTAATATCTAAATATGGAAGAGTTGCTGCTCCTATTTATCCCTTAAATTTCTAAGTTATTTCCTTGTTTGGATGCCACATTCGAATGTCCTTTCAATCAGAGCTTGCCGTTCCAGAACGATATTAACCGACCTGAAGTGCTCCAGGATGCAGTTTCGCGTCCGTTACTTCATCATTACGTTCGAGGTTTTCTTCGCTGATGATTTCTTAAAAGCTCCTCTTCCATGAGGTCATTATAATGAGAATTGCACAGATCCTCAATGGCTTTCCTGTTCATTTGGCCAAAACGCTCACCTCCAATTTGACGCAACTGAATTGAATTATTTTACAATTTTGTTATTCTATTAATGTGAACTGACATTCTAGCTTTGACATTTTTGCAGAACGTGATACTTTGAGCTCCGGTGTCTTCCGAGTTTGTTTCCCAGATTACGCTGAAAAAGGAAATGAAATGTGCTCGCTTTCAATACAAAATGTAGTACGACCAATGGATGCGCTCGCGAATGTTGAAGTCGTGAAAATTAAAACCGATAGCATTTCTCAAATTGCGAATGTCCGGTACTCGCAAATGTCGAGGACGTCGCGGGAATGTCGGGAGGAATATCCGGAATTCGCGGATGTGCAGGGATTACTGTATACGATGTTTTATTGACAAATATTTAAATAAAATTTACATAGGCAACTACAAAATTTCTTTTTTCAAAATAATTTATTGTAAACATGGAGAGATGAAAAAATTGGGTGCCAAAAAGTACAATTGACGTACAGAATTCATAGTAACGATACTCGAATAATTATATTACTCAAGATCATTGTATAAATCAATGAATCTTACAATAAATGCAATAGTTTTGGGGTTTAAGAACCGTTGTTTATAATTTTTCTTAATTGCTTTGAAATTCGTTTCGTGACCGACTGAATAATTCAATGACAAAGCGCGGGGGGGTAGGGGGTGGGGGCGAGGGAGTCATGGGTCGAGTTCGTCCGTGACGCCGGTTTCCTGGACGACGCGCACGAAGTCGACGGTGTTGAGCGCGGTGTTGAACCAGGTGCCGAGGCTGTTGAGCGCGCCCGCCACCTGCCCCTTGAGGCGCGGCCCGGGGTCGTAGGTCAACAGGCGGCGCACCAGCGCCTGCACGCGAGGGTCCAGCGCCCACGCGCTCGCTGCGCACGACACGCAACACGCCGCCGCTCGGTTAGGGATTCCGACTGCTAAGGGCATTAGGCCAGCAAGATTGATTGATTATTGGTGATTTCGGGCACGTCAACTAAATAGGGTTACTCCCGTAAGTGTAGTGCATGTTCTCGCTCGGGAGTAGGTGGTGATCTTCCGCCGCTGAATGGCGAAATCCGGCGCTAACCTACCGTCGGCTAGCGGGGTTTTGCCAACCAGGTATCTCCCGCTAACGGAGCACCGCTCCAGCCGGAACAAGCTCTAAGCCCCCGACGTCTTCCGGAATGTGTTTAAGTGTAATGCATGTTCGTGTAAGTGTGTGTAAAGGGTGAGGATAGGGCAAGGATGATGTCGGAAAGATCACGCGCAGTACGTGGCCCGTTTGTTGGGGTACTGCTCCGGCATTCACCTGGTTTTGATGGGAGAAACTAGACTTCTCCCATCCGGTCACTAGAATTCTTCACCAGACAGCGACTGGATTCGCTGTAGCTGACAAGCTAGGGTCCAAATTCCTGCCACCGTGGGGACTCGAACCTAAGACCTCCCGGTCAGAGGTACTGCAGTAACATCAGTTGATGCCCTGAGCCATCTCTCCCGGTAGGCCCGGAAGTGTAGGGCAGTTTTTAAATCGCAGGTGGCGGCGGTGATCTTCCCTCGATGGATGGCGAGATACGACGCCAACCTACACGTAGGCTTGTGGGTTTTCCCCCAACCACATATATTTCTATAAGAATACTGTAGAGATTACTACAAGGAGGGACCGCTTTGTCAGCTATTGATTTGCCACTGTTGGCAATACAACTGCAAGTTACGTGTACTAATCGTTCGCAGTCAACTCATTTGTAGATGATTTCATCACTATCTCTTGTAATGTCTTCGCCCTGTCGCCCATGTTTTGCCCATGTCGATGTTCATTTTTTCAAAGTAGTCCCTTCTTAGACTCTCACACAAAGAGGGACAAACTCTAAGCTCCCTACGTATGTGGTAGTGCAATGCATGTATTGTGCGTAAGCAAAGGATGAGAATAGGACGGCGTCTGTGCTACTGCTGGCGGAAGTGCGCCACTAAGCGAAAACCAGCGCCACTCTGCCGCTTGTGTGGCTACCTCCATTTAAACAAATGCTTTCCCAGCAGACGTACCACTCGGAAGCACTTCTGAGTGTCTCGGTGTCAAGGATTCCCAAACTCACAGGCGCTTCCGATTGCCTAATTGACAGGACTGGCATTTAGAACAATGTTCGGCGCAGTGGTGGTGGCGCGGATGCCCGTTTATGCTGGTGGTGATGGGAGTGCACCACTATACTTCGGTTTTTATAGCGTGACGCTTCAGGGCCTGTCTCCATGACAAATATCTCTTGGCATTTCCCGTCAATCTCGGTCGTGCAGCTAGAAGTCGCATGATCGCGACCGTATCAAGCAGTGCGATGTGTCTAGTGGCATCTAGCGGCACAACTGAAAAAGACGTGAAATGCTGTGAGGTATTCCATGGAGAAGACAGGCCGTGGCGCGTCACGTTCTAAAAAACGAAGTATAACCGCCGCACCAGCACCACTGATCAACTCACTACAATATCAAGGTGGCTCAGGACATCATAATGATCATTCTCCAGTGCCTCTGGTCGGGAGGTCTTAGGGTTGGAATCCCGACAGTGACAGAATTTTCGACATGAGCTACATAGCTACTCTAGCTACTCATTTTCACGTCGTGAAGGCACAATGGGTTCTTATGGACAATGTTATTCTTATGGAAGAATCTCGTGCACTGTTGTTACAGGTCGAATTCAGTCGCCGCCTGGAGGAGAATTTAGTGACCGGCTGCTCTGATCGGTAATTTTCCATAGTTTCTCCGGTCAACACCGCGCAAATATCGGAGCAGTACTCTCACGAACGGGCGAGAGACCGCGCGAAATCTTTCCTTCCTCTTCCTTGTTCCATCTTTACTCCTTGCACACACTTACTGGCCCTACACTGCCACACATGTCGGGAGCTTGGAGATATTCGGTTGGGGAAAATCCCCTCAAGCCCACGTAGGCTGGCGCCCGATCTCGCCATCCAGAGTGGGAAGATCACCTTCATCGCCCGCGATAAAAACAATACGGGACTACACTTACGGGACTCATGTCGCTAATGCCCGAAATCACTAATCAGTCAATCGTGTGCATAGCTCTTGGCCAGTGGGAGTGGGGGCTGGGTGCTGACCGGCGACGGCGGCCGGCAGGGCGAGCAGCGGAATGAGCGCCACCCCAGCCAGCACGGCGCTGGCGGCGGCCTTCACCGAGGAGGGCACGGGAGTGCGCAGCGCCCACAGCCCGGCCATGTCCTGCGCGAAGGGCCGCGCCGCCATGCGCAGCCGCCGCATGCCCCCGGCGCGGCGCCAGCGCGCAGACATGCGGTTGCGCCCGCTCACGTGCGGCCGCAGGCTCCTCCGGCCCCACGCGCGCGCCCCGCCCTCGTTCATCGCCCGCGCCGCACACGCGTTGCGCGGAGACGGCCGGCGCGCCGCCCGCCTCGCGGCCCTCGACGCTGCCTTCGCACAGCAACCAGCCATTGTCACGTCAGCGGTTTGCAGCTGGGCAATACCTACTATACTGCGATTTTTGTAGGAAGAGCTCTCAAGATAACTCAAATCCCATCTTCGCGATGGAATATGTCACGGCATTTCGTATCATTCACAGTCGTTCCGCTAGATTTCGCACGATCGCGACCGTATGAAGCAGTGCTTGCGATCATGCGACTTCTACCGGCAAGATCGAGAAAAGACGCGAAATGCCGTGACATATTCCATCGTGAAGATGGGATTTGAGTTATCTTGAGAGCTCTTCCTACAAAAATCGCAGTATATCCTGCAATTTTTGTAACTTTGTCCCTGACAGGAATCAGCTGTTTCGCTGCCATGCAATCAGCAGCTTATATTTCGCGACGGTGACGTCACTATGGTGACGTTCAAGCTCCCGATCGGATGAAACCGTGAACAGCTAATTTCTGTCAGGGACAAAGTTACGAATATCGCAGTATAATACTTCAGTCCTCCGAACTACGTCATCAGCTGACTGTGACGTAGGCCCATGTAGACCACACTGCCTACATGTCGCTGATTATGTCGACCATGTTGTTAGCGTTGTAGCTGAGCAAAACAGTGCTCGAGTGTTATTTGCTGGTGTTTTTGTAGATTTATATTTGCTCAATTACACTTACTTGAAATGTGAAATGTGGGTTTTAAGTGTTATGTTCCCAATTGTCGAGGGAATTAGAAAAATGGCCCCCAAGTGTCCATATTTTATCTCACGGAGACGACCGGTCCGCAGCCCAGCTCGCGGCCCTCGACGCTGCCTTCGCACAGCAACCAGCCATTGTCACGTCAGCGGTTTGCAGCTGGGCAATACTTACTATACTGCGATTTTTGTAACTTTGTCCCTGACAGGAATCAGCTGTTTCGCTTCCATCCAATCAGGAGCTTATATTTCGCGACAGTGATGTCACTATGGTGACGTTCAAGCTCCCGACTGGATGAAACCGTGAACAGCTAATTTCTGTCAGGGACAAAGTTACGAATATCGCAGTATAATACTTCAGTCCTCCGAACTACGTCATCAGCTGACTGTGACGTAGACACATGTAGACCACACTGCCTACATGCCGCTGATTATGTCGACCATGTTGTTAGCGTTGTAGCTGAGCAAAACAGTGCTCGAGTGTAATTTGCTGGTGTTTTTGTAGATTTATAGTTGCTCAATTACACTTACTTGAAATGTGAAATGTGGGTTTTAAGTGTTATGTTCCCAATTGTCGAGGGAATTAGAAAAATGGCCCCCAAGTGTCCATATTTTATCTCACGGAGACGGCCGGCCCGCAACCCAGCTCGCGGCCCTCGACGCTGCCTTCGCACAACAACCAGCCATTGTCACGGAATCAGTTGGCAGCCAGACTACCGAATGTGCTAGCTGGCGACCACAGGGGGACCAAAGACGGCACAAGAAAAGGGCCAGCTGAGAGAGAGTAGATTGATTAATTGATTGTTAGTGATTCTGTCAACTACCGGGGTCGTTAGTCCCGTAAGTGTAGTGCATGTTTTTCATCTGGGGTGGCAGTGATCTTCCCCACTCGATGGCGAGATCCGACACCGATCTACCGCCGACTATCGGGGTTTTCCCCAACCAGGTATCTCCCGCCAGCTGGGCATCGCCCAGTCGGACAAGCTATAAACCTCCGCCCGCTCTCCCGACATGTGTGTTAGTGTAGTGCATGTTAGTATGTGTATATAAGGGGGAGGATAGGACAAGAGGAAGGAAAGACGCGTGCGGTCCGTGGCCCGTTTGTTAGGGTACTGCTTCGGCATTCGCTTGGTGTTGTTTGGAGAAACCACGGAAAACTACCGATCAGAGCAGCCGGCCGGTAGAATTCTCCTCCAGACAGAGACTAAATCCGTTCTGACTGCCGCTCCCGTTGCTACCTCTATTGAAACAAATGCTTTTCCAACAGAAGTAGGACTCGGAAACGCTTCTGAGTATCTCGTAGTGAAGGGAACCTCTACTCAGTGGCGCTTTCCAGTGACCGAGTGAGAAGACTGACATTTACAACAAGGTTCCGTAGGCGGTGTCGCGGATGCGCGTTTGCTTTGCTGGTGGCTGAAGAGCGCCACTAACCGCCGCAACAGCACCACTGCACGCTCATGTGAAAATACCAAGGTGGCTCAGGACATCGTGGTGACACTGATTATTCTCCAGTGCCTCTGATCCAGAGGTCTTGAGGTTGGAATCCCGACAGTCATAAAAATTTTTCGACATTAGCTACTTAGCTAGGTCGAATTCAGCCACTGCCTAGAGGAGAATTTCAGTGGCCGGCTGCTCTGTTCGGTAGTTTTCCGTAGCTTGTCCGATCAATACCAGGCGAATATCGGAGCTGTGACCTCACGAACAGGCAAAGGACAGCGCGGAGTCTTTCCTTCGTCATCATTGTCCCATCCTTACCCCTTACCTACACACACACTTACTACCTCACTACCCTACACTACCTCACATGTCGGGAGCTTAAAGATATCTGGTTGGGGAAAATCCCCTCAAGCCCACGTAGGCCGGCGCCCGATCTCGCCATCCAACGAGGGAAGATGTGCGTCATCACCCGCGATAAAAACAATACGGGACTACACTTACGGGACTAATGCCGCTAATGCCCGGAATCACTAATCAGTCAATCGTGTGCATAGCTCTTGGCTAGTGGGAGTGGGGGCTGGGTGCTGACCGGCGACGGCGGCCGGCAGGGCGAGCAGCGGCACGAGCAGCACCCCGGCCAACAGGGCGCTGGCGGCGGCCTTCACCGACACGCGGTTGCGCCCGCTCAGGTGCGGCCGCAGGCTCGCCCGGCCCCACCCGTGCGCCCGGGCCTCGTTCATCGCCCGCGTACGCGCCCGCGCCGCTCACGCGTTGCGCGGAGACGGCCGGGCCAGCGCGCCGCCCACCTCACGGCCCTGCCCGCTGCCTTCGCACAGCAATCAGCTATTGTCACGTCATCAGTTGGCAGCAGGGCCGTTTGAACAGTATTGGGGACAGCATTTATACTTTCACCCCAATTCCGATGCTGACATGTAAAGAAAATCTTATCAACTCACATTGTATTTGGTATTTTTTTTTAATATTTTGAAAGCATTTTTTAATGTTTCAATTTAAGTTTAGTGTTTATTACTCAAACGAAAAAAGAAACATATATGTAAAAGTAAGTAAGAATAACATATTTATAATTACATTGAAAAAGTCTACAAATTTATTTTAATTTTTATTGAATTATAAAATATAAAATTCAAACGCATCAACCAGCATCGTTCCTTATTATTAATATTATCCAATGATTCACGAGACATCACTCCATGCCACTATGCCATTTTTTTGCGTTTAGTTTAATCATACATTTTTCACACGTTTCTTTATTTTTGAAACATTTAATATTAAATATTTTTTATAGAAATATCGGGGACCCTTGAGCATTGGGGGCCCTGGGCCCGAACCCTTCGGGCCCGTGCGTTATCACGGCACTGGTTGTGCTAGCTGGCGACCACATGGGGACCAAAGACGGCACAAGAAAAGGGCCAGCTGAGGGGGAGTAGATTGATTGATTGTTAGTGATTCCGTCAACTACTGGGGTCATTAGTTTTGTAAGTGTAGTGCATGTTTTTCATCTGGAGGTGGCGGTGATCTTCCCCGCTCGATGGCGAGATCCGGCACCGACCTACCGTCGACTATCGGGGTTTTCCCCAACCAGGTATCTCCTACCAACTGGGCACCGCCCAGTCGGACAACCTATAAGCCCCCACCCGCTCTCCCGGTATGTGTGTTAGTGTAGTGCATGTTAGTGTGTGTTTGCAAGGGGTGAATATAGGAAGGAGGAAGGAAAGATCGCGCGCGGTCCGTGGCCCGTTTGTTAGGGTACTGCTTTGGCATTCGCCTGGTGTTGATTGGAGAAACCACGGAAAACTACCGATCAGCGCAGCCGGCCAGTGGAATTCTCCCCCAGAGACTAAATCCGTCCTAACTGACAAGCTAGTGTCGATAATCCTGCCACCGTCGGTACTCGAACCTAAGACTTCCCGGTCAGAGGGACTGCAATGACATCAGTTAATGCCCTGAGCCATCTTTCCCGGTGAACTTAGCAACAAGCTATTGTAACGTTCATCTGTTGTCAGTCAGGCTTCCGAACGTGCTAGCGGGCGTTGGAAAGCTGGCGACCGTAGGGCGGAGCAAAAAAAGGCCAGCTGAGGGGGAGTGGAGAAGAGCATCCATGTGTTGGCCGAGCGGCCACCCTCACCCTCAGGGAGGCGGCGAGCGATCACGTGACCGCCAAAATTATGAGAGCCAGGTAGAAGGACTTCGCTTTCGGATTGCCTCGCTTGCGGTCGCAACTGCTAACCCGGAAGGCGGGCGTGTCTCCTTGGGACACTGCGAGTGCGTTGCCCTGGGTATCCAGGTACCGGCGCGGTGAAGCGTCGGGGTGAAGGATCTGTATTAGCCGGGGGATGTGGAGCAGTGTGCGTGGGAGTAACGGAGGTAGATAATGGAAATAACCTCAGAACTATACATAGTTGTAAAATCTTGTAAACAATTTGATTGTACATAGAGTTCGGTCTGTGTCTTCATTTCGCTATGATCCCGCTAGACTATTCGGTACAAGGAAAATGAGACCTGCTCCATTCTCTTAAGAATTCTTTAGAATTCTTTGCTATCCCATGACAAAGTTTAATCAAAAAATTTGATCGGGGATTATCAATTTTGAAGAAAATCGGATGAACGGTTTAGGCGCTAGCGTTGACTTCAGTCGGACGGACAGGTGGACAGGTGTTTTGCCGTCAATCTATTAATCGGTATCAAGGACCTACAAAACGTGGATTGTGACTAAATAACGTTCGAGGAAGTGATTTATTCCAAATATGAACAATATTTATCAACATTTTCGTTACCAGGGCCTGGCAATAAGAATTTTTTTATCCGAAAATCCGCCGTTTGCCGGCTCACGATTATAATATTTCCTCTTCTTACAAAGTAAGAACGAGAATGTAAATAGAACTTGGTTTCGAAAATGCGCTGATCGCCCTCCAACACTTTGCAACAAGTACTATTGTTTGAACACGTTTTACACTCGTTCATTTAATGATTTTGGTCGTTATTGATACTAATAGTGGTGATGATAACATATACTTTTAAAATGATTAAATTATTATTTATAATTTTTTTTATTTCGAACATTTCATTGCCTTGGTATTGTAATATACAAAATATTACAGAACAAACGCCGCGCGTTAATCTGGACGGACGGAGCTGTAATATGCAAAAATATTGCAAAACAAACGCCGCGCTTCAATCTGGACGGTCGCGGTTACTAGGTAACGAAGGTTGTTGACGCGCGAGAAGGGGGCTCTGGACGAGGGAGAGTTGGTGGTTGACTGGCATCCTGGTGGTAGCGGCGTATGTAAGCTGAATTATTTAAGTTGGACATCGACGCGAATAAGGAGGACAAATTGTGGAACAAGAGTGCAAGAAGTGAGCAGCAAGAAAGAAGCAGCAAGACCGGCGCGAAGACGGATTTTCGGCGCGGAAGTCAAGGGGCTACGAACTGCGGGGCCATCGTTTCACAACGCCAGACAATCCGGTACCGTGAATCTAATACATGAAATCAAGCAAGAGAATTTTTATATTGTTAATCTCAAATCACATTCTTAATAAACAAAATTATTGTTGTGCCACTTTGTATGTAATTCCTTCGGAATATAAATAATTTCAGACTTCCATGCTTCTCTGTATAGAGAGCATGAGAACCAGAGAACTGAGCTAGCATAGCAAATTAAAGGTAAAATTATTATTATTATTATTATTATTATTATTATTATTATTATAAAATAATTCATTATTTTATCACAGTATATGTTGCAATACAGAAAGATCTTATACGCACACTCGTATTCACAACGACTCTCGCAGACCTGTCACTGCTGCCGGAAAAATCATTGCACACAGTGAGAGACAAATGGACTTCCTTCCAGGATGGCTAACTTTACACAAATGACTCATCAAATAAACGTTTTGCATCAACAAACCTAACACAAATGAAAATAAAATCTCAAAACATAAATATGCATTCAATACCATCAATAATTGACTGAACATGTTTTCTTTCAATACCACGCGAAATTCATAAAATAAAGTTGCAGCTAGTATCAGTCGAAGACAGAAAAATGGTATTCCCCTCGCTTGCCGTGACGCGCACTGTTTCTAGACCCCCATTCTCCTGCGCTGTAAGTCGGTGACTGATTGCTGTGCGAAGACAACCAAGGTACTGCGTTAAAGCATAAGACCAAAGATTTATCTCAATGAATCGCAGCAAAAGAGACACGACCGTGACATGGTGTACAATCAGGAGAGCATAATTCGCCAGAGAGAGCGCTCGTTGGGCGCACTTTCGTTTCAAAATGAATTCATGTACACCAGTATTGCTGTAATACATTTATTATCATTAAATTAAGTAATTATTTAATATCATTATATAAAAGAATTTAATATCATGTAAAGGAAAATATATTCGTAAAATATGAGATTTTTTTTTCAATTATCTGAGGATTTTCACTGTCCAACATTCATTCTTTGATAATCCCGTCCATAGCACTTGGTGTGTAAAGTGCCATACGCTTTATCTTAAGCATACACTATCGTGTGGCAGCAAAATTTCAGCGGGTTATCTTGGAGAATTCATTATTTCGTGAGGCAGTATGTCATAAGCCTCTGGGTTTTCGTTTTGTCAGAAAATATTCCATAAATGCTACGAAAATTATGTCGATTTCTGAATTTTCTGCGCAGAAATAACATCATCATGGATAACAGAAGCCTCGCCTTGCGGATTCAATGGTAGTTTTGAATCTCCTGTATTTATTGTGATTGATCTGAAGCTACTCGTAAAACGGACGATTCTGATTGTTTAATGCCGTTACAGTGTACAGTGTAGACACGATGTTCCCAACTGTGATCATGGGCACGTGAATAGAAGAAAAACGAAAAATATATGTAACATTTTCCGAACATGTGGATAAAAAAGAAGAAGACCAATGGTTAAATTTAACCTACGCTGTGAAATAAATTTAAAGTATCTGTCAGGTAATGCACTGTTTATGACTGAATCTTCAACCCTACTGTTCGCAGCCTGAAATAGAAGCATCGAGTGAGCGTTTGTATGCAAAACATTAACGAGTTTGTTTACACAGCTCAGCCCGACCAAGATCTCACTGACGAAACTTCCCTTGATACCTCTACCTGTCCTCTGCGTCTGTACTCTTTTTTCTGAAACGCCTGTATTTCGCCTACAGGTCTGTGCAATTCACATACAGTAAGCATCTTACTCTCCGTTTTTAAAATGTGAGTTAAATATATTCAATTTTTTTTGTCTGTCCAAAGGCATTCAGGGCATTTTCTCTGGTTTGGGCATAAATCATCAAATGAGCTGAATTCCACTCTTAGAAATATTCTTGAATTGTTCTGCCACCTACATTAATATTTGTAGCCTTTCCATTGCCTACGTTCGGAGAGTACGTTATAAGATTCCAAGATCATATTTGCGGCCGTCCATACATTACGTGAGGCGATTTTGGCGATTTTTCGATCACGGTAACGGATCAAACAGATCGAAAGCTCTCTACCCCTGCGAGTAAGGCAATAGATAAGGCGGATAAGGAAATAGAGGAATATTGCAGCTACGTCTAGACTCGCATTTCAAACAAACCTGGTGGTGCTACAGAGTGGCACAGACTTTCTCATACAACTTAGTTTTCTAATCTCTTAGTCTGAGCTAGCTTTCAGATTTTAACCCACCCTCTTCCCAGCTGCCATCTATTGCCGACATCTATTGCCACCTAAAGGATATTTCTTCACATGCCCCCGATTTTTCAATCCCCTAAAGGTACTTGAAGTATGACTAAGAATATTATGAAAGAGTAAAACTTGGTACTATATGCATATTTTCAGTTGAAAACTTTAGTGCTGTTTTTGAGAAAATGTCGTTTGGGCGTTTCTGCTAATGCGCAATTTTGAGCTTTTTCATAGAAAAATTTTGAGTTTTCAAGAAACTTGATAAGAAGTCATTTGAAGTATTTGTACTCACAAATGTAATAATGTATACAAATAGTTCGTAGTGTAAATATTAACGACAAGAGAGATATATAAAAAATACATTAGTATTATTTGCGAAAAACAAAGAATACAACCGAATGGTGTTTATATAATCTTGTACAGTGCATTTGACACTATCCCAACAAAAAAGTAGAAGAAAAATTTGGTGTTTATAAAATCTTGTTTTTAATACTTTTGCTTCCTCTCCTATAGCTTCTGCGGTGCACACAAACTCTTGTAATGCTGTGGGGAAAAATTACAGTTTTTCGACAGAATAGTTACTTATGATAAGAGTGGTAAAAATAACGTTTTATTTTGCAGAAATACGGGACCACTATCTTTACCGATCTTTGCCTCATACGAGAGAAAATGTAAAGAAACTAGTGGTGTTACAGAATGGCACGGGCTTTCCCGTTTTTGTTTTATATTTCCTTAGGTCTGGACTAGCTATTCCGAATTGCCTCACACTCTTGCCAGCTGCCATCTATCGCCGCCCGAAGTACGTTTTTTTGACATTTTCTTAATTTTAAGGTTTCGTAATGGTAGAACGGAAATATTATTTTAAGACTATTAAAGGACACAAAAACATCGTCCTAAATGGCAATTAAAAAAATTGTAGCCTTTTTTAAAGAAAATGGCGTTTAAGAGCTACTAATAATGCGATATTTGAAGCTCTTTTTCACAGAAAATGTTTGAGTTTTCAAGAAACTTCATTTAAAGTCATTTAAAGCACTTACATTCATAAATATAATAATGTTTACAAATTGCTGGTTATGTACATATGAAAAATTTGAGAAACCTTTCGAAAAAATTACATTTGTGAAATTTTTGAAAAAACAAAAACATATCACAAAATGAACTTTACGTCATATTAAAGAGTGCAATTAGCACTATCCACTCCAAAAGTCTGAAGAAACAATTGGAACCATTTATGAGAAAATGGCGTTTGAGTGTTTCTGAAAATGCGGAATTTTGAGCTAGTTTTCACAGAAAACAGTTGAGTTCTCGAGAAACTTTACTTGACATTTTTTAAAGCTCATGTACTCATTAATATAATAATGTCAACAAATCAACGGTAATGCAAATATTAACGACGTGAGAGGCAAGTCAAAAAAAATACATTTTTGCAATTTGTGAACAAAAAAAATAGAGCAATATGACGTTTATGTCATCTCATAGAGTACATTTAGTACTATCCCTACTAAAAGTTTAAAGAAAAAACTTTGAGCCGTTTTTGAGACAATCTTGTTTTCGTATTTTTTAAAATTGCACATATTTCACGTAATATTGTGCAAAACCTACTAAAATTTTCAAAAAATGTACATAACCTTAATGAAAGAACTCACTTTGGAGAAGAAATTTTATTTGGAGGAAAGATCTCTATCTGCAATTGGATAGTTGGAGGAAGACGCCGACAAAAATTCAAACTTTTGCAATTTTCGAAAATCCAGAGTTATCAAGCGACATACTTATGCCATTCTCTTAAATGATCTTTAGACTATCTAGCCTCAAAATTTTGTCAAAATTGTTGGCGCCATTTTTTTGAAAATTTTGAAAATGTCCCAGAGGCTTCACATAAAGTCCCCTCCAGAATTAAAATATCGGTTTCAAATTCAAGAGGCCGTGAGATCCTTCAGACCGATCGCGGAGTATCAATTTTGGAGAAAATCGGCTGAACGGTTTAGTCGCTAGCGTTGTTCACAGACGGACGGACGTGTTGCGTTCAATTGTTTTTTGGGTATCAAGGACCCACAAAAAAGGGATTCTGGCTGCACCACGTGTTAAATTTTTTTCTTAATTTAGCAACTGGATTTATTCTCTTTTTCATTACCAGAGTTTTTCTGCCGAAAATCCACCGTTTTTTCACGCAGCGTTACATAACTTTCCCTATACTATACGTACGTATAATGTACGGGAAAGTAAAAATGGAGTCATTTATAGAGAAACTTTCGAGTGTTGTTGAGGCTTCATATAAAGTACCCCCAAAAATCAAAACATCCACTTCAAACTTGCAGAACCTCGAATTTGTTAAGAGGAATCGAGGAGAAAATCATCTGAACGGATTAGACGCTTGCGTTGACTACAAGACGTTGACTACTACACCGACGAACAGATGGACGTATTGCCGACAATCTATTTTTCGGTATTGAGGACACACAAACATGGATTGTGACTACCCAATGTGTTAAACGAAGTAATTTTCTACATGTAGGAACGGGATTTATCCACTTTTCCTTTAGCAGGGCCTGGCACTAGTTTTTCTGTCGAAAAATCTCCGTTTTTCCCCCTGCAGCATAACAATACTTGGTACTGTGAGGAAGTAATAAACTGAGTAAGCAATTTGCGAGAACGCAATAATATGATCGTAATTTGAACAAACTGAAAAATACCATCGTGTGAACAAGTTGAATAATCTATACGTGCGAACACACATTATTCTTGGATACAAATTTTCCCAGTATTAAGATTATTTT
Organism: Acheta domesticus; assembly: GCA_031308135.1. Lineage (NCBI taxonomy): Eukaryota > Metazoa > Arthropoda > Insecta > Orthoptera > Gryllidae > Acheta > Acheta domesticus. Next base: position 157,731,600 of record JAHLJT010009419.1, read on the forward strand.
AGTATGGGGGCATTGATGGTGAAGAGGATAGAGCTGCCATCTTGTGATTGAATAGTAGAACTGTAAGACATCGAGAGCTGTGCTAGTTTCATACATTTCCAGTAGATGGCACGCGTTACCTGTGGCAAATGGCGCTTCATTCGAAGACGAGATACAAAGAGCCACTGATCATCAAAGAATGCAGGGAATATATTATTCGAAGACTAGATACAAAGACGCGAATCGAAGACGAGATACAGTGGGCATCTGAAGTCCATTGCATAAACGTAAATCGTTTTGTAACATTCAGAATGGGTTACATGAAATTCCCTCGATTATTGAAAAAGCGAACAAGTGACAAAAAATTGCTTTCTACTCTCTGACAGAGGTAACGTCTAATACTATATAATATTGTAAAAGCGGAATGGTGGAAGGAAGTATGTGCCAATTGTCAGACGCCATTTAGAATATTATTTTAGATTAAAAAAAAAATTAGACGATGATAGCCGGAGTATCTTGTTATATTATTCAAAATGCATCACTCTAAAAAAAGTAATTTATTAGTAACAATAGTAATCAAGTAAGATTCGCTGAAGGGAACATTCACTCACGGGATCACTTCAAAGTATCAAGTTTTATGCTCTTTCAACAAATTAATATTCACATCTAATTAATGTTTCCACCTTGAGCAATTTATTTGTTGCCTTCACTATTAGTAATCAAGAAAAAAGAGACCATGAATAACGATTTTGTTATTAGTTCACTGGGTAATCTTTAATGCTCGCACGGACATCATTAATCCTTAATGCCTGCGAAGGTATTATTTATACTGCCACACATCGCGTTTATTTTCAATAAAAAAATTAGAAACTAGTAAAGGATAAAAAATCCTTATTCAACTCCTACGCCAAGGGTAACAAACCGGATTTTCGAAAAAAAATAATTTTCAGCCTTAATATATAAATAACTATTTTTGAATTATTATTTATTAAATATTCATACAAAATCGTGTAATAAAATGCATGTACAACTATTTACAAAATAACTTATTATTTAGCATTAATGTTCTAAAAGCTTGTTCAGTAGAAATAAAAAAAATAAAATGATATCTTTGGTTTGTAACCTAATCTAAGAAAACATGTTGAAAGTAGGAATCACAATACGAAGGTTCCGGTAATGAAGCACATCATTTTAGAAACACTCATTTCACGTAACGTAAATAAGGCACACCGGCAAAGTAAGTAGACGGCGCTGGTGGTCCAGGTGGCAGTGGCGAGGCTAGAACCACGCGAAATAGTCCTCCATCCAGCGAGAGTCATCTAGAGGAACGCGCGGTCCAGCAGCCGCGGTGGGACGGCCGCTACGCCCTGCAACACACAATTCATGCTTTGAGCATTTCGAACGTGATAAACATGTGTTAAGATTATAGCAGTAATATTTAGCATGTTTTTTTAGTAGCTGAATTTATAATTTAATTCTATAATTGTACAATATTTATATTGTATATTTTTCAGTGCGTTATTGAAAGATTTCATTGCAATATGTAACTTGGCTGCGGGCAACAGAATTAAAACAGCAAAGAAATAACATTCACATTAACATTAATACAGCAGCAAGAAATAATTATTATTATTCTTCTTATTATTATTATTTTAGATCAATGTTAGACTAATTAATGATCGAATCTCATGTTGTATTGCTATTGATCAGGTTAAAGGAACCTGCCTTGTTGGGCTAATTTAATTGCATGTCTTCTGGAAATAAGATCAGTGTTCACTTGTTGTAATCATGCAGAAGTGGTAGATTTACGTAACTTTGTACTAATAATATCTTCTGTTGATTTTTCTTTTGCTGGTTACAAAATGATTCATATTTGATTAAATTGAATATTTTGGTTCTTGTAATTTTTATATTTTATTCTTTCATCTCTCTGGAATTTATCATAAAGCAATAGAACGCATTATTATTTTGTTCCGCAGCGTTTAGTCTTAATACAACTAAAACGGGTGGCCAATCAAAATGAGAAACCGACTTAGATGGAGCAGGGCATCAATTGATGTCACTGCAGTTGCTCTGACCGGAAGGTCTTACGGTTCGAACCATAAAGATAGCAGGATTTTCGACACTACAGCTACATAACTAAGTGGAATTCCACCTCTCTGGAGAAGCGTCTTTGTCTAGCGGTCGGCTCCGATGCTCCGTCTGCTCCGATGGAGAGTTTTCCGTGATTTCACCTATCAACATCAGGCAAATGCCGGAGCAGTACCCTAACAAACGGGCCACGAACCGCGCGCGCCCTTTCCTTCCTCTTCGTTGTCCTATGCTCATCCCTTACTTACACACTCTTACATGCACCACACGTGCCGGGAGACCAGTCGAGAAGTTGAGCTTGTCCCGCTATTGGGAGATACCAGGTGGGGAAAACCCCGCCAGCCGACCACGCTAGGAGAAAACACCGAAACCGACGGATAGGTCGGCGCCGGATCTCACCATCCAGCTAGGGAAGACCATCGCCACCTCCCACAATAAAACATGCACTACACTTAGGGAACTAACGACCTTACCAACTGACACGCCCGGAAACACTAATCAACAAGTCGAAAAGGAGAATGTGGCACTCACATGGGCAGTGTCCGTGCCAGTGGCGCTCGTGCCACTGCTGCCAGTCGCGCGGGGGCCACTCGGTGTTGTCGCCGGGCGGTTGCCGCCAGTGGTGCCAACGGCGCGGGGGCCAGTCCGTCTGGTCGCCGGGCGGTCGCTGCCAGTAGTGCCAGTGGTGGACGTGGACGGAGCTGCCTTGGGCGTCCTTGTCGGGCTGCTCGCGGCGCCACGCGCACCAGCGCCGGCGCGGGCACGTGGGGGCACCGGGCTCCAACCCCGCAGCGGCGCTGGCCGAGGGTTGCGACCCCGCACTCGGCTCAGGGTTCTTATTTTCCACCATCACCTCTCAGCTTTATTCACCTGAACAACACACGAGGATCGTTACATTTAGGGCAGTGGAACATTTTATAAAGTTGGCTGATCCCGACTGTACGGTACCACTCGCTGTCACGGCCTCCTTAATACGTTCGCAAGTATCGTTCACTGCGCAATACTATAGGCTTTCTGATAATGTGCTTACTGAAGTGATTTCTTAAAAAAGTGAATTGGTAATTATGCGATGGATAGACTCAAGGTCGTTTATAGTGAACACGAGGGCCGAAGGCCCAAGCCTCGCCGTGACTTGGATCCCGGCGGGCGAAGCGAGAAAACTTACCTTTGAAAGTAATTTGGCTTTATAATGCGGCGGGGACAAAGCCTATGAGGGCGTCTCACTACTTTACGAGTAATGAAAATCGCCTATCGGTACGAGACAGCGAAGGCTACCGTACAGTCGGGATCAACCATAAAGTTTTGTGGATGAGCTTATATTTATATCGTCAACTGAAATGTCAGAATGAACATGAAACAAGTTATAACCCTAACGAAAGACAAGGAGCATTTTTTCTTTTGTATCTCACTTAATTCAGTTATTTGATGGGTAATCGTAAACTTAATAGTAAGATGCTATATCATCTTGAAATTGCTAAATTCTTGTTTTTGACGTACAATAGTTTGGATCGGACATGCATTTTGAATCTCAATTAAATTAGCGATCGAAATTAATGTATTCTTGTGGCACTTGCTAAACTGACCTCGCTTTCCCCCGATCCTCACACATTTTTCAGATTTATTCTCAAAAGCAATAATATTATTTCTGGGATTAGAATTCGAATTTCATTTTTTTTCTCGAGGAAATGTAAAGCGAGTATGTCAATTACATTTATGAAATTATGAAAAGCAATAAAATATAACTTCGAATATCAATTGCAATCACAGATGAGTGAAAGTACTATTCAAAACATTTAGCGAAGTCCTCCATTAATTGCATCAACTTCAGAATGGAAACGTCAGAAAAATATAGAGGTGGCACACTCCAACTAGATATGAACAGGCACAATCGTGTTAATCGCAAATATTGCCACACAAATAAACGGGATATCTAAACATTGCATTATTCGCATTTTTCTAGCATTTGTAAGGCTAAATATTTCATGAGTACTTACCCACTAAATACGATGAAAATAAAGAATTGACAAAATCAATTCAACAGCACACGAGCGCCCAATTCTCTCGTTCAGGTAAACCGCGAACTGTCGTTTCAAGCGCCGGGAGGCGAATGTGCGGACCGCAGACGGCGTGGTTCCTTTTAAAGAGTTTGCCGCGGCTGACGACATCGCGGCCCAACAGCAGCGGCTGATGCAAGGACGCGCTCAGCGGCCTCATTGTCAAGGTCACTGCCCCCCTCCCTCCACCGTTCGCTCTCGCTGCGTTTCGGCGGACTCCCACCTGCTTCCCAACGCGACGCCCGGGCGCGTCACGCTATTTCTGTAATCTGCAGATAGCGTCTGCTTCGGAATTGCATCAGCGAATTAGGGATACGACATCCGCTCCATGCTTTTCTTCAAAACATCCGTGTTTATGCAATATCAACGATGGAAGTTAACAGATTTTTTTGAAGCCGATGTTTTTAGCAGTGACGTTTTGTATTCAATATGTTTACGTGGTTGATATTTTCTTTAGCAATGAATAAATTGTCATCATAATAAAAATCTGTAATAATTTGCAGATATCCATGAACTTGCCAGCTTCCATAGCATAGACTAGTAGTTAAGATGATAGCATCAGATGCGGGGACTGCGGGTCCTCGATGTGTGTTGGCGACAGACCTACTGCAAATGGTTATTGTTGCTGTATGCTTCTACAAGTATATTTCAGATCTCGTGAGTTCCGCAAACCTGAAGGCAAGTTTTTTCGTTACATACTGTTACGCTGTGGTATTAAGGCTTAAAGGTTCATTCCTTCTGTACGAAAATGCATTCAATTTCATATTGGTTGATAATTTCAAAATAAAATAAGAGAGTAAATATTTTAAGCTAAATATGATAATTAAATTACTTCTGTTTAGTGTCGATGGAAAACAATATTGTACATACTATACTGAACTTGTTACTTTCTATCAATCCCATGGCCGATTCTCCGTCAATATGTTATTTCAATGAAATTTCAATACGTTTAGTTCAACCCCCGTATTTTGCCTTCCAAAATTCATCAAAATAACTTTAACCGCGCGCGATCTTTCCTTCCTCTTCCTTGCCCTGTCCTCTTCCCTTATGCCCAACACAGACACACACACACACACAGACACAGACAGACAGACACACACACACACACACACGCGCGCGCGCGCGCACGCACTACATTACCAAACACTATGTCAGAAGCTTAAGTTACTTGTCTCAGCTGGGGCGGTGCCCTGCTGGTGGAAATACCTGGAGGGGGAAATCCCGCCGGATCTCAGAATGAAGTGGGGAACGAACACCATCACTTCGTGCAATTTAACATTCACACTTATGGCACTAATGCCCACAGAAGTGGACGCGATATGAAACACCAATCAATAAAAAAAACCCAATTTTTTCTTCAATATGTTCTTCGATGCGAGCGAAGAACACTTAATAAATGGACAAGATGTTTGAAAATTTTACTTTCTCAAAAATTAAAAAAAAAGAAGTTATTTATGCATCATTGAAAGGAAAAACCGAGTCATGTGTGTTCCATGGGCGTTAACTGGTTCTAATGATCGAGCGGCGACAAAAAGTCCGAGGGCCTATGGTCCGACCGAATGACTCGGTTTGTTTTTTTCATATTTCCCTCCCATAATTCCCTTTCATAATTCCCTCCATAAGAGAACATGTAGCATCATTCAACTGTTTTCATATTTCCTTCGTAAACACGATCCTCTCGATCCAGGTAAATTATGCAGTGTATATTAAGCACCGTATCGAAGGCAATAAACCAGTGGTGCTACAGAATGGCACCGACTTTATCGTACTAGTTAATTTTATAATTCCAATCAAATAGTAAAAAGAAAACGATGATTCCACTCAGTTTGTAAAAAAGTATGTATATTATAGACGTTTCGATCTCATTTGTGAGGTCCTCTTCAATATTCTACAAAGACAGGTTGAAAAACAATACATTATCGGACAATAACAATTACAGGTCTAATTTATAACAAACATTAATTTAAATTAAGTTTGCTAAATCTTCATAAGCTACAACAGGTAACCCGCCTCTTTCTCACTTACGAAGATTTAGCAAAATTAATTTAAATTAATGTTTGTTATAAATTAGACCTGTAATTGTTATTGTCCGATAATGTATTGTTTTTCAACCTGTCTTTGTACAATATTGAAGAGGACCTCACAAATGAGGTCGAAACGTGTATAATATACATACTTTTTACAAACGGACCGGAATCATCGTTTTTTTGTTTTTTGTTTTTTTTACTATTTGGTTGTTTGGATTTATCCAGTGTTCCTTGAATTATTTCATAATTCCATTCATCTGCTCTAGCTTTTCGGTCTTGACCCACCTTCTTGCTAGATGCCGCCCAAACTATACTGTTTTTTTTTTAAATGTTCTCAATATTTCGGTTTTTTAACGTTGAACCGAAATATTACTTTAAGAATATTATAGAAAGGTAAAACCTCGCTCATAAGGAAATTTTCGTTTAAAGATTTGGGGCAGTTTTTAAGAAAATTCGGTCCCTTCACTGGATGTTATTTGAAGCACTTCTACTCACAAATGCAATAATGTACACAAATCGCTGGAAATGTGCATATTAAGGGCGTGAGATATATTAAAAAAAAGCATTTGCGTAAATTTTGAAAAAAATAGCAAAATTACTTTTATGTCATCTTTTAGTTAGTGCATTTATCACTAACAGTACTAAATGTTTAAAGAAAAAAATTGGAGCCGTTTTTAAGAAAATAGCGTTTGAGCGTTTTTGAAAATGCGGATTTTCGATCTCATTTTCACAGAAAACTTTTTGACTTCTCGAGAAACTTTATTAGACATCATTGAAAGCACATGTGCTCAAAAATGTAATTTTTGTAAGTACGCTCCAAACCATTTAGCTATATATATATATATATATATATATATATATATATATATATATATATATATATATATATATTATCGTGTAGAGTTGAAAAAGATTGTCGAAATATCCATCAATACCATCGTTATGATTTGACAGGTTTGACTCACGTGACGTCCGTACTGTGTTGCAGCACTATTTGATTTTTCGCGATAGGTTTTGTTTTTTCCCCCTTCATGAGTCCTTCGCGCTATTTTGAGAATAGCCGGAAGGATCCTTCAAATACGTCTGCTGATGCAACCATACACGACTAAAAGACGCTCGGCCATTGACGTCTTCCCATCCCTTTACACAGGAGCGGACCCCCCCCCCTTCCACTACCATCAACTTTAAATAAATAACTCAGAGAGTTAAAAACTAGAGTTCGCGTACTCGTTTTCGTAATTCCATTAAAATAGTGCACAGAATCTTAAAACTGTGCAAGAAATTAGCATAAATAGAAAATTACTTTTTTATGCACCTTTTGTGGTATAAAAGTAACTATTACTTTTTTTAAACATTTATAAGTTACAAATTAGTTAATATAAAATACATTTCAAATGAAAAAAAATCATTTCAAATATTAAAGAATAATTAAAATTCAAAATGCATATGAGAGAGCTTTGGGACTTTTGTGTCCATCAATTAACATTTTTGAGTGTTGCTGGGAGGAAGTCCCAATCTTGGGAGTACAACACTTTAGTGTGTTCAGTGAAGTTCAAAGACAAAAGTTCAGTGTTTTAAATATTCTGATCGACTCAATTTGTTCTATTATTGAAACATCAAGTACTATCATATGTTATTATAGTAACTTTTACTCTGATACAATGTTTAACACAACCTTTTTAGTTGCTTCATTTATCTCCTAAAGCTTGCTCTGAAAAGGTTAAATTTACTTTGACAAAACTTCTGCAAATAAATGATTCCCTCTGAATGCTGCATGCCATCTGAACGCTTATTCTTTATTTCACTTGGTTGTTTTCATCCCTTCTTCAATTAACCCTTCAAAAATAGTAAACAACAAAACAGTTACAACAACAAAACTACTTTTCGCTGATGACACGAATATAATATTCAAAGAAAGAACAACAAAATCCCTACAAGACAAAGCCAATTCTGCCATTGACAAACTAACTCAATGGATCCACCAAAACAAACTAGTCCTAAACAAAGACAAAACAATCACAATGCATTTCCGCAACTCTCACTCCCAACAATACTCACCAAATTTAACGTTAGAAGGCAACAGCATAACACAAGCACAGAATACAAAATTTCTTGGAATCACCATACAATCCAACCTCAAATGGAATTCACACCTACAAGATATTAATTTAAAATTGAGCAAACTGAATTATGCTCTTAGAATAATAACTAGAAACAGCACCATCGAAACAGTCCAAACAGTGAACTTTGCAAATGTGCACTCTGTTCTCAAATACGGAATAATAATGTGGGGCCAAGTACCAGAGGCTAAGGAGACATTCAAATTACTAAAGAGAATCATCCGAACAATAACAAATACAAAAAGAACAGAGTCCTGTAGACCTCAATTCAAAAAACTTAACATACTTCCACTGCCTTGTATATACATTTACGAAGTTCTCATGTTTGTAAAGAAAAATCTAATAAACAACAACACACCTTACAAATTTAACTCAAACTTACACTCATACAACACAAGACAAGCATATAACATTCATCAACCATTGTGCACAAGTACACTATGCCAAAAGGGTACATTCTCTACAGGAATACAATTCTTCAATAAATTACCTATATATCTGAGAAATATAACAGGAATACACAACTTCAAGAATAAACTTAAACACTTCCTTGGCCAAAAACTTTTTCATAATGTTCAGGAATACATCAGTAACTAATATGTACAAACTGATTTCAGGTGTTGCAATAGGACTAGGTGTAGGAATAGAAAAAAACCTGGCCAAAACCTGCCTCCTGCTCCTCACCATTTCAAGATTGGACAATTGAATATACCAATATTATTACATTATATATAGCTGTTAAGAAAATTAATATTATGTACTATTTTATGTGTTATTTTTACTACTATTATTACGATTACTATTATTATATTATAAGTAGTAGCAGTAAAATGACAGTAACAAGTAAAATTTAATTTTACATTAAACATAAAACTACAATCCTAGAATGTTAAATATCTTGCAACTAAAAATAATTATACACCATATAATATCTTAATCTACATGTAAAAAGTATTGTAGTATAATTCTTAGGGCAATGACTCCATCTCGATCAGGTTTTTCTGTCCAGTTTCCCTGGTGCTTTGAGCAAATGCTGAGATGACCCCTTGCTTTGCTTCTGGACAGTAAATGTAACTTCCCTCTCTCCATCCAAGACAGCACTTTGACTCCTCATACACGATTGTGATTGTATATGTGACTCAATAAATTATTATTATTAATAGTCATGAAATATCCTATCTCATTCAAATTTCCTCATTAAAACTCTCATATTTAACAAACATCCTACCAAATACCTCCTTTTCATTCCAATATTGCTCAAATAAACTCTTCCTATTTTGTATGATAATTCTGGAAAGATTGTCCTAGATACTGATGGGTGACTATTCTGTAAATTGTTGTCAATTTGTTGCATTGCACTTCATTGCAAATAAATTTTCAGTGTAGAGGCCTTTATACAATATTTCAAATACAAAGTATATTGTAAATTTTCAACATCTAGGCCCTATATTAAAAACTATTTCTCTACTCCTTTTCAGAGCTTGAATGCAGACCATCATAATTTATTTCCATTTATATGACATACATGCTTGTGTCATCTTATATCTTTTCTTGGATTGATGTTCATTATTCAGCATTCTCCTGAGAATTTCCTCACTTTCACTAGGTTCCCTCTTCTTCTCTTAGTCTTCAATATCATTTTATAATAATGTCTTATGAATTGTTTTTAATAATATCTGATAATAATATCAGATTATAGCTGAGACCTCAAAATTCTATCTCTACTACATTATTACAACTTTTCTAAATTTGTTCTGTTGTTTCCCACACTTTAACCAATACTTTCAATAATTGTTTTGTATATTTTAACTTTTGTTACTTTCTTGTCTTACTATGTACTTATGTAGTAAAGAGAAAGTATTGTAATGCAACTGAAGAAATAGGCAATTTTTTGACAGAAAACCCCATATTAAGGGATCCTAGTAGAAAAGTGGCTTCAGACTGAAACTAGCTAGCCTTCTGAACTTCATTTAAACCACTTGTTTTGAACTTGAAGTATTATGATTATATTGATAAATCATGTTTATTGAATGAAGTTTATAATTGTTAATGTTCAGATTGTTTTATACATTAAAGACATGTCTATAAAATATTGGCTTGTTATTAATCATTTAATGAAATGTTAGCCTATGCAAGGTGAGAAACTGTTTTTTCTAAAAACAATTTTCTATTGATTTTTTTTATATTTTCTTTTATTTTAATTTATTCCACACACAACAAATGCCTAAATTGTGAATACACAAAAATAAAAAATTAATATGAACTTTTAAAAAAAATCATCAAATCTACCTATATTTTGGTGTAACATTCAAATGTGCAAAAATATGTAAAATAAAATCTGGCATTAAACATCAAATGAGATTATTTATAAAGACATTTGATCATTTTCTAAGTAACATTGGTCTTATTAATATGATGAGAGATTTTCTGTTTAAGCAAAAACAATTAATATTTAAATATTTCATTTGAACATCCTTTTACATAGTGAAAATAGGTAAAATAATTAATAGATAAAATTAATATAAATAGTAATGAAAATAAATACTAATAAAATTAATAGAAAAAAATTAACATTTTATTTCACCTTTTGTAATATAAATTACTATTATTTTTTATACCTAATATCAAAAGAAGTACAAAATAAAATCAATCTGATGTTCTGAATTGAAATAAATATTTCAAACTATATGTATTAATATGTATTCTATTTAAATTTGTGAGATTGACAAAACTTAGCAGAAAATATATTTATTTTCTTATAGACCTACGCAATCAACCTAATGGAATTGCAGATATTTAATTTCAGAAGAGTTTTACTGACAATAGTCACTTACAAAACACTCTGCAGAGGCCAAAAATAAACAATAGAACCACCAGAAAACTATTCATAAACAAAGAATGACCAAGTCAGAGATATGGTCTATTACCTAGCCTTTACACCATACCATAAGTTATGAACAGTTTTATTGTAAAGTCAACAAAACAAGGGAAACCCTTAAATAAAAAAACAAACAATACAAACAATCTTGTTTGCAGATGATCATATAATATTGGCAGAGTCAGAAAATGAATTGCAAATTCCTTCTCATGAGTTAAATCTTCTTCTTCTTCACTTCACAGGTTAGGGAGATTCCCTGTTCCGGCTTCATAGCTGGCATCTCTGCTGTGGACGGCCAATGTCCCTTCTTTCCCTTGGTCTGTACAGAAAGGCATGTTGGGGGATCCTTTCGCGAGACATTCTTCCTAAGTGCTGTACCCATCGCAATCTGTATTCATTTATTTTTTCATTAATAGAAAATATGTTAAGTTCCTGTCTTATATCTTTATTTGTTATTTTATCCATTAAGGTGCAGCGTTTTACTCTCCAGGGAAATTTCATTTCAGAGGCTTGTATCTTCATTTTATCTTGTTTTCTTATTGTCCATGATTCACACCTGTAAAGCAGTCGTGGTACTGCCATGACTTTATAAAATTTTAATAGTGTCTCTTTTCTAGTCTTATTGCAAAAGTATTTGTTTATTGTTCCACAAGTATGTTGGAAATGTAGTTTTGTTTTCATATCATCACTGTAGTCGTATGTGATATCGCAGCCCAAATAATTAAAATGTTTTACTTGCTCTATTACTTTATTTTCTATTGTTATTTTAGTTCTGATAGGATATTTGCCTCTGAATGCCATCACTTTAGTTTTAGGGACAGATATTGAGAGACAATATGGTTTGCATATTCATTTTAGCTGGTACAAGGATTTTTGCAGACTTATTTCATTATCTTCTATAATTATATGCTCATCAGCATACAGAAGTGATTGTAGAGGTGTATTTGGGTTTATCCAAATACTTGGTTTATTTAAAATTTTCCATTCTCTTAGAATGTTGTCAATATAAATATTAAACAAAGTGGGGGACAAGCTGCACTCTTGTCTTACACCTCTGTTTATTTCTATCTCTTCAAACATTTTGTTCCCAACTTGTAAATTAATGCTTGTTTTGTGGTAGAGGGATTTAACAACTTCTATCAAGTAGAGAGGATAGCCTCTTTTTTGAAGAATCTGCCAGAGAATTTCATGATTAACTCTATCAAATGCTTTCTCATAATCTAAAAACGCTATGTGGGTCTCTAAATTGATCGTCTCTTTTCTACTATTTGGTTTATGCTAAACACATTATCTATGCATGATCTTTCTTGCCTAAAACTACTTTGTTCTTCCAATAGCAGTGTATCTGAGATTGCTCTGAGCTGTTTATTTATTATTTTTAAATAAACTTTATAAGCGTTGTTCAACAGGCATATCCCTCTGTAATTCTGTGGCTGGCCTCTATTTCCTTTCTTAAAAAGGGACATGACTTTTGACTTTTGCTATGAGTTAAATCTCTTTGAAGAAATTCAAAGTAGTGGCCTTCTTTGGAAAGGAACCAAAGTAAAGATTGTCATTGATGAGTGAATGATCATGTCATGTCATCATCATCAAGGCATTAATTTAGGCAACAACATTAGGAAAATTCTCAAGACCTAAAAATACATTATTTTGAAATACAATAGAATAAGTGGCATAATTAAAAGGTATTTTGAAAAGCCTGTAACCCAGAAAACCAATTAAGGATCCATGATATGACAGCCAAGCACTTGTGCTATAATTTTTTATATCTCTAATTCAGAAAACTGAATCTTCAATTAAAGGAATAATCATCAAAGGCAGGAAGCAGCTCAAATGAGGTTCCTTAGATGTCTCTTTAGCTGTTCTAGACTGGATTGATAGAAGAATGAAGAGATGGGGAAAATACTCAAAATGTCAAAAATAGAATAGGAAGGTTAAAATATTTGAAGAGTTCATCACAAAAACCAGACAAGACCAAAAATTGATATTAGGAGATAAATACATCATCTTCCTCTTCAAAGTCAGCTCTACATATTGATATTATTACTGCCCCCAAAAAGCACACAGAACACATTATACATGAGTGTGAAGTATTAGTGGTTCAACAAAAATAAGACAAGTTCAACACCTTCCACCAAAATCCAGTCTGAAAAGTGAGGATAAATTAGTGCAAGAAGCAAGAAAACACCCTACACCATTTAACCTAAAGATAATGGCAAGTAGACTTCTTCAATGTGAAGAATGCTGTAGAATCTTTATACTTGAAGACACCAAAGCCCCATTTGCAACTGCAGACAGGATGATTATGATCAACAAAGATGATCTACACATTATAAACCTGCGACGATCACATTTTGGGCCATGGGAAAGACACATTGTGAAAACCTACTGGGAGAATGTTTAACCAATGAAAACTCTATGAGTCACCTCCCGGATTGCAAGCCGCTAAGAAAAATAATTTATTGAGTTTTACACAGAACCTTGAGGACCCTGAACATCACCATTACCATGAATCTTTGTTGGGAAATGTGGAATGGCACAAAGAAGAAGAGCAACTTAGAGAGGAAATTGCTGATGATAACAATGATAATTCTGATGGTTGTGAAGATGTTTAATTACTTGGAATGTTTATCATTCAAAAATGATTTGTAATTTGTCAGAATTATATAATAAATAATCATATTTGAGGATTAAATTATTTTCATTTTTCATATAACTAAGATTTCTGTAAATACCAGACAAGTCCAAAAGTTTTTTTTTATATTTTCTCAACTATCCTCTTAAAAAATATATTTATTTTATGTGCAATGCAAAGCTGTTAGTGGGACAATAGTAGATCTTAAAGCAATTTTCATTTCATCCAGAACAAATTAAGCTATACAGTTTTTTTTGTTTCTGAAAATTTTAGTTTTTGGACTTGTCTGGTTTTTGTAATAAACCTTTCCATTAGAAGAAACTGGTGAACTGCTGCAGCAAAAATGCTGCTTACCAAAACCACAAAAAAATGGTTTTCCAAACTGTTTATACCAAAACATCATCTGACATGTAGATGTAGGGATTCCTTGTAATTATCCCCCAATTTTAACCAAATGGTTCATTAGTTACAATAAATTTTTTGTTATAAGTTCACAAAAAAAAGCTTTTTGAAGTGATTTGAAACACTTTTGATAATCCGTATTTGTCTATATTTCCAGATTTAGTTCTTATTTTTCCTTATTCGAGGAAACTTGCATTTCTTAGGATATTTCAATAATTTTTTTGCTATGTGTTCCATATTATAGCCCTTCAGAATTATTTTTGGAAGATTATTTTTAACTTTTAGTGCAATTTACTGGCAAGTGAGGTTCAGAAGTAGATCTGGATTGAATTGTATTTACTGTATTTTCAAGATGGATTCCATCACTATTACTGATGTTTAGCAGCATTTTAGTTGTACATAACTATATTTAGAGTGGAGGGCAGTTTCACATTTGAACATTCAAAAAAGTGCTTTATAACCCACTGTTTCCTAAATAGCCAGGATTAAGGAACTTACTTTTGGCATCACAATATATCTAATGTTCAGTTTATTTTACTTACATGAATACATTTTGTTCTACACTAAATACTAAAATTACATTTGACTGTTTTATTTAAGTAATTTTAATATTTGATTAGTGCACTATTTTCACTCATTTAATTTTTTTATTTAAATGTTAGTCCACATTTGATTCCCAATTTTAAATATTTGGGATCCATAGAATGTGCATTTTTAGATACATGTTATTTTATATCAATCGTAACCCTGATAATGATGATGATGATGATTAACTGTTCATTATCCTCATTTGGATTATTTGTGAAATGAGGGAGATGGAGTGAAATGAAGAAGAGGCATAGCACACTGAAAATTTTCATTTTAGTCTTTTGAAATGCAGAATTTGGAATTACAATTATTTAAAGGAAATGTAACAATCAAGGCACTAATGAATACAGAGGTTTCTGAAATGCAAGTGCTGTGAAAGAGTATTCAAGAAGAGTGTCATTGCGAGGACCAGCAGCCAGGATCAGCATGAGGATAATGCAATTCCATCTCACCTTCAGGACAATCCTACTGCCTCTACTATTTAAGCTGGGTAAAACCAAAGCATTGTACAGTGTTTGGCACTTTTCATTTTAAACTTAACATTTGTTTCCCTTCCAGTTACACCTATCTTAGTCTTATGGAACAAAGAAAGACAATGAGAGAGTCTAAAAAGAGGGCCAATATTATGCCTCATCACTAGAGTTTAGAACTTTAGGCACTGTACATCTCTAAAGTAGAAGACGAAAAGGACCTTCAAATGGCTAAAAAAGAGAAAATAAAATTAAAATGAATTCATGATCACAATTTAATCCAACAATATAAAACAATGGTTTTTCACAGCAGTTTTAGATTACTATACCGAAAATATCTAAGTGTTTTGTAAATTTTCTGTGGTTAAATGGTACTACCTGTCAGGCAAAACATCCATTAATGAGAGAAAGAACTCTCAATGTTGACTAAGGTTACTGGAGCAAATATTAATACTTACATGGAAACATGATTTTTATTATGCAAAGAGAGAGACCAGTCTCAGAGACCACCATTTCTTATTACACATTGAATGTGTGATGTAAAAGTAAAATAAATTATAGATCTGTTTCAATCAATTCTTATATTTCTTTAGAGTATTTAAAATATATTTTATATAATAAAATCATGAAAATAATTGAAAAGTATTGAAATTGTTAAAAAAGCAAAATTGTTGAAAAACATTGATATAGTTGAAAAACTATTTAATTGTTGTAAAACATTAAAATTGCCTCTAAATCTGTACAGCCTCCTCTGTCCTCTAAATCCGAACAGCATTGATCCAACTGGTCTTTGTGGGTTAGCAAGGAATTCCTCAGGAATCATTTTTGTCCTTTTTTACTGTCCCAACAATTAATTTTCTCATCAGTTTAACAATAACTTCCACAGAACTAAATCAATTGTCTAAAGTGACATTCCTGTAAGAACCTTCAATAGGTTTGCATACACTTAGCATAGTTTGAGTAGGGTACTAAGTTTTTCTCTTCTTGAGCTGGGATTGTTACGAATGAATTGGGCAATCCATTACAATATTTTGAAAGTAAAAATATTAAATACACATCTGAGAAAGTTGCCCAAGAGCTTATATACCGCTAGGAAAAATATGGAAAGAGAAACTGTCAGTCTCACAGACTACCACAGTATCTAAAAATGACCCTTAAATGCCGGCCGCTTCAGCAGAACTAAACAAAACTCCGCAGAGTGATGGAAGAGGGTCAGGGAGGAAGCTACTATGACTGTCAACACTTTCGCCCACTTACATCGGCCATTATTGCATAAACCAACTTCCCTTGGTGCCTGTCAGACCAATGTTTCCATTTAAGAGTTGAACCCACAGAAATTCATGTCTGCAGTAATTATCACCCTCTTGAATTTTTGAATTATTTTTAAATTTTGGGAAAATACTCTTTAACATTTTTTTGTTACCAAGAATCCTTTTTCCTAAGGCATTTCTGTAGTCAATGATCAGCCTTAAACCACAAATTTCAATAATTTAAGGGCTGTCTCTCTTCTCCAAGTCGAGTGCTGTCATCTGACAAAAAATGATATCATTGTTTATTTCTAAAGTATCAAAAAGTTTCTTTTCTAATTCGACTGATGAAACTTCACGCTCAGTTGTTCACCATAGGCATGTAGGCTTACCTATTACAGTCAATGCAATTGATGTTCCACTAGTGAAGACTGGTTGAGGAGACAGGGTAGGTCTGGATTCTTGAAGGGCATTTGAAAAATATATTCTTTTTATTTGCATTTAATTTGTTCATGTCCAAAAATAACGATGTCTTTATTTCTGCCTCACTGTGAAATGTATGAACCCCACAATTCACATGAAGCGTAGTGGGAAGCAATACTTGCAAATCTTTTGCTGCTCTTTTCATTCATGGTGCTGCATCAGGTAACAAAAAAAGTCTTACATCGGCCATTATGAGTTATATTGTTGAGTTGAACTTATTGGAGCCTTATTTACTACAATGAATCTGTAAATAATTGTGCAATAGTTGAGAATATTGAATTTTTCTAAACATTCAACAGTGATAAAAAATAACTTCATTGATTAGCTTTCTAAAGGAGAGTTCACAGAAGTTACATCAGCTAGAAAATGGATGACATCAGTTATCTTATCCAGATCTTCATATTAGTTGCACTTGAATTTTTCTTATCATTGCATCATAACACTGAGGCATTATCTGCACAAAGTGGATTCACTTGGCACAATCTTTTTTGTGTATTTTTCTAAAGTATTTTTTAAAAAAATTTTAAAAAATAAAAGAAGAAGACAACGAAGAAGAAGAAAAAAAAAAGAAAAGAATACAGAAGATGCTGGGTACATCACATATTCACGATATCTTCAACTCAGAAATATTTTGCAAAGGAATGTAAGTAGTGTAGTAATGTGATATGTTTCACAGAGTGGCAATATATTTTATTTTAGGTGAATTGCTACCTAATATTTCTACAAAATATTTTCATGCTAATGACTTTATGAGATTCCACTAAAATTTCACACACACCATATAAAATATTTAAAAAATTGCCCCCAAAAATTTTGTTTATTAATAATAAATTATCCAAAATGATTATTTCAAATTGTGAAATGCATAGGAAATCAATAGTCAGAAAAAAGTATCTTAATTCAAAATCACAAAAATATAATTAAATGTAGTTTGTATGTTTTTTAGTATTATTAGTTGTATGCCTAGGTCCAAGAAATCCCTGTAGAGCATTCTAATAGCAATGACTGGTTCTCACAATGTAATGATACAGTACATCACAATACACCACACGAAGACTAGGAAGTCTTGGTAAGGAAGGATGGAGTTTTCAGTAATTTTCTGTTGAGAATTATGAGTAATGGTACATAAAAATTCAGTGGAATATTCTGGGTGTTAATTGCTTGGTTGGTGGATACTCTTGTTCCAGCATATCAAGACCCACATTAAGTACCATTTATTCCCTTCCATGGGTGACTGGCACATAAAATTTGATATTCAACATCAAAAGAAGTGTGCATCTCCTCAGAATTTTAGTCAGTTAGTAAGTTCATATAGTAATGTAGTAATTTTTTTATTGATTTTGTGAATTTGGCAAAGGAGCATGCAATAGATTAAAATATGTCAATTTAGCAGCTATTCTTGATTTCAACAATATACTCTCTCAATAAACATAGAAAATTATGGCAGCTAGGGAGATCATTTGTGAGAGATCATAGAGCAGTAGTGATGGCAAGGAATGTAGATGTTGCTTAATGATTCTCTTTGTTAGGATGAAAAAGTAAGATCAGTAATGCAAGGGATCCCTACATCTACAAGTCAGTTCAGATGCATCTTCATAATAGAATTAATTTCCCAATTAACCTTTTAAAAATGAAGGATAACAAAACATTTCGAGGGCACCACGCTATTGTTTTACAGACTGTATATTATTACACTATGCATGTTTTACTTCATTATACTATGTTATATCAAAATTATCTTTAAGAGAAAAATAAAATTAGATGAAAAATTTGGATTGCACTTGAAAATACCAGTGGCGTAGCGTGGCTCGCATGTTTGGGGATGCTCAACAATAACACACAAAATGTCACTATCAACTACTTCATCTAACAGGCGAATACAACACAAGGCAGATACACTGGAACCACTTTCACGATCTCGATTGCTTTCAGATTGCTTTACTGCTCGTGCTCGTAGGCGCTTCACACAAATTCCTCACAGTAGTCAGGACTGCCGATGTCTTGAAAGCAAATTATACATTGGCTCAGCTTCAATTCTTAAACGCGAATGGTAATGAGACCACTTGTTAATTTATACATTGTAGACTAAAATAATATGTAATCTATTTAAGGGATAATTCAATTTCTTGGAAATTAATTAAGAAATAGTAGACAGGCACTATTTCTACAGTTTGTGCCCATGACCAAGCGGGGACTCCCAAGTGAGAGAGACAGAATTTATTGACCGCCTGAAGTGTGCTGCGCTCTCGTGCACAAACGAGTTTCTTTCCGCAGTGGAAGCTAGCGTAAAGCAGTCGGCCACGAAGTGTACTTGTAGACTTGGTGCAGTCTGCTTTCCCTGGGCCAGGGGTGAAGAGGGGAGAGGGGAAGTAAGATTATCTTGTAAGATTATCAATACAGTGTTTAGGGTTCTTTATTAATATTATATACGGGGATGCTCAGCATCTCAGCGTCCCCTGACGCTACGACACTGGAAAATACCACGGGGAGAAGGGATATGACCTTCTGCCATTAACTCCAGAGTTCCCTATTAACTCTTGCAAAATATTGATTTGAATCTTCTCTTATGATTCAACGTGTTTTCCTCTTGATGCCGGAATACATACATACATTTTCTACCAAAAAAGGTACCACTGTTATTGATTCAGATGTTTCTGACTGAGGTGTTGTAACTAAAAGAGGGGCTGGCAGGAAGGAAATTCATGTAAATGAATGAAATACTTTTTGATATCAAACTATGTATAACAGAAGCAAGTAAGCAATAGTACATTAACAATGACTTGAATGTTAATAGTTGTGTTAAGAGTGTTAATGCTAATAGTTGAAGTAATTTAACTATTACAAATCATGATAAATATTCATTCACTAATAAACATTTAAAAATTTATTTTCATACACATACATGTAAAACAGGAAGAACACTGAAAATTTGTTTTATCATCACAAACAAGTTGCTGAATTCATATGCAAAAGAAATTTTCAATGAAAGGGAATGAAGTAATGTATCTCTGACATATTCAAGCCTCCCCAAAACTACATTATTTGTAGAATTCAAGTGAATGATTCTTTTATAATTTTGAATTTACAAATAACTGAGAAAAAGATTTTCTCTGAGAATCAGGAAGAAAAGGTGTACTTACTTATTATTTTTTAAAAAAAAATCACTATTTTATAATTTCACTATTTTATATGTTCAACATAATGTATAAAATACGAATGTTTGGAGAAATGTATAATCACAATTAAATTTTATGTCTAATATATTATTTGCTGCCTTAATGACTTAGATTTATGAGGTCCAGAGCATTTTCCTTCAAAATTTACACATTTAAAGTTAATCAGAAATGCATATGTAAGAACTACTTGCTAATTGCCTCAGAGGTCGTTCATAAATTATGTAACTCCAGGGAAAGAGGGAAGAAGGGAAGTCAGCATGACACTGCATTACATAGAGACTGGGCGTGTTCATCAACTATTATGCAACATGGATTTTTTTAAAATTTGAATATTTGCTGAAATGATTGCTTTTTTCTGGCTTATTCTAAAATATGAACTAATTAATTTATTTTAAAAATGTAAAAAAATTAGAAGTTATTATGTATACATTTTTACAATAAATGGAAATATTTTTTCATTGTGTTTTATTGGATGTGTAAGATTACGAAGAAAGTATTCAATCTGTAGGGTATTCTAGTATCCTATAAATTGATACAGAATCTCGCCAATTATACGTCACGGCTGCGTGCGCACGACTTGTGATACGAAATTTTTACGACTACGCTTCCTTCCTTCCTTCCTTCACACAAAAATTGCCCCGAATCTTATTGCTAGGTGCAGTCAGCATCGTCAACTAATTCCGACTTTAACTATCATAAAATTTAATATGTAACAAAAATATAATCATACAAATTGTTTACATAATTTACAAGTAAAGTTTCACTTTTCGAAAATGTAGGGGGGTTGCAATTGTTACGAAATTATTTAGGGATGGGGGAATCAAGCGCGCGTTACAGGGAGGGGATGAAAGGGTATTCAAAATAATTCAATTTTGCAATACGTAATTAACGGACAACCATCCTCTGGATTCTTGCGTTCAAATTACAGATTTCAAGGAAGATTTCTTTTCCTCATTCTGTATGTGTTCAATTTTTTAAATTCTTTACTACTATTTTGCACAAACATGGGCATATAATAGATGCGTGTCCCGGATATAGTAGGTGTACTCATTTTTGGCACATCTTGTTACTCTAAAAACTCTGACTTAGCAGAACAACGGGCGAGATACACTGACCCCAAAAACATTTACTTATCACAGAACCGCCCAATATTTCACTCAGTTGTGTATTGTCAAGACGTATCAAACCATTCTCACTTCTTTGAAAGCCATCAATCACACCACTTGTTAGTAGACTTGACGCGCAAGCACAGTGATTGTACTGAAAAACCACGGCGTCTCGCGAGTCTCAAGCACACGTATATTAATCAAAACAAGGGCAGGGCGAGTCCCTCCCGAGGGTCACTGCACACGGAGCCAACCAGCAGTGCTTTCGTGAGGCTGCTGGCGAAGCACTTGTTTAACTGGAGGTGCACGATCGGCGCAGTAGTATTATGTACTGCGATTTTTCCTTAGCTGCCTCTCAAGGCCCGACTTCAAAATGGAATATATTACGTCATTTCGTGTCTTTCTCGGTCGTGCCGCTATATGTCGCATGATCGAGGCCGTATCAAGCACTGCTTGATCATGTGACATCGACCGAGAAAGACGCGAAATGCCGAGATATAGTCCATCGCGAAGACTGGCCTTGAGAGGCAGCTACAGGTGCTACATACTGTGGCGACTAGTAGCGCACTCCCGCTACCAACGCTGCAGACGCTCCACCTTCAGCAGTACTCCACAATACTAAGTGTCAGCCTTCACACTAGACCACTCGGAAGCGCCGCTGAGCATGTTGTGTTGACTGCCAAGCGGCCGCCGGTGTTTACAGCGATGTCTGACGAATCCTTCCTTTCCCGCGGTGAGTCTCGGAGTCACGGTCGGCGGCTGCGGCCAGTCGCTTCAGAACGGCTTTGTGAGAAGGCGGCCTAAGGAAGGCACGCGCCGTGTGTGTGTGTGGGCTCATTCCAGCATGGGCTGCGGCCGGTGGACGCGCACCAGCCAGACCGCCCCGCGGCACAGCGCCATGGCCACCAGGAAGAGCAGCCCTCCGGCCAGCGAGAAGCGGCCGGCGCCCTTGCCCCACGGCGCCTCGCCGAACACCCACGGCGGCGCCCACGCCCCCGAGTGCGAGCAGCACGCTGCGGACACGACACACGGCGCTCTAATGCGCTGCGGCTACGGCTACAAATGCGTGGAAACACTGGCAATGGAATTTTTACAAAGGAAGGAATTTTTACAAAGGAATTTTTACTGGAAAGTCTTCGCTTTCTTAGACTCATTTATTCATTGATATTTCCTAGCTGTGATAATTAGTCCCGTTAGTACATGAATGTTTTTCCCCAGAATCCGAGTTCCTTCCCTATTGGACGTTGAGAAGAGGTGCCGACCAACACGTCGGCTTGCGGGAGATTTATCCTCAAGGTATCTCCCCCAGCAAGACACTGCCCCAAGCTCTAGTCTCCCGGCATGTGTAGAAATGTAGTGCATGTAAGTGTGTGTTTGTAAAGGGTGAGGATTGGACAAGGAAGGAAAAGGAAAGATCACGCGTGTTCCATGGCTCGTATGTAAGTGTACTGCTCCAGCTTTCTCCGGGCGTTGGTCGGAGAAACCATGGAAAACTATCGCTCAGAGCACCTTGCCCCTAGAATTTTCTCCTCGAGACAGCGACTGAATTCGACCTAGCTACGAATCTAGCATCGAAAATCCTACTACCGTCGGGAAAATCCTACTACCGTCGAACTCTAGGACGTCCCGATCAGAGGCACTGCTCTGATTGGGAGGCGTGGCCTTACTTACGCGCTCGTTTGCCGCGCCGCGCGTGCCTCGGCTGCCAGAGCTGCCAGGGCGCGGGCCAGGCCGGGGCGGCCTCGCCGCCGCCGCAGCATCCATGCTCGTTCCACACGTGGTAGTGGTGCTCGTGCACGTGGTAGTGGCGCACGGCGCCCGAGGGGAAGTCCCCGGGCAGCGAGAGGCGGCGCCGCAGGGGCACCGCCTCGGCCGCCGCCGCCGCCGCCTCCGACTCCGCCTCCGCCTCCGCGGTCGGGGCCGCGGCTGCAGGAGCGGGCCCCGCCGGCGATGCGCTCGCCGCTTCCTCTGCGGACATCGCTTCGCTCCCCTCGCTGCTCCTGCGAGGAAGCAAGGAATTTCATATTCAATTTGGCTCTTTCCTTTGTGGATCGCCCACCAAGGTTCCTAGTTACCGAGTTGACATGTAAAGGAATACAGAAGCAGGTGGATAACAGATGCTACTAAAAAGACTGCTCTTCCGTTTTTCCCGGGCATGAGCTCTTTGATGTAAGGAGTGTCGGGAGAACTCGCGCAAAAGTGAGAACAGATACATACATTCGCTACGGGAAAAAGCATACCACAAGCATTCATCATAATCAATGATGAATTTAATTTTTTAAATCTCCATTTTGTTTTCATTGTATCTTTCTCTGTGCCTTACCATAGTTCCTCAGGCCTTAATTTTCTTAGCAGTCCCTTTGAATAAAGCACAGTTTTTTCGACACTGCAACCACTGCTAACAAAAATATTCGTATTAATTAATTTTACTAACATTCTTTAAACAATAATCGATTTATCGGCTCATGACATCTTTTTGTAATACATTAATCCTGTTGGAGGCAACACTTTTTGTACGAGACGTGATTAAAAGAAAATACATCATAGTTGCCAGAAATAAATAATTTTAAATTCTAAAAATAGCGTATGAAAATGTTAAGTGACGCAACGAAGGAGGGAGGAGGAGGTCATAGGGTTCCAACCCTCCAAAGCCGATGACTCCTGGTAGGCCTTGGTCTTTGAGGAGCTGCTGTGCCAAAGTCTAAAGCCGATGGCTCATATTCTCAATAATTTTATAATAATATCCAATATATTTTACTAATTTTTTCGTAGTAACGGCATTCATTCAATATCTCAATTTAATACAGTATAAGCAATATATATTATATACACACACCTAAGTACAAATGTGAGTATACATAATAAGTATAAATAAAAATTCAAATTTTAAATTAATCAAAAAAGAAAAATTCTGTATAACAATATGTCGACTGAAAACTATTCTTCAAGTTGTTTCCCCACTCTTCCCAAGAAAAATCCTGTTTACGATACGTTCTTTAATATTAAAATATGTGCCAATGTAAATAATATCAGAGATCATCCATGTTGAAAAGCATATATACATGCCCCAGTATAAACGAATCTTCTTCCGTTCTCAATGAAATATTTTATGGGCGTTCTTAAACCTGTTCTTTGTTCATATTAACAGTATTTGCGCTACTATTCACTTATTTTCATTACAAAGATTAAGTATTTTTATGTTGACAATTCACTACCCTTACTAAGCTACCAGTTATCCGCGAACTTGACTTAAGCCCTCATTTCGCTAGGTGTGAGAGGAGTGGGGGGGGGTACTTCAACAATAGGACTATTGTAACAAATCTGTAGCTCGATTTTTCGTGGTGAAATAGCTTCTGTTACAATGGGGCGAACATTTTTGGTTAGGGGCCGACGATAAAACACGTAACGCTAATTTTGAGTATTTTGAATACTTCCTTTCCCCCTGTAACGCAGCCTTAACGCGTCTTTGAAGCCCTCTAAAGTATTACATAATGTTCTCGACAACACCCTCTCCCATTTACAAGAAGTAAAAGTAAATTATATTACTGTAAAAACAATATGTATTTATTTTATTTGTGTTACATATTAAATTTTGTGATAATTTAAGTCAGAATTAGTCGACTATTAACAATAAGATTGGGGACAAGTTTTGAGTGAAGGACGAACGCATGACGTGAAAACGTTTGACAACAAAGCCATTTAGACGCTTTCGTGAATGTGATTTAGGGAGGGCCAATTTAATTGGATTCTAGAATACAGATCAGTTTCAAATATTTTCTTCGTAATCATATAATATTTTAAAATAAGGGCAAAAAAAGTAATTATTTCAGCAAATGCTGAAAAAAATAGTGTTACTTACAGTAACATAACGCCCCCTTCTATGTAACGCAGAGTAACGCTGTCTCAAACCCCTTCCGCCTGTGTTTGGCATTACGTAATTTATGGACGATCCCTTATTAGCTTTTGTCAACAACCCTTGTCGCTAACATTTACTCACAATTCAACTAATGCTATAGTGCGATTTTTATAACTTTGCCCCTCAAACCCCTATGGCCACGATGGAATATCACACGGCTTTTTACATATTTCTCACTCGTGCCGCTAGATGTCGCATGATCACAAACCAGGGACCGAAAAGGTATTGAATACCGGTAAAAATACCGGTAAAATACCGGTATTTTTTCATACCGGTATAAAATACCTTTATTCTTTTATACCGGTTAAATACCTTTATAGGACGTCTATACCGGTATGGACGTCCATAAAGGTTATACCGGTATTATACCGGTATTTTCAATGGAAATACTGCCGCGTGCCCCACACACGCGCCACAAACGCGTGCCACAAACGCGTGCCACACACGCGCTCGCGGCAATCCCACGCGCGCGCCAAACACGCGCCCCAAATACATGCGCGCGCCAAACACGCGCGCGCGTCAAACACGCGTGCGCGTCAAACACGCGTGCGCGTCAAACACGCGCGCGCACCAAACGCGCGCGCGCACCAAACGCGCGCGCCCACACACGCGCACGCCCACGAACGCGCGCGCCGAACAAACGCGTGAGCCGAACAAACTCGCGCGCCGAACAAACGCGCGCGCCGAACAAACGCGCGTGTCGAACAAACGCGCGCGACTAACACACGCTTGCACCAATCACACGCGCGCTACACACTCATGCGCTATAGACTCACGCTCTATACACTCTCGCGCTATATACACACGCTCTTTCTTTCTCTTTCTCTCTTTCGTTCTCTTTCGATTTCTTTCTCTCTTTCTCTTTCTTCCTTTCTCTCTCTCTCTCACTCTCTCTCACAGTACACATTCGGCAAAGCGTTTGTTGGGGCCTACGGTCAAACATCCTTCTCTCATATTTCAATTCTACTCACTGCGAAAAAAAATTAATAGCCTGGAGTATATAGGTCGAGTGCGTTATCCTCTGCCGAACCGGAGACGCCCATGGGTCGAAACGCTGACCTCCGGAAACTGCCTACGCAACGGCGCAGTCCTCGCAAAGGGAAACTGATTCCGAGAATCGGAATGCGCCAAGGAACGTTGCATGAAGTCTTATCAACCGATGTCAGATTTCTGTCGCCTTCGTTCTTTCACAACAGATGTCGAAGGTCATATCCTGGCAGAGTCCGCAGGCCCAAACGCGCGTTCGCTCGCCAAACGCGCGATCGCTCGCCAAACGCGCGTTCGCTCGCCAAACGCGCGTTCGCTCGACAGACACGCGTTCGCTCGACAGACGCGCGTTCGCTCACCAAACGCGCGTTCGCTCGCCAAACGCGCGTTCGCTCGCCAAACGCGCGTTCGCTCCCCAAACGCGCGTTCGCGTCCCCACACGCGCGTTCGCGTCCCCACACGCGCGTTCGCGTGTGCACACGCGCGTTCGCTCCCCCAAACACGCCTTCGCGTGCCCAGACTATTATAATAATTCTTTCTCAACCAACAACAGAACTCCACCTAGGTTGAATGTCTGGTGACGAAAATACGCCAACGTTGAGACTCGAACCCTAGGACACCCGATCAGAAATTCTGCGGAGTCCATAATTGTTCCTCTGAGCCATCTCAGCGTAAAAAATCAGAATGTTTCCCCTCCGAAACCTGTATGATTATACTGAAATACCGGTATTTTCTCATGAAAATACCGGTATTTTCATAAGAAAATACCGGTAAAATACCTCTAAATAGAGGTATTTTACCGGTATAGACGTCGAATAAAGGTAAAATACCTCTAAAAATACCGGTATTTGACGTCTTATACCGGTATTTTTTAAGGTATTTTGAATAAAGGTATAATAGAGGTAAAGGTATTTCTATACCGGTATAAATACCTTTACCGCTATTATTTCGGTATTCAGTCCCTGTCACAAACACTGCTTGCTACGCTCGTGATCATGCGATATCTAGCAGCACGACTGAAAAAGACGCAAAATACCGTGACATATTCCATCGTGAAGACGGGCCTTGATGGGCACAGTTACAAAAATCGCGCTATAGTAAAGGAGTTGGCGTAAGTATTCCAAGAAAACGTGCGCGCATAATACAGCGTCTTCTTACCCAGGCTACGTGCGCGCGAGGCTTCCTCTCCGTGCTCCGGATCACGCCGTGCGAGAGCCTGCTGCGTCGTTCCGCTCTGGCTCGCGACTCGCCGTGTGCTTCGCTGCGCTTCGGCGGGCGTGCGCTCCGGGCTATATGTGGCCCCGCGCGGTAGCAGCGGCGGCAGCGGAGGCGTCTGACGCAACGCCGCGGCAACGCGGGTCAGGGTCCGAACTCCCGCCGCTCCTCTCCACGCCCACGCGCCCGAGATAAGGCCGCGCACCTGAGCCCAGCGGACGGAGGCGGAGAATTCGCACCAAGGGCTCTGCGATGTGCCTGCAGGCCGGTGGCGAATTCAGGGGATCCATGGAGGCTAAAGGGCCTACAATTTTCGTTCGTTTTCTTCCTTTCTTTGGAAAAATTGATTTAAATATTTGTTAGAATTATGTAATTGTTTAAAAATAATATTATATAGTATCATATAACACTACAAAAATAATAAGCAATATAAGAAATATGTTTATTATTTAACAAAAATATATGAGTCCCCTAAATAATAGACTGGAACCACCCCTGCCCCAGGCGCCAAACTTGTCTCATCAATAGAAATGATAAATTTTAGCAGTTGCTAAAATTACAAAATGTTACCAAACGCTGAAAAAAATAGTAATTGTATGTTTCACGGTCGGTGCAGTATATTTCAGAAGCTTTTCAATCTGCGATAAAATGCGAAATCGATGGCCAAATACAAAATCATGTGCAAAGGGCGGAATGGTCGTGAATCGGCGAAATAATTGTTAAATTGCATTTTATAGCTTCCTTCGTTTTCGCTCTCTAACTAGCGATACAACACATCACTGTAAATGTTTAATTTCAGAGTGGTCGTGTTTATTAATTTATAATTAAGATTCTAATAATAATAATAATAACAATAATAATAATAATTTAAAACACTGATTCTGAATGTCATGGTCATCTCAAGAGGGATGACTCTGAGCGCTTCAGGCTCTTCCTACTGGCGTAGACAGGCCCCACGCATACGGTGCACGCGTTACCTCTTTTTACCTTCCCGTATACGTAGGTACACATGGAGTGATGTACGTAGTATAGGGAAAGTTATGTAATGCGCGAAAAAATGGCCAATTTTCGGCGGAAAAAAATTAATTGCCGGGCCGTGAAAACAAATAAGTGGAAAAAACCATTTGCTAAATTAAGAAAAAAAATCCCCTAACACGTGGTGTAGCCAGAAACCCTATTTTGTGGGTCCTTGATATCCAAAAACCAATTGAAAGGAAAACGTCTGTCTATCTGTCTGTCTGTACGTCTGTCTGTCTGTACGTCTGTCTGTCTGTCTGTCTGTCTGACTGTCCGTCTGTCTGTCTGTCTGTCCGTCTGTCTGTCTGTCTGTCCGTCTGTCTGTCTGTCTGTCCGTCTGTCAGTCTGTCCGTCTGTCTGTCTGTCCGTCTGTGAACACTGCTAGCGCCTAAACCATACGTACGATTTCTTCCAAAATGGATATTCCCCGGTCGATCTGATTGTAATCGAAGCTTTGAGATTTTGAAAAAGATTCTACAAAGTTTGGAGGTACTTTATATGAAGCCCCCCGAGGATTTTCAAAATTTTCTCAAAAACGGCTCCAAATTTTTTCTTTAAATTTCTTGTATGAATAGAGTAAAATACACTTATTAACATGCATAGGACCGATTTTCACGGATAACTCTGAATTTTCGAAAATTGTGAAAGTTTGAATTTTTTTCCGCGTCTTTCTCCAGCAACAAAATTGAAGATAGAGATTTTTTCTTCAAATCTTTGTTCTGCATATTGAGGTCTTTCATAAAGGTTATGTAAATGTTTTTCAAAATGTTAGTAGTTTTCGTGCAATATTGCCTGCAATATGTGCAATTTTAAAAAATTACAAAAACAAGATTTTCTCAAAAATGGCTCAAAATTTTTTCTTAAAACTTTTGGTAGGGATAGTGGTAAATGTACTCTATCAGATGACATACAAGCCATATTGCTCTATAGGTTGTTTTTTTCAAAAATTACAAAAATGTAAATTTTTTCACAAGTTTCTCACGTCGATAATATTCACATCAGCGGAGATTTTTTCACATTCTTATATTTATGAGTACATGTGCTTTAAATAATGTGAAGTAAAGTTTCTCGAAAACACAACCGTTTTCTGTGAAAACTAGCTCAAAAATTCGCATTTTCAGAAACGCTCAAACGCCATTTTTTCATATATGGCTGCAAATTTTTTCTTGAAACTTTTGTAACAGATAGTGCTAATTACACTCTTTACTATAGCGTAAAGTTTATTTCGAGTTATTTTTTTGTTTTTCAAAAATTACATAATTGTAATGTTTTTGAAAGATCTCTCACATCTTTAATGTGCACATTACAAGGAATTTGTAAACATTATTATTTTTGTGAGTGTAAGTGCTTAAAATAACTTCAAGTAAATTATTTTGAAAACTCAAACATTTTCTGTGAAAATGAGCTTCAAATTTCGCATTTTTAGTAGCGCTAAAACGCCATTTTCTCTTAAACGTCACATAATTTTTAAAAGAAAATTGCAATTTATGGCTAGGTTTTTGTGTTCTGTAATATTCTAAAATTAATGTTTCCGTTCTACCAATAGGAAACCGAAAAATTAAGAAAATGACAAAAAAATGTACTTTTGGCGGTGATAGATGACAGCTGGCAAGAAAGAGTTTGTGGCAATTCCGAATAGCTAGCGAAGACCCAAGGAAATAGAAAACTAATACGGAAAAGTCTGTGTCATTCTGTAGCACCACTAGTTTATATTTGAGGTTCACAAATGGCGTAATATTAGTTTCTCTTATTTCCTGATTTTAATGAGAAAATGTAACTAGTGGTGAGACAGAATGGCAGAGACTTTCTCGTAGTAAAGTTTTCTAATTTCCTTGGTATAAGCTAGCTTGACGGTCTTGCCCCATTCTCTTGCCAGCTGCGATCTATCGCCGCCCAAAATACATTTTTTGAAGTTTTGTCAATTTTTCGGTCTCCTAACCGTAGATTTAAAATATTAATTTTAAAGTATACTAGGAAAACCCGGCAGACGTTCTGCCCTTCATCTCCCTCTTTCCTCTTCCATCTCCCTTTCTCACTATCTCTCCCTCCTTCCCTCACCCTGTCCCTGTCTGACTCTGTCTCTCTGCCGCTCTCTGTCCCTCTCATTCACATTCACTTGCAGATTCTGCACGTCTCTGAGCTGGTGAGGTAATATCGGGAAGCACCAGACCAGCAAAACTGTAATAGAATGTTTGAGAAGAGCTCATTTTATAGATTAGGTGTGAAAAAAGTTTCTTTGAGGCCCCAAAATTAATGAATGTGTTTCGCATTCAACCGCAGAGCTTTGAGTCAGGCCAGATCGACAGGGGTTTATCCAATTTGGAAAAAATCGTACGCATAGCTTAGGTGCTAGTGTTGTACACATACACCAGATAGACTTAAGAGAAATGCGGAGTATGTTCTTCGATTGAACTATCCACATGACGAACTTTTAGAGCGATCTAATATCCCTGAAAATGTTCGTCCTATTGAACGTTCATATTTTCCCAGTGAAATGTTCCATCAGTGGTGAAAAATCAACTGGCTATGAATTACACGATACAGACATGCGAAATCCCCTTCGACGCGAGATAGAACGACTTCGTGTACTTCCGTTCGAATTTATTTCATCTCGTGCCTGTTGAGGGGAATATACGAAAATGTTAAAGCTATGAGAGTGATAGAGACAGCCAATGTTCCCTTAAAAGAGGTGGTACAGAACGCAGGTAGAGATATACGGTAGTATTACCGAAATCAATCAAATCGTACATGCAAATGGATCTCTGGTGTCTCGAATAATTTTGGGGCCAGCCAAGAATTTCAATGGCCAACAGAGAAGCTAAAAGAGAAAATCCAAACATGGGAGGCAGTTCCTTGACTGAGAACTACAGCCCAATCACTTGTCTGCATTGTACAACGTTATAACTGCAGCTAAAGCTAAAAAATGTATAAACACCCAAATTTAAAAAAAATCTTCCATTTGAACAGAAAGGATATCGTAAATGTTCGTACGGCTGTAAGGAAATGTTGCTACTAAATAAAGTCTTCTTGAATGCTGAAAGGAAACGAAAATGTAATTGGAGCTTGGCTTGGATTGATTACCAGAAAGTCTTTGACAGTTTACCACACAATTGGATTTTGAAGATCCTGGAAATATATCGAATTCATCTTAGACTTATTGAACTTTGCAAGGCTAGTACGAAGTCGTGGAAACCTGAGGTACACAGCGTAACGGAAGTAGTAGAAATAAGTATTCAGATTAATAGGGAAATTTTTTCAAGGACTAATAATAATAAATTATAGGAAATATCCCCTCTGTTGTTTTGTTTTAGTTTGATTACACTATCCAGACAGTTGTCACACAACTGTGACTGACTTTGGTTACAAGCTCCATAGTGATGAACCTGGAGAGGTGGCTCAGGGAATCAGCTGATGTCACTGCAGTGCCTCTGACCGGGAGGTTCTAGGGATCGAGTCCCGTCAATGGAAGGATTTTCGATACTGGATTGTCAGATAAGTCGAATTGAGTCGCTGTCTTGAGGATAATACTAGCGGGCGGCTGCCCTGAACTGCTGGTGTGAGATACCTGTTGAGGGAAAACCCGCTAGCCGACGGTAGGTAAGCACCAGATCTCGCCATCCAGCGGGGAAAGATCACCGCCATTCTCCGTGAAAAAGTATGCACTACTCTTACGTGACTAATGACCTTAGCAGGAAACGCGCCCAGAATGCAATCAATCCACGATGATGAAAGACCAGTATCACATTTGTTTTTACATGAATAAACTTAATGTATTTGTTAAGAATAACGCGATTCTCTCCCAAAGTCTGTCAATGACGTTTGCATGGAAATTGGTCTTGACAAGTGTCAGGACTCTTGTTGACTCTTTAAAGTCAATTTAAAGAAAGACAAAATGCATCATCAGAGGGCACTGAACGTGATATGCATACTGTGATTCAAGATCCTGTGCCAGGTAAAACTTATAAATACCTGGGTATTGAAGAATGTGAAAACATCTCGAACGACACAATTAAAGAGAGAATTTGCAGGGAGTATTACAGAAGAATAAGACTTTTCTTACAGTCCGCTCTGAACTCCAGGAATGAAATATTTGCAATTAGTAGTTTGGCGGTGCCTGTGGCTGAGTAGTTTCGGACTGGTATTCTGGACTGAGCAAGATATTCGAAGCAGGGATCGAAAAACCAGAAAACTGCTTCCAATGTGTCATGTCGCTTACCCTCGAGCCGATGTACGTAGACTTTATGTGTCACGTAAGGAAGGAGGAAAAGGCCTCAGACAAATTGAATCCGCTTGGCACAACGTAATAGTTGGGATAGGAAAGTATGTAGCCAGTCATCATGATGATCCACTAATGAGGCAGGTCGTTAAACCTGACCAAAGAATTGGAAGCAGAGGCAATGTAAGCGTAGCAAGAAGTGCTGCGAAGAAAACTATGAGAGGTTGAAGAGCCATAGCTGTCTCGAGCCTGGAGGGTGCGAGTTCGAATCCCGACCCGGGCGTGGATGTTTGTGTAGTCTATATGTTTGAAATTGTCCATTCATCCATCATCATCATTTCATTCCTCATCCCCTAGGGCTAAAAACTTTGGGATGTAAAATGGATTCAGCACAGAAATGCTGATCCGACTCAAAAAAGTCACGTGCACTTATCCCCGGGAAAATATGGCTGGGCCTTGGTGGGTCGTTCTCATGGTCCTAAGATGGCCGATTCGCGACAACAATAACAATGATAATAATAAACAAGAATGATGTTATATCTCGACCAAGTTGAGAATGATGTTTACAGGAGCGCGCCACAGTCTGTGTTTACAGCCGAAACGACAGAGATGGAGATATAAGGATAGTTCATAAGGATATAGGATAATTCAAAATTAAAATGGACCGTGCCAAACTATTACGAAAAAGACGCGATTTATTTCGTTGCAAATCTGGTATTTTCCCAATTAATATTTTAACTTTATTTGGACATTTCTGCTATTGAAGGAAATAAAAGTATGCTTTTCTCTACAAAACGATTTAAAATTTTGAAACTAATTCTTTCGACGAGCAGTAACATTAATATAAATCGTTTATTTGAACTTAAGTAGTTTTTCATAATATATACCAAATAAAATTATTTTTATGCAAGAAGTAACTACCACCTTAATGAAGAATATTGTAGATACTTATGACAGTAAAGTTAATGTTTTGGTACTTTATTGCATAGCTAACAAACTGCCTAAAGCCTATAGAAAAAAAGTTGAATGAAGAAGAATACAAAATGTTTGAATTCAATGAATAAGTATTAAAACTTCAATATAAATAGAACTTTTTATTACATTCGTGTACTAGAACGGTGAAAAGTAAAAAAAAGCAACTTAAAGGGACAAAAATAAAACAGTCAGTAAAAATCTTGCATAATGTGTCTCTGAAGTTATATTTTATCAGCTGATTCATAATTTCTAAGAAGGAGGCCATGGTGATTGCGTAGTAGCAGTCTCTGAACCCGCTTCACGCACCTGGCGACTTTTGTTAGCGAAACTGACTGTACAGACCCGTGTTTATACTGATAGTTCCATGACGCGCCGCAATCACATCCTTCTTTCTTCGGTTGGCCGGGCTATACAATATAACATATTTTCTCGTGTTATTAGTAAAGGTTACGTAAAATTAAAATTAGAGATATTACAGTCCGTACGAGTTGAAACCAAAAAAGTGTTTGGAAAAAAAATTCAAGAATTGTAACTCGAACTTACGCATGTGGGCTCCGTGTGCAACAGACTTTACTTCCATTACATTGCGTTACAGGAACGCTCGACTTATATCCCCACGTACAGAGCGTACAGGCTGTACACAGCATTACGCAATGTACCCCGGAGCAAAGCAGGGCTTATGAATTTAATTAAAGCACGAGGCCCGATAACCAATATCTTGGAACCGGAAAGAAGGCGTCTTTTCGTGTCCCCGATAATTTTAACGCACTTCTATCTTAAGCACCTAATAAATACTAACAAATTTCATCTCAGTTGCGCCCTGCGCTCAGATAAGACGTCGAAGGCTCCAATAACTAAAGCCTGCCCCTTAACCTCCATATAATCATGAAAGATCACTTCGGGGCACAGTCCTCGCGATACCAAGATCCTCGCTTTGGAGTTCCCCCTCCGCCCGTGATAAGGGCCACACAGAGCGCACTCGCGTCTCTGACCATAACAAGTATCTCCCCCTCCACCATGTACTTACAAACAGGAGTGGGGAGGTAGTCTATATAGTTCCTAAGGAGATATTGTAAAGGGTTCACAACCATTTTCGACTTTGTAATAGAAATTTGTATAACCTGTATTCACTTCTGTAATAAACTCGGTGTGTTCTCACTCTCTGAGTTTCATTTCACTAAGTCTGTCTGGAGAACTGTCGACTTGCCATCGACGTATTTTACTGGGGGCTCAGCCGGGATGGCAGGTGTCCAATAATTGCAATTACGGAAGACATTAAGCAAGCTAATCGTCAGTAGTAACCTCTTCAACAATTAAGAGGCTTTCAAGACTGCGACTTGCCGCGCCCTGCTGCCCTGTCTCGACGGAACGTCCACGACGAGCACGCGGTCTTCATCGCCATTGCAGAGGACTTCTTAAGGCCAGCCGATCGCCAGCAGTAACCTTTTCACCCATTAAGAGGCCTTCGAGTCTGCGACCTGCTGTGCCCTGCTGCCATCCACTTCGGACCGGCCTGGTGATCAACGGAACCTGAGAGAACGTCCCACTTCAGACGCAGGATGTTGGTCTGGATCCTCATCTCTTCAATGCTGTAAGTGAGACTTCACACCGCTGTGTTAATGAGTGCAGTGCTTAGCTACAGTAGTCAAAGAGCTATTTTTGGTTATCGTGCATTTTCATTAAGCAAAATTCAGAAGTGCAACGTAACTTATAGAAGTGCAGTAGTTAAACGCAATAGTTTAAAAAGCTACTTTCGTATCCTGCATTTTTATAACCTGTGAACCAGAATTAAATTTATAATTCATTTCATTTTGAAAGTAACCAGTTAGAAAATAAATTTTAATTTTAAAGATTATCTTACTTGTATATTTTAAGGAATTTATTCCATAACTTAAAGGTAAATTTTATTTACATAATGGCGCAAGGCTTCGAACCCCTCACAAAGTGGGAAATGGCACACATTAATCTGTTGCCAGAATTTAACGGTACTTCCAACTGTAATTTAGATTATTTCTTAGTCCAATGCGAGTCTTTCTTGCGAAATTTTCATAGATCTCCGGAAACCCCGAATGCAGAACTAACTAATATGTTCCTTTTCAATGTAGTAAAAGCCAAAATCAAAGGAGAAGCACAATCAGTGCTCGATGTCGAAACAAATTCGAATTTCGAAAGACTAAAGGAAAAGTTAATAAGAAAATACGGAGACGCTCGCGACGAACACATCTTGTTCCGCGAAATATCCAATTGTTGTCAAAAACGCAATGAAAATTTCCTGGAATATCATGACCGATTAAATCAACTACTCATTAAGTACAAAAGTACATTAAAATTGAATCATCAAAATCCCATTCTAGAAATGAAGTTACAGGAAGCAGACGGAAAAGCTTAGGTATCCTTAACCCATATCGCGAATACCTTAGGTACGCACAGATTACAGACCTCTCTCAAGCTCTTCGTGCATGCCGCGATTATGACAACGAACGAGCATACGAAAACTACATGGATTCATTGCGCAACAACCAAAAACAAAATCTTCCAACTCCCAACCAACAGGTTAAAACAAATCAAACGCCCACGTTTAATTTCAGAAGTAGCTTCCCCACACCTTTTACGCATTCTAATTTTACTCCAAATATGTCGCGTTTTCAGCCAATGCCACATCGACCTGAACCAAGTAGAGTCTTGCCACCGCATGTAAGTCAGCCGCAAAATCACACGCAGCAAAATTTGCATCGTTCTCCTCTTATTAGGCCTCCCCAATTTCGACCACCTGTAGGGCAGGGAAGACCATATCCACATCCCTTGCAGATTGGAAGAATGCATGACCCGCCGAATCAACCGCAAGGTAATAGACAGACTCCCATGTCAGGTGTTTCCACTATCAGACAAAACGCGAATTACCACTACAATGACAATCAGATTGACTATACTGACTACAGCGGACAGAATTATGAGGGCACCTATGACGAAACCTCTCAGAAGTATGACTACTATTATCCAGAGCAGACAAATGAGAACTTCGAAACTAGCGAATTCGTGAATCAGGATTTTCGCGAGGTTGCGTCATCAATACCCAAGACTTGAATAATATACACAATGCTCCAGAACTCCCTTTCATCACGTTGTTTGGTCTAAAGATCTTAATTGACTCCGGCGCCAGCAACTCTATGATAAATCCGAACCCCGCTTACGAAATGTTTTCTGAATATCTTTTTAAGGAAAATTTTTGCATCCAGTCCATCCATGCTAAAACAATAGGAACGGACAACGTACGCTATCAGATATTTTCTGAGTACGGTCTGGACTCGCCTATTAATTTTAGAGTAATTCAGTGGCACAATTATTTTGATGCTCTCATCGGCTCTTCAGATTTTGCACGTCTGAAAGCGAAAATTGACTACCACACTAATACTATCACCCTAGGGGATAAGAAGATTCCTTTCTACTTTCACTCCCCGTTCAAACAAAAACATCACGAAATCGAACAAAATTCTCACGATCTTACGATTCCAGTCAACATAAAACAAGGAGAAGTGTATGTCCCAGCTTTTATCCATGACGGTCACTACTTCCCCGACGCGATTCTAGTTGCCGAAGAGTATGCCGTTAAGTATCCCACGGAATGCTTTTCGGAAGTCGAATTTGACCAGCCTGTGTATGTCGAACCACTAGACAGCGTCGACGTCCAGTCGCTTGAGATAAATTCAATTACCAAACGAGATATCGGAGAGTTTTTGAGAACTCAGCATATGAATGACCTAGAAACAGAGGCAATATTCAACGTATGTTCGGAATTCGCCGATGTGTTCTACTTCCCCGGTTGCGACCTATCTTTTACTAATTCTGTGAAACACTATATCCGTACCACTGATGAGAGTCCGGTTTATAAAAGAAATTATCGTTATCCACCCCACTTGAAAGACCTTATCAATAAAGAAGTACAAAAGTTGCTAAATCAGGGCATTATCACACACAGCGAGCCGCCATATTGCAGTCCCGTGTGGATAGTACCCAAGAAAACGGACGCATCAGGCGAAAGGAAGTGGCGGCTGGTTATCGACTTCCGCGATTTGAATAAAAAGACTATTGAGGATAAATACCCATTACCTAGAATCGAGGAAATTCTTGATAGCTTAGGAAAGTGCCAGTACTTTAGTACTCTCGATCTGGCACAAGGTTTCCACCAAATCGAAATGGATCCTCGATCCATAGAGAAAACAGCATTTACTGTAGACAATCAACATTTGATGTTTAAGAGAATGCCTTTTGGAGTCCGGAACGCACCAGCCACATTTCAAAGAGTGATGGATAACGTGCTCAGACAGTTTCTCTATAAATTCTGCTTTGTGTACATCGATGATATTATCATTTTCTCGAAATCTTTAGAAGAACACGTCTATCATTTGTCACTTGTCCTGAAAAAACTACGAGAAGTTAATTTAAAAATTCAACTGGACAAGACAGAATTTTTACACAAGGAAGTTGCCTTTCTCGGACACGTAGTGACCCAGGACGGTATAAAACCCAATCCGGACAAAATTAAAGCTATAAAAGAATATCCGATACCTACCACGACGAAGGAAATTAAACAGTTTCTCGGGTTAACAGGCTACTATAGAAAATTCATTAAGGATTATTCAAAGGTTAGTTTCCCTTTTACTCGAAGCCTGAAGAAAGGCGCTAGAATTGATATACATGATGAAGCTTATAAAGGAGCTTTCGAACAGCTGAAAGTACTTCTCTCGAACGCGCCCATCCTCGCCTACCCGGATTTCACGCAACCTTTCGTATTAACCACGGACAGTTCGAATTTCGCTTTAGGCTCCGTACTATCGCAAAATTCACACCCTATCGCATATCACTCTCGCACCCTCAACCCATCTGAACGTCATTACTCAACCGTGGAACGGGAGTTATTATCTATTGTCGATAGTTGTAAGCGATTCAAACCCTACCTCTGGGGACGACGGTTTACAATAGAATGTGACCACAGGCCCTTACAATGGTTGTTTTCACTGAAGGATCCCTCCTCCCGCCTGTACAGGTGGAAAATAAAGCTAGAGGAATTCAATTTCGAGATTAAGTACGTGAAAGGCAAAACTAATTACGTCGCCGATGCGCTGTCTCGCATAGAAATTAATGCCCATGATGAAGACGCTAAACCAGACATTGCTACCGTCCCGGACAAAGACTATCAACAGGAAATTGACTGTCAGGCGATAAATTCCAATCTAGAAGACCCCATCTTCACCCTAAGAATGTCAGAAAGATCCCATTACAATGCGTTAGACCACATTTTCGTACCTACCACCGATCTAGAGGAATATATCATTAACAAAGAAACGCAAGCTCGAGAAATGGCTGCTTGCAATCCCCAGCCAGAGGAGACTTCTTTCCATCATGAATACCGAGTAAATGACACTGTTTATGTAAAGGACCCGCTGACGCGTAACAAAAAATCCAAAAATTTGGATTTCGCGACGGCCTAGTGGTGAAAACCGAAACCAACAAAATCCACTGCAAAATGAAAAACGGAAAGTCATCGTAGATAACTACCACAAGTTTATGTTCCATTTCAACTTAACTACTTTAACGAAAACGTTCTCCCAGATAAGAAACAAAACCGACTCCTTGAATACTAAAAGTAATAATACCTTTCCCTTCTTGTCTTACGAGATATTGATGCTACTAAAAGAGGCTGAAAAGGAACTTTCAAAATTACTCCCCACACGCAATAGAAATAAAAGAGGTCCTGTCAATGGACTAGGAAAAATTATAAAATTTATTTCAGGAAATTTAGATCAGGAGGATTACGATACGCTTGAGGCACAAATTACCGCCTTGCAAAGCGACAGAGATCAGGAAATACGACATGTTAATAAACTAGTCTCGTTGAGTAATTCTATCACTCACAAATTCGTAAATGAAATGAATCACATAAATTTAAACATGGGGTTAATTCAGCAAATATTGTCAAAGCAGGATTTCAAAGTAGACCTTTTAGAGCAGTATCAGTACACTACGATGTGTTTAAGAAGATTCTTGAAGATTTTACGAACTCTAGAAAATACCATTTGTCTTTCCATGATATCACGAACGTTCAGTTGTTCTCCAATGAAGATGTTACCAATGTAATGAACCATCTGTATGCGGTTTATCCTGTCAAATCTATTGTTCATAGTGACCCTTACCATGTTTTTGAGAACCTCAAATTCACAAAGAGCCAGGTTGTCATAATAGACCAGGGATTGGTCGTAATATTATCAGTACCAACTACTGATGGTAATAACTATCACTTGTACGCAATCACACCTGTGCCTACTACTTAACGTCGTGTTAATTCCTTCCGAGAGGAATTATCTCCAGGGCCCTACCTATAAATGGTCCACGGAAGATTGCATAAAAGGTACATTAACATATGTTTGTGCTAATTACAATGTGAGAGTTACCAGTTGCAATCTGACGAAAACGACAGGATGTGATTTCGCACAGGTAACTAATGATGTAAAGCTGTTTCAACTTCTTAACAAAAATGACATCCTATTTTTCTCATCTCTTAAAGAAATTGTAATACAAACTTGCAATAATAACCAAACTTCGGTAGAACTACAAGGTTCATATCTAATCTATAGTAATGTAAATTGTCCTATATCAGCAATGAGTACCACATTAGAACCAAAGTCAACCACTCATGTCATGACGTTTCCACTTGTATATGTGTATAATGAACATGATGTAAAACTGAAAATTCAATTTCATCCATCCCACCTTGATGTAAATAAACTAAAATTAGACTTAATCCCCATCACACCCACTCCTATTATGTGGAAACAATTTAATGTAGTTGATATTGGTTTCGTATTGTTTATTTTATGTTTTGTATGTTATGTGTGTAGAAAAATGTTGTACAAGGTACTTCTTAAATTGGTGGTACGTCGGGAGAAAAAACAAATCCCCGAGGACGGGGAAGCGGATCTGGTGGGGGAGGACTTATATCCCCACGTACAGAGCGTACAGGCTGTACATAGCATTACGCAATGTACCCCGGAGCAAAGCAGGGCTTATGAATTTAATTAAAGCACGAGGCCCGATAACCAATATCTTGGAACCGGAAAGAAGGCGTCTTTTCGTGTCCCCGATAATTTTAACGCACTTCTATCTTAAGCACCTAATAAATACTAACAAATTTCATCTCAGTTGCGCCCTGCGCTCAGATAAGACGTCGAAGGCTCCAATAACTAAAGCCTGCCCCTTAACCTCCATATAATCATGAAAGGTCACTTCGGGGCACAGTCCTCGCGATACCAAGATCCTCGCTTTGGAGTTCCCCCTCCGCCCGTGATAAGGGCCACACAGAGCGCACTCGCGTCTCTGACCATAACAAGTATCTCCCCCTCCACCATGTACTTACAAACAGGAGTGGGGAGGTAGTCTATATAGTTCCTAAGGAGATATTGTAAAGGGTTCACAACCATTTTCGACTTTGTAATAGAAATTTGTATAACCTGTATTCACTTCTGTAATAAACTCGGTGTGTTCTCACTCTCTGAGTTTCATTTCACTAAGTCTGTCTGGAGAACTGTCGACTTGCCATCGACGTATTTTACTCTCGTAACGCATTTAAAAGAAGAAGGTTCCCAGTTATTGCAATTTCAGAGGATTTAATGAAGATCCGTCCTGTGTAATATTAAATCAACTGCTACTATTCGAGCAAAAAATTTAAAGTAAAACATTGTAGCTTTTTTTGAAAAAATCTTTCTTACGTATTTTTTGTCGTCACTAATTCACTCAAAAACAAGAGAAAACACTTATATTTTCAAAAAATTACACATGGCATTATTAGAAAGATCTAATCTCTAAGAACAGTTTCAATACGAAAATATTCAGTTTTCAACAATGGTTTCGAAGGGAGGTTAAAAAAATGTAATTTTCAAAAATTCAGAGATTTCAATAATGAACGAATTTGCGCCATTTTTATAATAGCACTTTGCTCTTTTTGAGCAAAAAATGAAAACAATATTTACTTTGAAACATTTGTTGTGAGCTATTAAAACAATTTCATGGAAATCCTCCTTAAAATGAAAAGATCCATTTCAAATTTGCATGGCCTTCAGTCGGGCCAGAACGATCGGGAAATATCCAAAGATGGATGGACGATGTTTAAAAAAACGCTTCTTCGATATCAATAAACCACAAAACGTGGAAACTGACTACTCTATGATTTTGAGAAAGTAAGGTAGTACATATTGAAAGATGAAAAATCATTCTTCGATATCAGAGATCTGTAAAAAAAGTTTTTTCGGACGAAAATTCGACATTTTTCACTGGAGCCTTTTGTAACTCTCTATACGATGATGTAAATTGTTTGCACTCATGGTAGTGTTTTAAAAATGTTTCGCCCAGAATGCCTGTCTCCCTCGCTCATCGGCACCATTACTCTTGCATCCGTAAACTGTGCAGCTAAACAGCGATTGACATAGATTAATTTATATGATGCTCTCGTGAAGTTTGCATTTATCACCAGGAAAATCCACTACTGCTTCGTTTTTGTTTGCATCATAATTTTATGATGTATCTTGTTATCTAATCTTACCTACCAAACCCAGAATACACACTTATGTAGCTTACGTAATTTTCAATGTTTTTATATTATTTTTGAAGAGAAATGATGCAAACTAAACCCAGCTCAGGCTACAATAGAATTTTCTTCATTTTAATAGTTTTCCGATAATAGTGTTATTAAAAGTTTCGTGACAAACTAAAATTGTTAATGAGTGAACGTTTTGGGGGGAGGAGGGGGATTTCCTTCATATACCTTCTCGTGGATCCGCTGGTGCTGATGGACTAGCGCCTAAGCCATAAAGAGGATTTTTCCAAAGTTGAGTTCCCCGATCGATTTGGCCGAACGCAAGGCCCTACGAATTTGAAAGAAAATGTTTGATATTTAAGGGTTCTTTCGTGAAGCTTCAGAGACGTTTTCAAAATTTTCTTAAAAA
Source organism: Acheta domesticus (assembly GCA_031308135.1). Classification (NCBI taxonomy): domain Eukaryota; kingdom Metazoa; phylum Arthropoda; class Insecta; order Orthoptera; family Gryllidae; genus Acheta; species Acheta domesticus. The sequence goes on from JAHLJT010009419.1 coordinate 157,774,178, forward strand.
TGACTGAACATTTTTGGCTTATTTTGGTTGAAAGTGGTGCAGGTCCAATTTTCGTGAAGCTCTCTGAATTTTTGAAAGTTGCGCAAGTTAACAACTTTACCTACAACTACAATATTGAAGGTAGATATTTTTCTCTTAAATAAATCTGTTTTTCTAAATTAGATCTTGAATTAATGTCTTGTAAAATCTCTGAATGTTTAAAAATTGCAAATTCAAATGTTCAACTTTGTTTTTAAACCATCAGGATGGTCATTTCACCTTAGAGGCTGATGGTATTGAGGGAACATGAATTGCGTGCTAAACCCAAATAAGTAAGTCGAAATTCCAGCGTGGAACAAATTTTTTACCGGTTGAAAACACATTTGAGGGTCCCTTTGAGGTCCAAAATTATTTAGTGGTTCTATAATATTACGTGTGTGTGTGTGTGTGTGTGTGTGTGTGTGTAGTGGTAGTGGTAGTGGTAGTGGTGGTTCTGACAGGGTCAAAGACCACCAGCGGCGTCCCGGTCGAGTTATGGCAGGCACGTCAAACTGCGCGCGTACGAGCCACTTGCCCGCCTGGGGAGCCGGGCGCTCCTATACTGCGATTTCTCTAACTGCGTCCCTCAAGGTCACTCAAATCCCATCTTCGCGATGGAATATGTCACGGCATTTCGCGTCTTTTCTCGGTCTTGCCGGTAGAAGTCACAAGATCGCAAGCACTGCTTCATACGGTCGCGATCGTGCGAAATCTAGCGGAACGACTGAGAAAGACGCGAAATGCCGTGACATATTCCATCGCGAAGATGGGATTTGAGTGGCCTTGAGGGACGCAGTTAGAGAAATCGCAGTACACGTGCACGGCAACTTCCCCTGACTCCGAACTCATTTCCCCTTAAAATCCAGAAGGGGGTGTACTTGCGCAAGTTAGAGCGGCGCGAGGCGGTGGATATTTACTTTGCTAAGATCATTCACGAGAATTGTTTATGCTTATATCCTTCAGTACCTATTACTATTTCATGTTTATTTTCTTATTAAATTCTCGCTTAAATAAACATCTTTGCTAATATGGAATATGTTTGAATGGTGAATAGTCACTTCATACGAAAATACGTGTGCCAAACATTTTAACCGAGAATTGTATTATATGAAGTCGTAGGCTTCCGTGGCGGGAGTCATGTTAATGATCTTGGCTGTCCGGATGACGCCGCGTCGAAGGCTGGGTTGCCGACGTTTCGACCATCTATCTTATTGTGGTCTTCCTCAGAGGCAGACCAGCCACGATAAGATGGTCGAAACGTCGGCAACACAGCCTTCGACGCGGCGTCACCCTGACAGCCAAGATCATTCACGAGAATTGTTTATGCTTATATACTTCAGTACCTATTACTATTTCATGTTTATTTTCTTATTAAATTCTCGCTTAAATAAAGATCTTTGCTAAGTGACCGGAATATGTTTGTATGGTGAATTCTTTTCTTGTTTTCGTTTTGTATTGTGATATTAAACCATTCAGTTATTTATTGTATTTAACTGTAATGTAAAAAAATTAACAAGACTCTAAAAGTGAACAACACTCGCTTACGGACGGACAGCGCTTTTAACAAACAAGAATATTTGTATTCTGTATTCCTGTACAGGAATACAGAATCAAGTTACATTTGATTCATTTTTTTAAATTTTACTCTCAATTGAGAATTTGAAATCAGACTGATGTATTATTTCATTTTAATGGATTATTTCTTTGTCTAAAAGAGAAAATAATATTAATACAGTTAAATTGGTGACAATAACTGTCAAGTAACGTCTCCCAAAGACTGTCATGGGTCCGGTATCCATTGACGTACCGCCACTCCGGAAATTTGTACAAATCTTACTTTTAAATCTCACACCAATTTCTTTGGACGCAGAGCCCGCGAGCTCTAGTAAGCTTATTACCTTGCTCGCGACCTTGACATATCTGGGTTAAGGGGTACGTGTGGTTAGCACACAGATACCCATACGCCGTATTCTGGTCTTCTTAATCTGAGAAGTGAGCTTTCTCGTCTTCACACAGCAACAGACACTGTGACATTGTAAGGAAAGCGCACACTATAATCTTCCCCGATCGGGAATCGAACCCGGGGGTCCTGGAAAGCGAGCACGCTGACCAGTGAGCTACCAATGGGGCCATAATATTATGTAGCCTTTACGAATATTGCGATGAAGTAGGTGCTGTTGTAGCAACCCTAGTTCATTTTGAACTGAAATTAGGCTGTCAAAAAGGGCTTCACTGTCATTTTGTTTTCAAGATTATACGTTTATGGCTTCTGAGCACCGGACACTTACCTTCAATACTGAAGTTCAAAAGTTTTTGGGAAACTCTCAACCCTCCGACTTTCCAAAATGTCTATTTCTAAATATACTGAATATATCACTGTGAATTACGCTTTCTCCAACCGTTTTGCCAACAGACATTGCTCCATAACTGATTTACAAGCATAAAATTGATGATTGTCATGAGAAAAAATAATACAGATCCCACGTATTCCTTTGCTCCGAGCGATTCCTTTGAACCTTTTTTACAGTAATTCTCCTAAAGGCTCTAGCCGGATAAGGTGGGTCTGAGTTTGCAATTCAACTCAGATTTTTCCCACATGTTTGGATGTAGAAAATAATATTATTTACAAAATATGAGGCTAAAATATCCACTTGGTAAGTACTTACAGCGAAAAAACAGTTGTGTTTAAATTAAGAAAATAATCGTTTTATAGCATTTATTTTATTTCTTTGCTTCTGATATGAACTTTGCCGTAATAATTGGTTAAAATTGATTTTTAGTTGCCTTTCGATTCATAAATAGAGTAATAAATTGATTAAAATATTTTTTATAAAAGTGTTAACCAAATTCTTTTTTTTATAAAAATTCACCTAGTTCATAAACTTTTTTTTCCGCTGTATGTACTTTCCATCTGGATATTTTAGCCTTATATTTTTGTAAATAATCATATTTTCTACATTCAAACATGTGGAAAAAATCTGAATCGAATTGCAAACTAAGGCCGGAAACTCCCCCTTATCCGGCTACAGCTTTTCGAAACTACATATCATGTGGAGAGTTCTTAGCACCCAAATGTTGTTTATAGAGTTTACAATAGTAATTAGAAGCTCTCTTGAAATGTATTTAGAAAGTTCTTGTAACATTCACGCAACTGACCTTGGCTCTTTCGAATGTCGCTTGGAAGCAAGACAGACATTTCTGTGGTCACGGGGTAAAAGCTCTTAAGTCATTTTTTGGCAACATTGGGTTAAATAATGAAACTACAAGTTAAGTATCTATATTTTATTTTAGTAAAACGACCGAATTCAAATGTTGCCTCCTTAACGAGAAAAAAACATTAAGAAACCGTTTAGCGTAGGAACAAGCGGTGACTCAATAATCTAACCCTTGTTTTCTCCAAACTGAAATTTTTGACTTAAGAACTTTTACCCCGTGACCACAGATTTTATGAGCTAGAAGACAACTTCTGGGTGTTTCGGGAATTTTGCGTTTGATTTTGCTGTGAACCTACCATAAGTGAATTTCAAAATTAATTTTACAACCCAAAACCATTTATTATTACGAAACTCTGTGATACACGAATGTTTCGGGTTTGTAATATTATATGGATTCTGTAAATGCAATATAAATACTACACGCAGTAACTTTTAAAGCCTTTATTTCTAAATATCTTTCGAATTTTTAGCCTTTCATTTTTTGTCAGAGTACTATATCACCTAAACAGCTCTGTAATATATCGTTGATATTTCTTTGTAATATTGTTTTACAAACCGGTATTCATATTACTTTGTATGGTGGTCTAATAGTACAAAGTATGTAATAGGAGAAGGTGCTGTGCCTTGAAACAATTTTACCGTGCTACAAATTGCATCCCACTGACATTAGTACATCCTAGGCCAACAGACATGTTGTAAATGTTTATACTACGTCCAGAAAGGAGGTCAGAAAGGCGGGTTGTGTAATCACAGGTTTTGTTGTCGCTGTTTAGAAAAATAAAAATCTTTAAGTGGTAAGTAAATATTTTGCCCTCATCTTCTCGGTTTTTATATTTTTACTACTACTGTGTGTGATTAATGTTAAGGTGTGAATTATAACTTTGAAATGAGCTTCATATGATGGTAGTGATAGTTCCACAATTCATTGAACCTTAAACAGTATTTCCTGCTACATTTTTACGATAACACTATTGTACCTTGGAACAAATAACATGTTGTAATTTGGGATATTCCAAGATACAACAAGGTTTGCATGAAATGCCGTACTTTATTTTAAAACTCAATCGCTGAACCGGTTGATTATTTGCAGGAGAATTTGTGACCAATAATTATGCCTCGCAGCAAGGAGGGCGAGACTCGGAAGGAGATCGACACATGAGCGTTGAAGAGTGCTGTAAAAGAAAGTTGCAAGTAAATCTGAGAGTAAATGAGGGTGTAGAGAAGTATAATTTATGGGTTTCATGCGACAGGTATATTACCACTTAATAAACCGTATTTAAAAATGCATTTCTGGCATAGTATGCAATAGTTCGTGAAAAAATAGATCAAAACAAAGTTCCAAAGACTAGTCTGAGGTAATACCATGAAATGTACAGAAGATTCATACAACTCCTACTAGCGCATGCCTTCATGTTCAGGAGTAAATCCACAATCTCTTTCAGATTGTAACCAAACAGGTTACCATATTACACTTGAAATGATTAGGTCATATCTCAAAGCTTCTGCCAGAGGAAAGGGAAAGACAGACGGGAGGAAGTAGAATTCTAAGTTTCGCGCCTGAAAAGGAGATAGAAGGACCCCCCTCCCCCCCAAGTGAGAAACTGATTTCAGCTAAGAACAGAAAAATGAAAGTAAATATTGAGTAAAAGTTCTAGTTCTAAGGAAACAAAATGAAGTTAATGACGTCCTTTAAATATTTTGATATGAACATCTTGTAAAAGATATTTTCCAGGAAGAAAAAGAAATTCAGGTGTATCGTGAAATAGAAACTGCAGTTAGAGAAAAGGATTAAGTTTTGCTGCTAGCAAGTGAAATAAAGAACAAATGTTCTTATGTGGGACAAATTGTGAAAAGATTGTTTATGAAGTAAAATATATTGTTAAAAAGGGAAGTAATACTTTTGTTTTACGACGCCAGAAGGTGACATTGACGATGTAATAACTTGCAAAATCCCATCGACTATTGCAGGAAAATCAGGGCGTCAAAAGTATATTCTGTTCTTTCCTGTTAACTTCAGTACCTAGGAAATGCCTACGGACTAAGACTATTTACTGTGTGCATCTAATGAAATAAACTCACCTTTTCAAGTAATTTTTAAATTTTCGTCTCTACTGAATCTGTCGAAACGTAATGAGTAAGAACGGGAACTAATAATGGAAAGACGATCACTCTCGAAATGTTTCCGGAGGTTATTTTATTTATCAGTCACATGTGTTTTTAACCCCTGTTAACCTGCACCCATATAGGTTGGTTAAGTGCACTTGTACCTGCCTGTATGTTAAGAAATTTAACATCTTTAACAACGGGTTTTAACATCCTTGGCAACGTAAGTAAATAACCACCGATTCATCGCAAGTCATAAGTTTGTTAAGGAAAAAAAACATGGCGATGTACAAAACAAATGAGATTCAAATCAATTCAGAATAAAAGTAACTCATATTAGTTTTGGGATAATTATTGTTTCTTCTTTCTCGTCATTTCTTTAGGTGTCTTTAGGTTCAGGAGAATTATTTACATCCATTTTTCTTGAACTGAGGTACACGAATATTGTTTAAATAGATATGTCGCAAGCAACACCCCCACAATATCGTATTAACGTGCCGCAGCAACAGTCAGCTATCAATATGTCAGCTATCGCAGTAATGTTGTAAATTTGCGCGTAAATCCTAAGATTTTATGGTGATCGATAAAATGCTGAACATACCACAAAATGTTAGTGATATTATTGCTTTGTCCAAATTAAAAATCTTGGCTTCGCTCCCCTTCGAATTTTAACTTTTGGCCTCTGCAGTAATAACACTCTTAACATTTCTAGCTATGTTAATAGCTATGTGTTCAGGGTTAGTTTTCCAAATTTAAGATGGGAAGATACGGACGAATTTTCCCAATGTAATGCGGTTGAATACCTTTCAAGACATATTTTATTTGTTATATACTTAATTGTTACGTCAATCTCAAGAATTTTGGTATTTGTGATCAATCACACAAATGAACATTTTTTTGTTATTTAAGGTCGCATCAACTACTAGGTCATTAGCGACCACTATTTAATGTAATGTTATGGTGTGAGGATGAAACGATATGATAATGGTTAGGGGTGAAAGGACGAACACATACAACCATGTCCGAGGCGGGACTCGAACTCGCGACCCCACGGTCCAAGCCTACGGCACTACTGACGTAGCGATCTCGGCCACGGGGCTGACGCAAATGAACATTTTGTCGGTTCAAAGCATAACATTTATAGGAAATTACCAAAAAAGCTAAAGCATATATTCCTTGTGAATGGTGAAGTAAAAATGTAATTGAAAGTCGAAAATTTCTTACACATTATTAGTTCTAAGAATTTGGATAGAGGGCCTCTGTCTTCGCTTTGAGTACCGTACTCATTTCTGAGAGCGTAGGCAAGGGATGAAGCTAAAGCTTGTATGTCTTCTTTCTTGAACAGGAGGTTACAGTCGGGGTTTATCTTTGCCTTCCAATGCAAGGATGACGGGCGATCATGAGGAATGAAAGATTAATGATTGGGTGATATTATAATATTTGGCTATTGAGTAAATGACAAAAACAAGGACAAAACTATCAGAGAGGCTAATGAGGGAAAAGGCCCTTAATTACCACTGTCGTAAGTAATAGTGTCGTGTTTCGTATAATTTTAGAATTTTATTAATAAATAACGTTAGAATTATACATTTTATATAATGAAGGTACAAAAATACTCTTAGTAGTAAAACGATTCAAGATACAAAATATAGAGAAGATAAAAGTGAACTTAATTCGGTTTGACACCTGCGTTAGAAAAATAACCTCCATAAATTTAAGTAATCTGCCAGATAATACTGGGCATATGGATGGTCGTAATTCATTCCTTGGATTGAAAAGAAAATGTGTTTTTAATGCGGTTACAATCAAGCTTAAACACTGAGGTATCCTATTGCCAATGCAAATCCAAACAATTGTGTGTTTACCAAAGTTTTGCCTCGACTACTGCTAGTACTCCAAATGGCAAATATGTGAATTTCGATACTTCTTCTCTGTACATTTATGTAGTTCTAAAGAAAATGTAATAACAATTTCATCTGTATCATCAAGATTCTTAAATAAAATATTATTCCAAATTTGTCGTTTATGACATTATTACGTACTCAGAACATCGCATACAATTTTATAAAGATTATATGTAAGTTCATTCGTTTAATGTTTTTTGATTTCTGAATTTTACGTAAAAAATAGTAAATAATAAATAAAATATACTTGTTACTAAACTTCTTCATATCACCAACAAGCCTGAAACTCGTGATTTTCTCTCCTTGGATGTGGGTAATTATTAAATTAAATACAAAAAGCAAAAATCCCACTTTTCGCAGCATGCGTGCCGTCATAGAGGAGTAGTCACATCGCCTTTGAGGACGTCGCAACGCAAGTCCAGCCCTGTTGGTCGGCGGCGTGGTGGGACGTCAGTGCCAATCGTAGAAGTCCTCCAGCCAGCGGGAGTCGTCCAGCGGCACTCGTGCGGCGGAGTGGGGGTGGGGGTTCACGCGCCCTGCAACACACGCAAAGAAACTTCACTGATGTTTCCGGGCACGTCAACTGCTGTGGTCACTAGTCACATTCGCTACTCGGCGAACAGCGAGCAACCGCTCGCCGAATCCCGAGTAGTGTGGATGGGTCGCTTGCTATTTGCCGAGTGACGAACATTCGGCGCTCGCCCTACCCATCGCGTGTCGGTCTTTTGGACACATCAAAGGGAGCGAACATTCGCCGAACACATCAGCTGCTCGAGATCGGGCGAGCAGTAGCTCGCTGCTCGGCGAATGTCGAATATCTGGAGACGCCTTGAGACAAAAATTATTTTCTGAGAGTTGTAATCAACTAAAATAATTACAGACGTCTAATTTTGAATTCACAGAATTGTCTTCATTTAGTAATGTACTTTTTTTTTGTTATTTAAAGTCGCATAAACTACTAGGTCATTAGCTACCAGTATTGGATGTCACGTTATGGTATGAGGATGAAACGATATGGTGATGGTAGGGGTGAAAGGACATACAACCATGCCCGAGGCGGGACTCGAATCCGCGACCCCACGGTCCAAGATCACTACGGCACTACTGCCATAGCGATCTCGGCCACGGGGCCGACAGTGATGTACTTTGTGAAAGTTTTCAGCGCGCTACTCACATTCACAGCGCTTGAGCCACTGCTCTCTCCGCTCGTGCGCTCCCTTCGGCGGCCAGTCGCCCGCCTCCTCCGCTGGGCGGCGCCACCGCATCCAGCGGGGCATCTGCTGGCCGTCGTCCGGGGCGCCCCAGCGGCACCAGGAGGGCCAGCGGGACGCAGGCGGCTGTTCGGCGCCCTCCGGTCCCCCCTGCGCGGGCTCGCGCTGGCGCCAGTCGAACCACTGACGGCGCGGGCACGTGGGGCCGTGCGTGGGGATCACCGCGGGGGGCGTTGCCCCTTCTGGCGCATCCGCCGCTGCTTGACTTCCGGTCATCGTCGACATTTCGCAAGAGTCTGTGGGAAACACGTCAGCGCCACGTTAACCATCTGGCTACCTACATGGAAGCTTTGACAAGAAGAAGAAATAGAAGATGACGTATGTGTTAATATTGTGAAAATAAACGACGAATTTGATTTTCGCTCAAATTTCAAGATGTTAGATACAAACTATCACTTGCCGTAATATTTACATTTGCAAGTTTCTACGAAGTCCCTGCGGTTAGTGATATTTTTTGCTCATTCCGTTAGCTTTTCCGACTTTTGACGCGGGAAAAGTTTACAGAGACACATTGCTAAGGGAGAAGAAGGAAAAAACAAAATTTGCAAGTTGACTGGTGTTCACTAATTCAACTTTTAAACAAGTTTCATAAATATTCCCTACATACATGCCGGTTGCAACTTGTTTTAAAAATTGTAGAATTTATTAGTGTAGTAATTTTAATTTGAAAAATCAGTAATGTGAAATGGACGAATTTCTAAAAAAAGTCGAACAAATGAAGCATCAAATGAATTTCCTTATGCTTCCGAGAGCTTTAATTAGTTTAACCTTTGTTAGGTATAAAATGTGTGAGCTCTACTCCACAAAGAAGTAAATATTAAAAGTCTACAAGATTAAAGTTGTATTGAATTAACACGGCCTTTTTGTGTCAACTTTCAGAGAAGTTAATATGGTTTTAGGTTGATTTTGTATTCACCATAAACGTTAAGTATACTAATTAAAACAACTGTCATCAAATCACTAAAATACTCAATTGAAAATGCGGAAAAGGTGCAATATAAAATAGGAAAACGAGTATTAGTTTTATTACTATTTTTACACTAACCTGAAAAGAAAATGCATATGCAAAATGCATTAGTGGCTAGGCGGAAGAGCAGGCCCTATGGCCTGAGCCTCGCTATTAATAAAGATTATTATTATTGTTATTATTTTTATTATTATTAATAATAATATCGTTACGATTATGTGGTATCGCTTTATTTGAAGTTATTTTTCTTCGTTTAGTTTGATTTATCGACGTCTACTAAATTGTAGCCCGTAACTTTGATACTCTTCGTTTCTGGAAAATATAGGTATTTCATGTAATAAATATCTCTGCGGCGTACTTTGACTGTAAATTGACATGTGCTGTTTACGTTTTTGAAAAAGGAATGTCCCTTCATATCTATTCTTAAATCATACACTACCTTACTCCTTACTCGATAGGAATGTTGTTGTACTGACACAAATGAAACACTATACAATTATAATTAAATTAAAATAATTATCTCTTATTTGATTAATTGTAATGGGTAATTATGAGACTACCATTAACAATTATCATTACGCACGCATTACAAAAAGTTACCGTTATTCCTTGAACACGTGCTTGTCACATGAAATTTAAATATAGAATCTCACCTTCACCTTGAGCAGACGCACAGAAAAGCGAATTGAGAACCACGCTAAGAACGCAGCGACGAACTCCTGTAAACAACCCAACGTTGTCTGTTCCCACCAATTCTTACGTTCCGGTATTTATGCAGGCCGGCCGCTGGCTGACGCCACGGGCGCACAGCAAAGCGAAGCCAGGCTGACGCAAGGCCGCAAGGGAAGCATTCAAGAGCTCACAAGCGACTGGGAACTCGCAGCTTCCTTCGACGCGACGTGACATCATAATTTTACTTTGGCCACCTCGAGCACCACGCCGTCCTGGCGTGGATTTCATCAGCCCGCGCTGGGAGACGGCAAGTTACCTGTTTGCTCCAGGCGGGAAGACCGCGATAAAATTAGAGATAACTCTTTACATAGTGGAACCCTAATGATGGAGATAAGACAATTCCACCGGTCTGTTGAAATACTTGTTTTTATTATCAGAATACACTCTGTTGAGCGTGTGTTTGAGTGACGTACGCGTGGTTTAAAGGACAGAAAGCCTAAAAAAGTAAATACAAGGTTATCTTTATTCATGCAAATCTTTAGGAATTCTCATGTTTTCACTTATCTGGAAGTTTAAATGGAATAGGCCAAGTTTAAGACTATTGTGGTATATGCTAAATAAATATTATTTAAATACAAATACAGGAAATAAATAACTAAAGAAACTCATCCATGCAGCATGCAAGGTCATTTATTTGATATGTAAAGCGAGGTCCAAAACATATGTTGACTCTAATGTGTATAGAAAATTAAATAAAACGTGATAGAGAGGGTGATAACTAAAATGTGTTGCACCTTTAAAACTTCATCCTAAAAAAGTAAATGACAATCCACAGAAGTGTAAAAAACTTATTTTATAAAATAACTTGAATATTTTTTTCGTTTTTCATATACACAATCACGCATTTTGAACCATAGCAACAAACCATATAAACAATGACTTCCTATTTTAAAAAAATCTCAAAAATAACTCCGAAATCTTGGATTAAAATTTTTGATAGCAAGAGCAAACGACTTTTCATTAAACGTCAGTGTTAGCTACCTTCACTTTTTACAGGTTATTAGGTTATCGTCCATTTTAAAACAGTAGCCAATTTTTGGTCATCAAATAAACAATATGTTATTTTATGTCATTTATTTTCTCTTCACTTAGTTTCGGGATTTGAAAAGTTGAAAAAAATTTTCGGCGTCTGTCTATAACTACTATTGGAGATATGTATATTATGCTCTTCAAATGTACACGCATATATCAAAATTAATTCATTAAATTATGTCATGCACAACAATTGTTTCAAATTGTGAGTATTTCGCGTAATTTTCTGGAAATAAAGACAATTTTAGAAACAAGATGTTCTCAAAAGTGGCTCCAAACTTTATCTTTAAACTTATTGTACGGTTTGGGCTAGATGCACTGAATAACATGGTATCAATGTTTTATTTTGGTATACAGACTTGGATTGTTCAAAAATTACCCAAAGTTAGTAAGTAAGTAAGTTTTGTGCTCTTCATGTCGTTAATATTAATTTTACCGAGCGTTTTCATATATTATTGCATTTGTGAATGCAAGTGCTTCAAACGATTCCTGACGAAGTATCTCAGAAACACAGAAGTTTTCTGTGAAAATGCAGACAAAATAATGCATTTTTAGAAAAGCTGGGACGACATTTTCTCAAAAACGGCTCCAAAAATTTTGAAGTGACAACTAATATTTCCGACCACCTCAAATATATATTTTCATCGTTAACATTTGCATTGGATATATACTTGTATTTCATAATTTGATGCATTTGTGGCCACGGGGGCTATAAATGTCCCATGAAATTTCTCTAGACCTCCAATTTTTGCGAATATAAAAAGGACAACGTGAAAGAACGTGTCTTTAAGAAGGACGTGTTTTTAATCAAATTCAGCTCTGCGACCTGGATATGCAACCACTTTTACAACCAAGTTGGATGTAATATGAAATCATATTATTAAAAGAATTTTTTATCGAATAAAACGTTCCCAAAGTCTTCAACCACTCTACCAAAGATGTCTGGATTTCTTTCGAAAGCATTGTGCCGAGGTTTTTCTTTCTCGTTCGCGGGATTTCCGATTATCCTCTCAGCAGTTTTTTCATCCGCCCTCCCACGCCTTCGCTCCCATCCTCTCCCCACCTTTTCCCCGCGCCGACAGCGTTGATCAGCTGTTTCATCAGTTGCGGGCCTTATCTAAATACACCGCCCATCTCTTACCTTGCCCCCTTCTCGCACTACCTCGTCTCCTCAATCTTGGTTTCTTTCCAGGCGGGCGGGCCATTGTACTTTCCCCGCGGGCCTTCAATGTTGCATTACCTCTAAAGACGTGGCTCGGGGCGCGCGTTCTTTCCTGGACCCTGGTTTAAGTAAGCCGCTGGCGAGAGAGCGAAAGTAAACGACGCTTTTCTTAGGGGAAGCCAGCTTTGCTCGTGTCTTGCCATGTAGAGTCTGGCAACTCCAAGAAGATTCCGTGAACGACAAGTTGAGAAGAAAGTTTGGGAAAGACGACGATGCCTGGGTTTTCTCAAGGTGCATGTGGAGGTGTAGTTGAAGAACCCCAAGAAGTAAATTTTACATTTCGTATGGAAAAAGTGATAGTGGTTTGTCATCGTTCTAATTTTTATTAAAGTACTCAGTGTGAATTTTTTAATCGAAAGTTTATCAATAATATATTACGGATTTAGTTCAGGTATACGTTGTTTTTATTTTGATCTATCGTTTCAGATTACTATATAAAATTCTCAATTCATGATTAAAGGGAAAGGACCAAATATTTAATTACTTCTGTATATGTTTGCGTAAGTGAATGTTAACTGAGTGCAGACAGCTCCAAACGTGCAAAACGTACATTAATTACTTATTAATAATACTTTATTATCAATTGTCTTCTCGTTAAAATCAGAGTTTGTTGCGAGTACACCCTCTTGAATGCATTTGAGTGATCCTGATGATCTTGAATGAATATGTCCATTTCCGTTACCGGAAATATGATGTATCTGCCATTATTAGAGACCGGATTTGTGAGTAATTACATAGTTCTTGTCGTTCTACTTAACGTTCTCAAAATTGTAATTTTGGCAAATCGTCGCCGTCCTAACACAATATCCAATTTTTTCGTTACATAGTTTTTCATATTTAGAAATATATTACATATTTTACGTATTTTGGTATTTTCACAAAATATTTTTTTATTCTGTCAATTTTCTTCAACTTTATTACATATTTCTGACAAGAAGATTAAGAATTTAAAAAAAATCAGCATTTTTCCTTCCCTATTACTTCGTGCTGTCTACCCTAGGTACGTTACGTAAGACGCGGTCGGATGTTTTCACAGTCCGGCTCACTATTTTCAACAAAAACAGTTGAGTTATAAGACGTCACATGAAAACAATGAACATAAAAGGATACTGTGAAAGCTGTCACTCAGCAATGCGTCAGTTGAAGCTGGGTATTTTACTGGAACTGCTATGGACATTAGCGTTTTTTTTTTTTAACATCGATTCTTACACTGCTGTGATGCATAACTTGATGCGTATTCCTGGGCTGAGGATATTGATGTTCAGGGTGTTGTTCGCTATTTTCACACGTTATTCAAGATTAATACCAAACTCTCGAGATTCTAATTAAGAGAAAAATTAAAAAGACTCTACTCCCCTAGCAGAAAATATATCAGAGTAACTACACACGCCGTCTTAACACGTCCAAGGAACATGACTCATACTTGATCCAACGTAAAATGTAGAACGGAAGAAAGATAAAGATACTTTTACAAATGTTACTGAAGTTCATAATTGAATTGATTATTATTTCTTTTGAAATTTACTTTACCTTGTTTCAGTGGCTGACACTTTTTTAAACAAAAACACACAAGTTAAAATTAATTGAATGTAATTTCAGGACGCCATCTTACATTTATGATATTTTCTCTCCACCGCCATCTTACTGCTTATTCCAGCGCCTCCACTCCCCGCGTTTGCTTCAGAAGAACTCTTTAAACTTGCTGAACTATAGACGAGGGCGGAGTAGTAAAGTGACAGGGTGTTAGGAGCGGAGGGAGAGCAGAGAGTGAGATGCGGCTCGGCTCCGCGTCCGTATCTGCAGGACGCGCTCTGCCCGGCAGGTGAAGAGAGGTTGAGAGGTTTGCCAATTTCAAACAGCGTGCAACGTTGCTTAATTATTCATGTTGACGGAATAGCGGCGGCGGCGGCGGCTGCGGGGGAGGGTGCGGGGGAGGCGTCGGAGCGGCGAGACCGGTGAGGGGGAAGAGGGGAGAACGCACGAGGCGCCGCAGTGGCTCCTGTTGGGAAAGTCGATAGTCAAAATCGACCTGGTGTCGCGAGAGTAGGGAGTTTGTGTACCCTCGAACGTTAAAGCACTATCGATCTTCTGCGCATGCACAGTTCAAGTTTCGCATCACTTTAGTGCATCTGCGCATGCGCAGGAGATCGATCGTGCTTTAACGTTCGAAGTGGCAAAAATTCCCTAGTTTGTGCACCCTCGAACATTAAAGCACTATCGATATTTTGCGCATGCGCAGTTCAAGTTTCGCATCACTTTAGAACACCTGTGAATCCGCAGAACATCGAGTGTGCTGTCCACTGTGGCGTGCACAAAGTCCCTAGTTTCTCGCTAATGGTAGCAGGAAGGGCGCTTGCACATGAGCCAATGAGCTTCAGACACCAGTTTGCCTCACAATATTAGCGGGAATTGTAAATGCAGCCAGATATCAAAATTATCACCACGTTACAAGATTTGTGAAGCATTTCTTTCAAATATTGCATCTTGTACACCTTCATCGTGTTATTTTTGGTTGATTACCGTTGAAAATTGTCCCCTTGTATCACTTTCAAAATGCTTCTGAACTTAATTCTTCGCTTAACTTAAATCTTCACATGGCAGCCAGCGTCTGATCTGTTTTTAAAAACGAAGTGCTCGTGCTGAGGTCACGTGGTTCGTGACGCTAGTGCTGCACAGAACGAGCAAAAAACGTAGCGCCGGAGTAACTCACACGTATCTTTTCACAATGGCTAACGGGCACATCAGCCTTACTGGTATACCATTCTGTATTATTCTTTAAATATTCCACTGATGAATCACTTTATTAAATAAAATTAATCATAACTCGATCTTCAATGGCTGCCATATTCATGTATTCCACCTGGTCAAACCAAACCCATGGTTTAACAGCATTTTTGTCATGGTAACCAATCTGAACGTAATCCACATCCCAAATATTAAGTGAACAAATACAAACACTACACATTTTCGGTAATATTTACAAAAATTTCCCAAAATGTTATCAAATAAAATATTTAGAGAACTTTTCAATTAATGCAATCGTTTACTTTTCGTTTTTGTGCAATAGATATTTTTGATACTGTATTTGATTAAAAAATACCTACATTTTTCAGGTTTTTTAATTTTTTATTTTTGGGACCCCACCTATTTTTGTCTAAATCAGGCTTTCGGAATTTTGAGAGAATTAAACTCTTTTCCAGTGTGAAGATTTTCGGGGGGAAGTTTTTGAGAAAATTTGATTCGAATGTTTTCGAAAATTCTATTTTCCAATTCTAATGCCAAAGCCACTTTTACTTTCCCGTATACATACGTATATACGGAGTAATATACGTAGTATAGGAAAAGTTATGTCATGCTGCACAAAAAAAAGGCATCTTTTCGGCAAAAATATTCATTGCCGGCCCCTGAGAACGCAAAAGTGGACAAATACAGTTGCTAAATTAAGAATAAAATTCATTAACACGTGGTGTAGCCTGAATCCCTATTTTGTGGGTCCTGGTTACAGAAAAACCAATTGAAAGCATAACGTCCGTCTGTGAAGACCACTAGCGCCTAAACCATACATAATAGTTTTTTTTCAAATTGAAGAAACCTCTGTTGATCTGGCTACAGTCAATGCTTTCAGATTTTGAAAAACTTTCTTCAAAATTTGGGGGTACTTTACATTAAGCCCCCCGGACATGTTCAAAATTTTCTCAAAAACGGCTCCAAATTTTTTCATTAAATGTTTGGTATTGATAGTGCTAAATGTAATGTATTCTATGAGATGACATAAACGCCATATTACTCTATTCGTTTTTTTAAAAAAATACATAAAAATTAATTTTGACTTGTCTCTCACGTAGGTAGTATTTACATTATTGGCAATTTGTTAACATTATTATATTTACGAGTAAATGTGCTATAACTACTGTCAAGTAAAGATTCTCGAGAACTCAACCGTTTTCTGTGAAAACTAGATCAAAATTACGCATTTTCAGAAACACTCAAACGCTATTTTCTCATAAAAGGATCCAAATTTTTTCTTCCAACTTTTCGAACGAATAGTGCTCATTGCACTCTTTAGTATGACAATTTGTGCAACAACTTTAGTAGTTCAATTTGAGGTAGTTTTTGTTTTGCAAAAATTACACATTTTTTGAAAGATGTCTCACACCTTTAATACATACATTACCAGCAATTTGTAAAAACTATTGTATTTGTAAGTTAAAGTGCTTCAAATGACTTATAATGAAGTGTTCCGAAAACTCAAAAATTTTCTGTGAAAAAGAGCTCAAATTTCTCATTTTTAGTAGCGCTGAAACGCGATTTTCTTAAAAACGGTTCCAAATTCTTCAAAGAAAATTGTCATTTAGGACGAGATTTTACTGTAGAAACGCTAGATGACATCTGAGAAGAGGGTTAAGGCAAATAGAGCCATTTAAACTCATTGGTGTATTCATTTCTGGTGCCTGATTTGGTATCCTTTCGGAATTGAATTGTGACATATTGGGATGACATACGCAATACTCCTGGAGTTTGAGATTGTGTTCGAAGGTCAATGAGACATCGGTGTGAGGTCTGTATTCAACAGGAAGGTTGAAATTTTGAACATCTTTTGTAATGACAAACGACCTGCGGAAAGAAAAACAGTCTGGTGAATTTCAGCACTGTGAAGGCCACAACTCGGAAATTAAGCATTTCTGGACACACGTTGTAATGAACCATTTTCATTGTCTACATATGAGGATTACAAACCTGAAATTATGCCCTCCATTTTCAAAACACCCTGTATTTCTTAAAGAAGTTATTTCATGTATTTGTTTTATTCTGAATGTACAGTGAAGCAATGTGAAATTACAAGTATCATCCCTGTCCTCCGAAAGGAAGTTATAGTAGTAACCTGAAGGCAAAAATGTTCGTATCTTTTTCGGTCTTCCATAAATACCCTTTCCATAATCTTGGTATATAAATACTTGCATCCTTATTCTTCTTTTTCAAAACTGAAAAGTTTTTAAATTGAAAGAATAATGAAACAAGTGATCAAATAGGATTTTTTGATAATTTTGTTATGGCAATTTCGAGGGGTGGGTTATAATTATCTCCCGATGTGCAAATTTGTAGGAACTCTACCTCGAGAGATTGCTGAATATAATTATGTCGATTATGTCCTGTGACCTTTTATTCAACAAGTGGACTGCTGAGACACGGCGCAGTGGCCATCGGCCTCTCATCTCCCTCTGCGCGTACACAGCCGCCACCAGATTGATTGATTCATGTTTCCGGGCGCGTCAACTACTTAGGTCATTAGACCCGCAAGTGTAGTGCGTTTCTAGGAAAGATCGCGCGCGGTCCGTGGCCCGTTTGTTAGGGTACTGCTCCGGCATTCGCCTGGTGTTGATCGGAGAAACCACGGAAAACTACCGATCAGAGCGGCCGGTCGCTAGAATTCTCCTCCAGACAGCGACTGAATTCGACCTAGGACCTGCCGCCGTCGGGATTCGAACCTAGGACATCCCGGTCAGAGGGACTGCAGTGACATCACGTTGATGCACTGAACCATCTCTTCCGGTGCCGCCACCAGGGGGTGTCCTTTGTGTGCACCGCCTAGGAGTTCCTAGAAACAGATCCCTATACCTAGAGGCGCTGCATTCGCTCATCTGCCGACGCAACTACTGGAGGATATATGCCTCTGCAGCTCCCTTCGGTTCCTCCGATATTCATCGAATCTAAGGGAACGCTCCCAGACGGTGGACGGGATCGGATGAGCTGTTTGAGATTAAGTCTGGCTCAAACAGTTTAATTTAGAGGTGACCCTCTCGGTATATAGTAGCTGCGACGAAGTGGAGGAACAAAGGATATTGGAAGCATTGATTGTTGAGTGCCGTTTTTGAGTATGTGAGTCATGTTTGTCCCCAAATGTACATTAAATATCACGTTTCCAAGAGCGTCACATCTAGTGCGTTCGATCCAGGAAACCGCCTAATGGAGTAACACCAGAGACTGTGCTTCATTATTAGAGTACAACGGCACCTCTTAACAAGAAACTGCGACAATACAAAAATGTGTCCCAATTTCAAAGAAAATAGCTTCTTCCTCTTCAAGGGCTTTAAACTCAGAGTTCAGTTCTATTATGCCTTTCGCCGCAAATATTCTGCAGAACAAAACGTTACAAAATGATTATTCCAAAAAGTACCCACTCCTCAAGAACAACAAATTAAATGCTTTCGTGTAACATTGCAATAAGTCAAATATTTTAACAAAAACAATATACATACGAGTGTTGAGACAGAAGTCATGGAAATATTTCTACAAGAAATGTTGCAGTTAGGTGTGTTCACATTCACAGAGGTCTCTGTGAGGGTCTCTATTAGTACAGAAAGCAACGTGAAGTCGGTTGTCCAACTACAGCTGTGCGAAATGAATTGAACGTGTTTCGAGCAGCGTTCGTTCAAGACAGTCATTCACCATGGTAGAAATGCTCGAGAATGTCACAGGGAATTAGTGGAAGTTCTTGGGAATAATGCCCTTCCATACCGGACAGTCGCGAGATGGTCACGAGGATTTCTGCGAGGACGCGTAGCAACCAGTGACCAGCAACGCACGTGGCGACCTATGAGTGTGCGGACAGATGTGGCAAGGGCAGTAATCGGGCATCTGCCAAATCGGGCCTGTAGAAAGGGTATACAATGCTTCTGGAATGTTGTGAACTCGTATACACTAAAATGCTTTGGAACATGAAACCAGTACTGTCATGTCAAATTCTTTAATAATTATGAGAACGACAATTTTGGTGTGTCGTTATAAGTCCATGCACTTACTTCATACTCCGCCCTTTCATGTGTATATTTTGCATTTTCCACCCCTACTAGTATTCTCACAAAAAAAGTTGCCATGACTTATCCCCAACACTCGTAAATACCACATTAACATAATGTAATGTATACGTATACATGCAGGTCATTCAATAAGTAATGCGGCGAATTGCTTCTGCTCAAAAATGGTCCATTTAATCAATATAATACACTCAGAACGTCAAGTTGGCACACTTATTTTGGTATCGGTTCATCTGTTCGACATACCAGCTTGTAAACATAACGTCAACATAACTGAGAGTGAAATTGTGAAATTCATGGCAGGATGTTGGAAATGTTTGTTAGTAATTATTTGAACCGTTAGAATGCGTACAAATGGGCAAACAGCTTAAAAGCGGCCGTGTAAGCGTGGCTGGTGAGCAACTAAGTGGACGACCGGTCGAACTTCCTGCCTCAAATAGTCTCCTATATTATTTCAGTAGTATACCTTTCCTTTGCGGCTCTCATAGCAACCAATCTTTATAGACGAAGTCTCTAAACAAAGAGAATTTCCCGGATACATGAATTGCACTTTGACTTTAAAAATATGGATTTATTTAAGAAACGCATCCAAATATTCACGTAAAATTCAACCCGCAGCACTCGACAGCATTGTCAAAAGCTATGTAATTAAATACCTTCTATGTTGTTAATGCGTTTATCTTTAGTTAAACACATAAATCATTCATTATTCCACTTTAGGAACAGGGTATGCCTAATGTGCAATATCTGTAGACCTTTTCTTAATTACAAAATACCGTGAATTTATAATAGATTTAAGTGAATAATATTAACCACTTGTGTTTATAAATGGCTAGTTTAAGAAATTATCTACACTGTTTTCACATTTGCGCTTATTTGTGAAGTTATAGTCGAAAATGTAAACAGTATTCCACATTCGGGCACTTTATATATAATTCATAATGTATTAAAATATGGCATAGTTACATTATCTATTACATGGTATATAATGTATAACATTTTTATATGGTAATATAAATGGTATGGTAATATATTATAAGGTTTATAAGTTTGCTGTACTATAATGCAACAGGTGAAGAGCAAATATTTAATGGTGGGTGTCCGATTGATCGATTGATTGTTAATGATTCCTGAAGCGTCAAGTACTGGGGTCATTAGTTCCATAAGTGTAGTGCATGCTTTTTTCTCGGGAGGTGGCGGTGGTTTTTCCCCTCTGGATGGCGAGATCCGGCGCCCGCCGACCTACTGTCGGCTAGCGAAATTTTCCTCAACCATATCTCCCACCAGCGGGGCACTGCCCCAATCAATACAAGCTCCAAGTTCTCGAGCGGTCTCCCGGCATGAATGGTAGTGGAGTGCTTGTTTAATGTGTGTGTGTGTGTGTAAGGGGGAGAGGATAGGACAAGCAAGAGGTAGGAAAGAACGCGCGCGGTTCGTGGCCCGATTGCTAGGGTACTGCTCCGGCACTTGCCTGGTGTTGATTGGAGAAACCACGGAAAACTACTTATCAGAGCGGCCGGCCGCTACAATTCTCCTCCAGACAGCGAGTGAATTCGTCGTAAGTGAGTATCGAAAATCCTGCAACCTTCGGGACTCGTAAACTAGGACCTCCCAGTCAGAGGGACTGCAGTGACATCAGTTGATGGGTGGTGTCTTCCTTGGAGTCTCACTACCGCGTGACGTCAGCTGTCGCAAGCAGTGAGTCGAAGTATTCAATCGTAAGTGCAGCATGAGAATGGGCGGAATGACAATAAAATATTTGAATTTTTCAGTCAAAATCAAACCTGATTCATTATTGTATTTTTCTCGAGTTCTCGGGTATTGTTGCAACATTTAAACTTATCACACTCAAGAGCGATGCGTTCTTTTTCAACATAACAAGATCCAAGGAACGTCAAGGCCAAAAATAAAGAAAGGAGATGTGTTTTTGCGTGGACTTAGCTTTTTTCCTCTCCCTTATCATTCGAATGAATCTCCGGTCATTGTACGTGAAATCAGACTCTCTTACCTTGGGAGTGATATATGTTTATGTACAATACGTTTAATACATAAACATACAGATGCTTTGTACGCAATCACGAATAAGATGTTTTAAGTACGAAAATAAATTGTAAATATAGTAATTAATCCTTTTAGGCAGCTTCTAGTAAAACTTGTTCTCTGAGGGTGTGCTAAATCTTCAATTTTTAGCACTAGAGCTAAAAGTGAGACGATGCTAAAATGTTCAGATAACGAAACCTTAGACATCTCTCACAAGGCCGGATAGCCTGATATTCTTCCAATTTCTACGCGCATTGGAAATTAGTAATATAGATTAGCAGAAGGATACATCATGTACTTTTTAAACGGACCGGCGTCTCTGAAGTGCTCGTAAGGGGGCAAAGCTTTTTGCAGAACTCCTATCTTTCTTTACGTGATGTATAAATTCCTTTGTGCTTACCAAGACATGGGATGATTTGTAACACGGATAATTCTATATTCGAACGGAGAATAAGAAACTTTCGTAGTATAGTTGGTACTGAAGTGAAACTCACCGAGCCCATTTTTTTTAAGTATTTGAGGTATTTCTATCGCAGTCAATTATTTTAATTTTCTTTTGATTAGTAAAACTGCGACTGATTTTTTAACTAAGTCACAGAAGTGGGAAAATCTTCAGGAAAAATCTAACTTTGGACCTGCATTTTTTTATTCCTTAAAAGCAATATTGCATATTAAATGAAATGTAAAATAAAACCTGTTTTCTCTCCTATCTAGAAAAATATACTGATTGCACTAATTCAACAGAATTAACTCAAATTAATTTATCTCGATTTTGGACTTAATTTTCAATTACGTATCAAACATTTGTTACTTCAGAGCGGTATAACACTCTTTAAAATGAAAAGTCTGTAAAATAACTCTTAAAAGTAGGTGTTGATTTCTGGTTGAACGAGACGGAGCGGCGTTCCAGTATTTCGGAAATAATTATTATTGTGTAAATATATAACTATTTCTATTAAATTAATAATTAATTTGGGGTGCGTTCCGCGTCCTGAAATTTTATAAATCAAGCACTGCTTAAGGGGAGATTGTACAGCCTATCTCTGTAATGTTAATTGTGTTGTATTTATGTACTACAGTAATCCCTCGACATCCGCAAATTCTCTATTCGTGAATTCCGAACATTAGCGATTAGAGAAATGTTACCGATTTTAACATTCGCGACTTCAACATTCGCGAGTGCGTCTTTTGGTAATACTTTTTTTCCTTTTTTTGTCTGAAAGCAAGCACATTTCGTTTCCGTTATCAGCGTCATGTCGGAAACGAACTCTGCAAAAATATCACGTTCAGCAAATATGTCAAAGTTGCAATGTCAGTTGTCATTAACGCAGGGCCGGATTTAAGTATTGCGGGATATCCTAGTACAAAATTGTGTTGCCCCCTGTAAAAATAGCTCCTTCTTTATTAAATAAAAAGTTTGTTTAAACGCAAGTTCTCTCTGCACAAATGCAAATGAATTTTTTTTTATATGAAACACATATATACACAATTTTACATTTATTATATTTATTACATTGAATACATTGTTACAAAATATGTTATGCATATTTTTCCAAAGGACAGGGCTCCTCATGCATGGAGACCACTAAGCAACTGCTTGATTTGCTTGTAGGTAAATTCGACCCTGATATTGATAGAATAACAGAATTGTAAGATAATTCAATTCAGTTGCGTCAAACTGGAGTAAGGGTTTTGGCCACATGAACAGAAAAGCCATTCAAGATCTGTCCAACTCTCATTATACGTAATGATCTCCCTGAAGAGGATCTTTGGGAAATCATCAGCGAAGAAACCTTCTCGAACGTAATGATAAAGTAACTTACGCGAAATTTCGTCCTGGAGCAACTTCAATGTCAAAACGTTTGGCGCTCTAATACTTCAACAAGCTCTGGTAGAAAGGGCATTCGAACGTGATCCGAAGTGGATATAACTTAGAAATTTAACTAGACGAAACTAGGCGAGAGAAATAGAAGCAGTTACTCTTCCATATTTGGATATGAGAACGAGGGTGATGAAAAACAAAAACAAATCTTGAATCCAACAACTTTCAACTTTGAGAACTTTCGAATATTGTTTTATTTCTTCTCTTTGGGATGTTAATTGTGAATTCTGTATGTAGTGGCGCTTACTCACTTCTACCGGAATTCTTTTTCAGATACTTTTTCTTTCTTTTGAAAGTTTTTCGATACCGAGGAACCTAACCCACCTTTCTTCATTAAAAGATAGAATCAACATTCGCGGATTTGACATTCGCGATGCTTTTTGGGAGCCTAACTCTCGCGAATGTTGGGGGATTACTGTAACTTTATCTCTAAAACTGTTTTATGAAGTTGTGTGAAATTTTTCACACTATTGTATAGAAATGTTCCCCCATACAGTGTTTTTTTGTAACAATTCAAAGTCATTTTCTTGGGTTAATAATTGTTTCCTAACGTACTATTTTTTAAACATTTTTTGTAAATAAATTCCATATCTGAGTTTCCAATAATTGATTTATTCTATTAAACAGAAACTTATGTGCAATAGTTTCTGAGAAAAAGGTACATGAAGATAAAAAATATAATAGTTTTGTGGAAATGCAGGATTTTTTATAACACTATTCTCAGATAATCCTGGTGCATATTCTGACTCTGCAGAATCTTTTTCGTCATACTCTGAACTTTTCCTCTTTGTTACTACAATCTTACCTCTTTCTTAGAGTAAAGATGTACATCCTTAGTCTATGCTTCTTTTCAAAATTTTTTCTACCTCCTCTTCTGCCTTTTGACCCTGTGACTAAGTAGTAGTGTGGTGTGGTAGTGTCTTGTAGATACAGACGCTATAAAACACTTGACGCGATTAGACATTTACTTGAAATTTTTAAGCCCTTAGGGAAAAAAATGAAAATATATATTGCACTATGTTACGTGAATATTAACTATTCAAAATACAACAAAAAACGGAAATAAAAAATGTTGGTCCTATGACGTGTACAACCTCCGTTTAAAAGTGTCTTGTAAGCCCTGCTCTCTGCATGAAAGCATATCACCAATCTACGCTCGCCGTGTAATGATTTTGTATTCCCGAACCGCCAACTACAATGGTCATTAGTCCCACAACTCCAGGGCCGGATTTCTAAATAAGCTGAGTAGACTACAGCCTAGAGCGGCAAAGTTTTAGGGGCGGCAGTTTGGCAATTCTTTTAAATTGAACCTGGATCTTCAATTACGCAAAACATAGTCATTAGCATTAAAGTATAAAAATATGTTTAAAAAAGTGATCTCTGATCTCAAAGAACTAATTAATTCAGTTCGAAACCCATTTTATTTTTTCAACGAATTTTGAAAGACTTTAGAGAAAAACAAGTAGAAGAACTAATATTATTATGTAATTTATTGTGTAAACCATTAAAATGGTAAATTATCTAAAGTAAATGAAAGCTTTTGTGCTTCAATATTTAAAGAAGATGAAAACAATGAATTCTACTGTTTGTTGTATAAAACATATATATTATTCGACTATGAACAATAAATGGGGCGGGAAATGGACTATTTCTACTCCCATAGTATAATGCTGTCATTTGATGGCTGCAAACAGTTGCATAATGATAGTCATTTCGATACAGTTTTCATTGTGATACAGGTTCTTGACCAATCACAGAGAAGTTTACAAAGTATTGACAAGTATTGACACTTGATTAATCTTTGAGAATCATTTTAGCAAATGTTTCGTTCGATTGTATACATTAAAATTGTGTTTGATATTATTTTATATTATGCTCAATAGTTTTATTTTCTTTTATTATTAGTATTTTTGTGAGTATATTATTTCAAATAAAGTGGATCGTAATTTCACTTTTATCCTCTTGGATTAGCGCAGTACTCTATAGTAGACGGACAGGCGCAGACTCTATAGTAGAACACAGCCACCTGCGGCAGCATGCGAGGGTAGATTTAGCTGCCCGCTAGGTGGCCTTGGCTGAATAACTGCCAAACTATTCATTGTAAAAGATTAATTTATAAAACCTGTAGAAAAAGTACCGTATGAAACTCTATGTAATGGATATTAATACACTCGCATGAAGTTTACGATACTCGCTCGTTCCTCGCTCGTATCGTAATATCACACTCATGTATTAATACCCATCATTACATCATCGTCTCATAATGTACTGTTAGCCTACAGGCGGCATTCTCTTAAATCCAGCGCTGTACACGTCCGACCCGATCCCATCCGATCTGACCGCCAACCCCGCCTCTTTTCGCTTCTTCCACCCACACTGCTCTCCTTATCGTTCTCGTCCTTCCGCCTTCCGTTGGAACTAATTTTCAATTTGGACCATCAGTTCCTCAATTTTTTCCACTATTGGAATTACTCAATCGAAAAAATGAAATTAGTAATACATTTTAAGTCCTACAACTTAGATGAATTTAATGATATTCGCGAAAAACAGATACCTTAAATTTCGCATTTAAGGGTTGGGAAAAGGGGGTTGAATATAATTTTTAAGAGAGCAACTGGGAAGAGAAAGGAATAAAACCGAAAGCAAGCTCACACTCAAGAGAAAAAGTGGTGCTGCAACAGTACTTTTTCACGTTAATAATTGTTAGGTAATGCTCTACAGCAATTTGTCTATTTGGACGAAGAATTTTCCGCACTTCTTTTTCTGACGATGGTCTTTCTCATGGTAGATGAATATTTTTTTGTGGATTGATTAATGATTCCGGGCGCGTCAAATGCTACATTAGTCCCGTAAATGTGGTGCATTTTTCCTGGAGGTGGCGGTGATTTTCCCTCGCTGCATGGTGAGATCCGGCGCCGATCTACCGTCTGCTTGCGGGTTTTTTCTTCAACCAGGTATATCCCGCCAGCGAAGCACCACCCCAGGCGGGACAAGCTCTAACCTTCCGACTCGTCTCCGTGCATATGCTGTAGTGAAGTGCATATTAGTGTGTGTGTGTAAGGGGTAAAGGAAGAGGAAGGAAAGATCGCGCGCGGTCCGTTGCCAGTTTGTTAGGGTACTGCTCCGTCATTCACCTGGCGTTGATCGGAGAAACCAGGGAAAACTCCCGATCAGAGCAGCCGACAGCTAGAATTGTCCTCCAGGCAGCGACTGAATTCGATCTAGCTAACAAGCTAGAGTTGAAAATCTTGCCATTGTCGGGATTCTAACCTAGGACCTCCCGGTCAGAGGCACTGCGGTGACATTGGTGCCCTGATCCACCTCCCCCGGTGCACTAGTTTAAAATCCGGAGAAAGGAATGTCTAATGTAATGATAGTGATCTCGTCCTCTTCCTCACTCTCCCTCTCCTTTTCTCTATCCTTTCGCTCTTTCTACCCTGGACTTCACCCTCTCGCCATCTCTCCCTCTCGCCATCTCTCGCCATCTCTCTCCCTCTCGCCATCTCTCGCCATCTCTCTCCCTCTCGCCATCTCTCTCCCTCTCGCCATCTCTCGCCATCTCTCTCCCTCTCGCCATCTCTCGCCATCTCTCTCCCTCTCGCCATCTCTCGCCATCTCTCTCCCTCTCGCCATCTCTCGCCATCTCTCTCCCTCTCGCCATCTCTCTCCCTCTCAACCTCTCGCCATCTCTCGCCATCTCTCTCCCTCTCAACCTCTCGCCATCTCTCTCCCTCTCAACCTCTCGCCATCTCTCTCCCTCTCAACCTCTCGCCATCTCTCCCCCTCTCAACCTCTCGCCACCTCTCTCCCTCTCAACCTCTCGCCACCTCTCTCCCTCTCAACCTCTCGCCACCTCTCTCCCTCTCAACCTCTCGCCACCTCTCTCCCTCTCAACCTCTCGCCACCTCTCTCCCTCTCAACCTCTCGCCACCTCTCTCCCTCTCAACCTCTCGCCACCTCTCTCCCTCTCAACCTCTCGCCACCTCTCTCCCTCTCACCCTCTCGCTCACCCTACCGATCATCGGACCCTTCTCCGCCCGTGCAGCTCTCTAGGTTTTCAGGCGGTAGCGTGTTTCTAAATAATTTAATCCCTCCAAACCGGCAAGTGGCAAACCCCGGACTAACCATTGTAGTGCGTACGTTGCTCTAGCAGTCGGGCCGGGGAAGGGGTGGCTGATATAAGAACCCAACTGCGCAGCGTAGGGGTGAGGGTGGGGGGTGACAAGTGGTGCTTTTGCTCTTTTGGGGAGGAGGAGAGGTTCTCAGCAGCTTAAGAAGATGCTGCCAAACGTGTTAGCTCTGAATAATTCACGAGATAGGGAGACCGATATCGAAATTATACTTTTCTTAGTGCGATGATTTCATTTACACATGTACCGTAGTCCCTTAACATGCGCGAGAGTTAGGTTCCCGGAAACACCGCGAATGTCAAATCCGCAAATGTTGAGTCTATATTTTAATGAAGAATGGTGGTTTAGGTTCCTGGATATCGAAAAACTGTTTAAATAAGAAAGAAAAATGATTTGACAATCAATTTCAGTCAAACTGAGTGAGTGCTACTACAAACTGTATTCACAATTAACATCCCAAAATAAAGAAATAAAATAATTAAAAACATAAAAAAAATACTTCGGGCGGCTACAGATGACAGCTGGCAAAAGTATGTGGTAAGACAGAAGAGCTAGGCCAGTGTAAAGAAATAAGAAAACTAACTTGTATGAGAAAGTCTGGGCCATTCTGTAGCACCACCATTTTTTTTATTTATTTTCCACGCCTGGGGGGTAAAGGGAGACAATGGTGGGCATAACATACTTCAATCACTGTAACTCGCTTATTTGATCTACCTGAGCGTTTTCTTTCGTCACACAGCTACAGGAACTGAAACGATTTGTATTAGAAAGCTACAGCTTCATTTTTGCCCCGCCGGGAGCTATAATAGATAATAAAAATAAATTAATGGTACAATAGTTAACTAAATTAGATAAAAATGGAGTTATCGCTGTTCACTACACACCATACTGCACAAGATTATATTACTTGCACTTACATACATAAAGTCCCGATCTTCAACTTTCATTTAAAATATAGTTCTTAAACAACTCTTCAAATTTATTTCCTGACATTTAAATAGTTCATGAAATAGGAGGAGCAAAACATTCTTATTCACATGCTTACTACAAGTGTGATATGAATATTTTTTACTATTAAACCACAAATGAAATCCAGTGTCACATAGTAATAAAATTGAATTTTCTCTTTTCAATACTATGTAGCTTCTTCAACACGTATTAGGATTCTCGTCTTCTTGTCAACGTCATGGGGGATATCCCTATAGACGTTTACCTAATTATTAATGTAAATAAACTTAGGAGATCTTGTGGGGATGTGTAACGATGACACACAAGGACAGAGGGAGATACACGGCGTATTTGGTACATTTCGAAACTTTTAATCGACTTGACATTCTTACTTTCTCGTATTTGTACCGTACCGTATTGGTGCTGTATCCAAGTGTGGCATGTAAAAGTATTCTGGCAGAAACGCGGCAAAATTAAATTCCTCTGTTAATATCCCGTCCTAACGAGATTTCACGATCTTCCGACTACCCAGTTCGGACATTATTAACTGTAGTCCAGTTACCTGGTCTTCAAAAGGGTCCGATCTAGGAAAAGTTCTCAAAGTTTTTTTCTTAACGTTTCGATTTGTTATTTGGATTCTGAATTCGAATGAAATGTTTGCCACCTCAAAAAAGGTCGGTTTGACAGAGAAAATTGCAAAATCAATAAATAAAAATGTCACCCTTTTTTCAGTTTTTTACAAGGTGTTATATACGAGGTATTGTCTCTTTTCTTTTGTTTCCTTCATATTTTAATTACCTAAGGTTGGGTTTTACAATTATACTTCACGCGAGTAAATTCGCCCCCCTCCCTGATTCTGCAAGTATTGGAAAGTTAACCATTTAACAATGTCAATGCGTTCATAATAGTTGTTTTCAAAGAGAAACTAGAGAGCTTCTGCGAGATCGGACGGGAGAGATCTTTACTCTCTTTTTGCCATAGGACCAAAAGTTAACCGTTTTCCAGAGCGCTTAAGTATCTAAACAAATTTTTTTCAAAACATTAAAGTTAACCCCAGGTCGCCGAAGCGAGGGGGGGTGGTCGTTGAACCCACATGTATTGATTTTACTCAATCTCTCAAATTATTTTCGTAGAGTTTATTCCTTTTGAGGTGCTGTCAACAGGGCATCGTAAGACATTCTGCAATTTTCACTGTTGTAAGTTATTGTAGTAGTTGTAAGTTATTTCATAGGAACACCACCCCACTTCGGAATCCACGGTACCAAATACTTATTAAGATAATGATATTATGTTATGTCAGTCACGTAACGCATATGGCACGTAATGCCACGTATGGTCTATCACAGGAAATTGTTCACTCTATGGATATTATTCTAGATAGGAATACCAAGAAAATAAGTTCATCAAGATCAGCATCCTTTCGTCAAAGGCAGGTGCTATGTTTGCACCTCCGAAGCAAAAAAAAAAAATTCAATGTTTGTAATAGGCATTCAAAAACAATTGTAAAGTGTGTCCAGTGCACTGAAGGTGACGACTCTGAATAATTTATGTTTAATTGATTCATATTATTGTTTATATTAAATGTTCTTGAAAACATCTGATACAGTTTTTCATTTTTACTATCATATTATTAAAATTACTAGATTCATTGATAAATAGTTAATAAAATTATCATTTTTCATAATAAGAATAGTTTTATTGTTATGGGTTCAGCGAATCCACACATTGGAATCTAAGTTACAATGAAAAGCTCCGGATTCCTCGGGTTGATGTGAATTTTGTAGGCATTTTGTGAACTATAATTTTGTAAATAATGACTTTCGATAAAACGCAGTTTTGGAGATAAAGGTGAAAAAACTAAAGAAAGTGCGATTTTTTTGCTATTTTCTCTGTGAAGTCGTCTCTTATCGAGGTGGCAAACATTACATTCGAAACCGGGTCATGAAATTGAACCATTGAGTAAAAAACTTCCGGATTTTTTTCTGGTTCGCAAACAGTGCCAGGGCAGTTGAGGCCATCATTTGGAAGTGACAGTAACTTCCAGGCGATTCGAGGGACGCTCATTACCACTGGCGGATCCAGGGGATGTGCATGGGGGCCCTATCCCCCCCAAAAGGCCTAGATTATTCATTTACCTTCATTTGGCAAAATTTATTTAATATTTACGTTCGAATTATGTAATTATTTCAACAATAATATTGTATGCATATACAGGATGAGTCACGTAACTTTAGCACCTCCTGTAACTTTTGAACGGTTGAAGTTATTGCAATGCAGTTTTCCCAGAAGTGCATGCGGGAATGAGGCTAATTGACACGTGAATTCATTTCTCTTTTATCTCTTGTATTTTATGAGATATTTGAGGTAACTTTGTTTTTTCAAATGGAACTATACATATTTTTTCAGTCTATCATGACGAGCGTAAAATTACAAATCCAATGATATACATATTGTCATATGTTAGATAAGCATTTTTTTATTTTGATTTTTTGCGTTTGAATTTTGAGTAATTTTGATATATATATATATATATATATATTTATATATATATATATTACATAAATGTATAATATAATACCAAATATGTTTATTATTTAATAAAAATCTACGATGGTCCCGTCGAAAATGATCGGCTGGATCCGCCCACGCGCAGGATGCGCAACCAGCACGAAAGAAGTCAGAATAAGCGCGCGCCGCGGAGAGCTTCAGAGGACACCTGAGGTGGAAATATGTATGCGGAACACGGCTAAATGGCCTTAATATGACACTGGTGCCCTTTTTTAAACTTAAAAACTTTCAAAAAGTGAACATATTGTTTTTTTGTAACCACTTGGGTGTCGGCATGGTCATTACATTGCAGATTATTTAATTATTTAATCCATTCGTTATCAAAAATGTGAAACGATCTATTCTTGTGTTTCTCGAAATTTAAAGTTTTCGAAAAAACGTCTCAATTCTTTTATACGAAAAGATGTTTTGCTGCTTAAAAGTTTTAGGCCAATTCTTCGTTATCTATTTGTTTTTAGAACAGTGCTCTCCGTGGTAGTTTATAAAAAATCTCGTGTACTGTGTTCAGTCCTAATCGTTTGGCATCAATAATATCACCTACAACAATAAGACTACAAAGGCCTTCTATTATTTTTAAACAATTCTACGTAACATTTCTCAGTTTCTTCAAAACATTTATTCATTTATCTAAAAAAGCATAAGATTTTATGCAGTTTAGGAGTTTTAACATCTTTATTTGAAGATTTTCATCGTTTTCGGAAGTAAACTGGGGAAGTAAATTTCTTTTGTTTTTAGGGGTTCTATGGAAAGAGTTTTATATTCAGAGTTACCGAAATAAATTTGGGATAGTTTGGATCGACAATATTAATATCTTAAAATCTATCGAATGTTTTTGTTTTGTCTTGTTCTTCGTTGAATGTGAGGATAATCCAGAGTATTATTTATTCTTTTCTTTTTCATTTCGTTTGCTCTGTAATTGAGAGGGCAGTTAACCGACTCCGAACAACAAATCCTGACACCAAAAGAGTCGTAACTGTTCTTATAAAATTGTCAAAATTTGAATTATACATCCTTGCTATATCATTTCATTTTCATAATATTTTTAATTATTTATACTTATTACATTAAAATTTAAATACATTTTGTCACGAGGTAACGTAAAATCCTTGTTTTTGAATTCATCACGTGAATTGTTATTCTTAAATTAGGCTTTGTCTCGAGCTGAATTGCATGGTAAAAAAATGTTACGAAATAAGCCAAGTTTGCCCTGTAAATGTTTTATTTTATTAAATCGTATTGTTATATACATATTTTACTATACAAATTGATAATTTTAATGAACAAATCAATATGCACCCGACCACAGTCAAAGTACGCTTCAAAACTGTTTCCTGCAGCCAATTTTTTTCATAGCATTCTTTTCCCCACTGCAATTATTCAGTAATAATATATACTAAGTTTTGTGAAATTGCATTTTTCTCGCGGAAGTTAAAGAGGTTATAGAGAAAAACGAAAAATGTCAGAAAAATATCGTGTTTTTCGAGCCTCCCGGAGTTATCACAGGATCTTGGAGATCGAAAACTGGGGAATTTATCTTTGTGTCTGGGCACGTACCGAAAGAAAAAGTTACCTTTTTTCACTCCCCTTTTTCAGTTCTTTCCGACAAAACTATTAACCGTAACCATGAAGTCTTTTTGCGGTTAGTATTTAGCCGCTAAAGAAGGCGCACCACTCCATCTCTCGGCGAGTTCAAGAACTAGTGTCTGTGACTAGTTCTGTGAAAAGACGCTTTATGGCGCGCGGCCGTGCTGCTCGGAATGGTTCCGTTTTTCATTTATTCATTGATTCGTTGATTCAATCATTCGTTGATTCCGGGCGCGTTTGCTTAAGGTAATAAGTCCCGTAAGTGTAGTATATGAGTTTTCTTCGAGAGCTATCTATGATCTTCCCTCGCTGGATGGTGAGATCAGTCGCCGACACTCGGGTTTTCCCCAGCCAGGTATCTCCAACCAGCGGGGCACCGTCCCAGACGGGACAAACTCTAAGCTCCTTTCAGGCACGTGTGTGTTAATGTAGTTAATGAAGGTGTAAGTGTGTATAAGTAAGTGGTGATGATAGAACAAGGAAGAGAAAGGAAAGATCGCCCGCCCGTTTGTTAAGGTACTGTTACGGAATTCGCCAGGCATTGATAGAAAAACTACCGATCAAAGCAGCAAGCAGCTGGATTTTTTCTTCTGTCAGCAACTGAATTCGACCTAGCTAGTGTCGAAAACCCTGCCGCCGTCGGGACTCGAACCTAGGACCTTCCGGTCAGAGGAACTGCAGGGACATCAGTTCATGCCCTGAGCCACTTCTACCGGGTTTGATGAGAAATTGCTATTGACACTACAAATTATAAAGTCAACGAAAATTATGGTAACTTTGGAAATAATACCACAGTATCAAAATGAATCACAAATACACAACGTTCTGATTGTTTTACAATACGGTCATACAAATGTTCCGTAACTCGTCTATCACATTAAAGTCACATACACAAACGCGAATATTCAAAGATCTTAAAACTTCAATCTAAGTATTTCGTGTATAAAAAAAACAAGAAAAAACATGGCGTTTAGTTCATGTTGACAAATTTTGTATGCCATGCAAGTTCATATTATAACGACTTTTTATTAATAAAGTTCCCTGGCTCTATTCTCAGAAAGAGTTACACTACTAGTTGTCGATAACACTTTTTTTTACTAAATTCATATCTCATTACATTAGTAGGTTTGACTACCGCCCAAATAATGATAACTTGTAGTCAATATAACAAATCATGTTCTAATTAGTGTCGTCGTGAGTAATCGAATGTTATCAAAACACCTTTTAGGCGCTTAACCCGCACCCAACATTTATTTTTGATAATTCGTTGCAAAATTAGATTAAGTTATCGACAATCTGATTAAGAAAGTCATAACAATTCAGATAAATGCCTGAAAGAGTATTTATACTATTATTATAATTTATTATAATTTACATAATTCCGAGCGTTTCGTCTGTTCTCGTAGGTGTATTCAAAACAACAGAAACAATTTTTTTTCTAGAATTCATCCTGAATATCCTGGATACCGTCAAAGAATTGTGCCAATCGCTTTGTCTTTTCGAGGGGAATCGATCATTGATTATCTCTAAAGGCGCTGTAAGTCACAAAAAAATTGTCAGATTGTATTTGGTCTTTTATTTTAAAAACAGAAAATTGGAATTTTTAGGAAAACTATTTTACATAAAAATACAATGTGATAGTAGTATATTATATGTGATACTTAATAGCAAGCAGCGTTTCGGAAAATAATTATTTCCATTCTCAGGCTTAAATATCAAAACAAATAAATATAAAATGCCTGACAATGGAAATAATTATTTTCCGAAATGTTGCTATTGCTATTTTGTATCACAGACAATATATCGCAATCATATTGTATTTTTTGTAAAACGATTATCCTAAAACAATTTTCTGACTTTTATTTTAAAAACCTAATATAGTCTGACAAAGTTGAAAAATCTATATACAGAAAATAAAATAATATTTTTAAGTCATTCAAAAGTTTTTCGTTGCTTAAAAATGAAAAACAGTATTTTTTCGAGAAATTTGTAAGAATCTTGTGAATGAATCCGCAAAAAAATATTCGTTTCTTCTTAGGAGACCGAAGAGTGACGAATGGCACTTAATTTTTCGCCAATGGTGGAACGTAAGTGGTCTGAATGACGGGTAGGCGAACTAACAGAAGGACGGATGGACGGGCGGAATGACGCAGGCTACTCGATTACTGGGTAAAAATTGATTAATGACGCTGATCGATACAAATTAATGTTGTGAAAAAAAAGGATGAGAACGGAATGTCGATCGAGTTTTGAACACTCAGCATTCAGGAATCGTAATCGTATGTTTTATTTTCTTGATGTTTCGTCAAATTATATTTGAACCCTTCAGAGAAACTTACGTGATTTATTTAACGTAATTATCCATTTTGAACATCAAACTTTGACTTGGTAATTTTGGACATTTCTGTTAGCATCACTAATTTTGCAGTTGGTTGCAAAAACGTGCAGGTGCGAATTAAAAACTTACCGATGGATAGCTTTTCTAATTTTTTAAAATTTCTTTGCGTCTACAATTAGTGCAACGCGTCTATTAAGCCCCTTTGTGGGCGTTGAGGGCTTTGTGCTTTTGGAGTAATCCTCCATTAATATTAATTAATATCTGACGATTCAATCAAGGATGTGCATTCTTCCTGTCTGAACCTCAGTATTTACAACAACCGGAGATATTTAGCCAAGCGAGTGCAGCCTTTGACTTGAGTTGACTTCCATATATCTGCATCAAATGAGGTTTGTTCCATTTTCAACTAACAAAGTATGTTGCTTTTCAAATTGTAATAAAAAACAAATGATCTCATGATCAATATATTCCAAAAGCGGACCTTAAATTCTTTTTTCAATTTACCATGTATACATTTACCAATTATGACATTCCGACCTGTCAATTTATGTTTCTTCTTAAGAAATTAACAAGCTGTACGCAAGAAAACTCAGCCTGAGCTGCTATGCGGTACGGTAGGTATAAACCTAGCTTTACCAAGGAGTTTGTTCCCAGATAAAACAAGATTCGATCATATTGACAAAATGAGAATCTTCAAATCAATATATCTCATCAAATATAAACAGATTATGGAAGCAATACCAATAAAATCTAACAACAGACATGATGACGTAATTTCGGAATTCTTTCGCAGCCAAAGAGCTTAAAATCGGAGCCAATTACCAGCTTTCCTCGAGTCGAGACCTATAACAAAATTCCCCGTCAGCAACGAGGCGAAAATGAACTTCCAACACAACCGTTCGGCACAAACGGCCTAACGGGATCCATTTACTCTCGAAATAAAAACGGGTGCCGTTTCCATCCTTCAGCCCGAGTTAACGTTTTAATGAAAAAAGGGGCGGGAAATTTCGGCCGACGCGTCGCATCGCCTTACAAAAGGAGGCGCGGGCGGGAGTGGAGTCCGAATATTACAATTTGCGCGGAGTACGAAACCATGTAATTACTAAATTGCTACGCGGCCCGATGTAACTGCTCGGCAGTTCTGACTGCACGTTCAGGGAGCTCCGAGTGTCGAGCCCTGCAAAGTGGTTAGAGCCGTTAGCTTCTTACGCAGAGGAGAAAATGTTTTACTTAGGGCGCGAAAAGGAAGGAGCTCACCTCTTATGGCAGATGTTCAAGCAGGTGGAGAGCGCCTTGGATGGCTTGTTCGCGTCAGCTTTGGGAGCGTTCTGGGCACATGCATTTTATTGTGATTGAGAGGAAGAATGAGTATTAAAAATATTATATTCACCCATTTATTACACTAATTTTATTTTTCATGGTGTTGAGTTGCGATCATTCTGTGGCAACTGATAACATAACACTATATTTATATATAATTTATGTGTTGAATATTATATTATATGTTTAAATGTATTGTAATGTAATAGTAGGTTATTAAATGTAAGATCAATTACAATGAACCACGACTCGCAACCTTAAAAGTTAAGGTAAGTTTTCGCTAAAAGACCTATCGAGAAAAGTATACACATATAAAGCTTTTTAATCATAAAGATGAATTATACGAAGTAGAAGTTCGTTGAATGAATAACATTTTTACAAAAAGAATAGATAGCCTGGAAGAAAAAGTGTTTTTAAGTAAAACTTACGGAGAAACCCAATGAAATTCATAAAACAACAATAAACATATTACGCATACATGAATGCGCTGAAGCAGAGAATTTCAAACTGTAAAATACTTCAAACTAATACTGAATAGCGAAAATAAAGAGTGTTTTATATCTTGATGTTTCAAGCGAGCAAAAACAAAGAGAGAAAGAACTTGGTAATTAAGTATGGTACACGCGTTAGGTAGTCGTCAGAACAATAATGCCGCTGTTTAAGAAATTTCAAATATAACAGATTCATAATGTCACAGTAGTAGATGTAATTTCAATCTATTTTCAATAAATAATAGTTTCAATAGATCTCGTTTCATATTCCAATTCTGAACGAATAATTCCCTGTGCACTAGAACTATAATATAAATTTTGTATTTTCTTATTAGTATTGATAATAGGAAAAAAGTTACTGCCAAAAACTCCTTGATCCTTCGCAGATCTCACGTTCGAATATTTCTTATGTATTCACAAGAAAGCGAAAGAAAAGAGGAATTCAAAAATGGGAAGAGTACAGAAGCATGCGTTAACTAAATTGCTGCAGAGTCCAATCTAGCTAACGGCGCCATTTGTGGTACAGACTTCGGAGCTGCAGTTCTTGCGAATGGGAAGCATTAAGGTTGCTCAAAAATAGCTCGTGAACGGAAACGCAAACGGGAACGTACAGAGAGTTGAATGACGGACATCTGAGGCAGGCGTTCACAACAAGACGGGAACAAGAAACTTGACCGGAATGGTAAGGATGGTCTACATTTTCTTCGCCCGAGAACGGGAAGCCTCTCGACCAATGAAAGTGCAGCAAATGGCCGCGAAGCTTTCCAGCTGATCAAGCGAAGGACACTGGACCGCAGTGGAGTTGAGAGTGTAGTGCGATATTGCGGTTTGAGCGTTGTTTTGCTTCTGGACATAAATGTAACTTCATTCTTTGTGCACGTCTTCTAAATTTCAGTGAGAAATATCAGTGAACGTCTTCTATATTTCAGTGAGGGTGATTCAAATGATCGTTTTCCAGGTTGTCGCGGCAAAAAGTATTATTCTTTCATGAAGAACATGATGAGTGTTAAGGGCACAAATTTATAGCTAATTTACCTTTGAAAATAGATTTTATTAGATAGGAGCGAATATTTTGTCAACAAAACTTGAAAAAATCCGCTCTGTTTTCTGTATTCAAAATTCGATTAGAATATGGCTTAGAATAGAGATCACAGAATTATGAAAACGTGCACAAAATTAACTTCTCCTCACAGCTCGTCACACACAGTATTTAACTGTTTCCGACGTAAGTAAATAAATAAATAAATAAGTTACAAGCGTTGATTTGCGAGGTGAAGGTGTGAGGCAGGTTTTATTATTGTTGAGATGTTTTAGTTATTTTCAGCAATTACAGTATGTTTTATTATTCATATTAATATTTATAATTAAAATTTATCACGAAAAATAATTTTTATGTCTCGTTAAAGTACACTGAAGATGTTTGTTTATTGACAAAATTTTAGGTAGATGTATTTTCCGAAAGTTCGCATTCGTTTTTGCATTTTTTCATTCTTATGATTTTGTTGTTATCTAAATAATATTATTTCGTTAAATTATTAATTATTCTTAG
The DNA here is from genome assembly GCA_031308135.1 of Acheta domesticus. NCBI lineage: Eukaryota > Metazoa > Arthropoda > Insecta > Orthoptera > Gryllidae > Acheta > Acheta domesticus. The sequence continues at coordinate 157,812,307 of JAHLJT010009419.1, forward strand.
CAAAACACGCAAATACAACAAACAGATGACAAAGCAAAGAGTGAATAGAGTAGCGAAGCTAGAAGTGGTGTGGTTTCGGCCACTGATTTTTTATGTCCTCGTTTTTGCCGCTGCAGGTTCATAGCGCTATTCCTTTTCCCGTTGGCGTTTATTATGAACGCTCGTATTTTGCGTTCCCCTTGCCGTTCCCGTCCTCGCCTTCGCGTTGCCGTTCCCGTCCTCGACTTCGCGTTGCCGTTCCCGTCCTCGACTTCGCGTTGCCGTTCGCGTTCCCATCCGTGGGCTATTATGGAGCGGCCTTTAGGCCTATTACACGGAAATGGAATCTAGAAATTGGCGAAAACAGGGAGACCGAAGAAGGAAGGACCATGTCTGAACCGGAGCTGAGGGACGAATATTTGGGCTCAGGCGTCGAGTATGATTGTACATTTATAAAAAGATATTCTTAAACTACATAACCCATATTTCAGGATAAAATAAATATTATGTTTGTATATTGATTGGTACTACTTTTGTCCAATTCAGGTTTTTTTCGCGAATTCATATGTGATTCGAATTGTGTCAGAAAATGGAAGTCAGTTCTATCGTTAGAAATTTGACTTGGTTCAAAGTAAAACAGAATTAACTTAATTACAAAACGAGACTCTTGAACAATCCCTCATTTGTACCCAAATGGTTGATAATTTCTAATTTACCCCAAGATTCTCATTCACCTTATATTTTATCTAATTTGTTTAAATAAACAAGAAGAATTAATTTAATAAAATAATAATAGTAAGAAGAAGCGCAACTTGTTCACATGTTTCATTGATTATAAAAAAGGTGTATTACGTGCTTTCCATTAGACCGAACAATAGTGAATTTTCTCAAAAACATCTTCGACAAATAGAAGAGACAAATGAATATAGAGTGTGGGATCTTCCAAGGGGATAATCTAAGCATTTTTCTCGTTCCACCTGACAATGATTACAAAATACCAGGCTAAAATCGAAAAAATTCAGAGAGCTAGCATTTGCTGCAAAAGAGCAATGGCGTGTTTCAGAAGTGTAAACTATTCTGATTGATACGTCAGCAACTGGCGTCTTAACAAAAACTATCAGTAGATCCTTGGAAGATCTCAATTGGAAGAAAAGAATTTTCATAGGCTTCCAGAAGTCGATTTTCGTAAGTACAAGCTCACTAGCCAGAAGGTTAAATGAGCGACACGTAGGATTTTGAAACTAAACTGTTGAAATTATATTATTTTTCTGAATTGTATTGTTATGTAACGGTCATAAGTGTGACTATTCACATGTGATTTATTAAAAAAACTGAATTTTTAAATATAATTTCCATAAAAATGGAATGGAAATCATAGCATTATCACAGTGACAAGAGACAGCGCTATGGCGTAGGAACTGTGTGTGCTATTACGCAACTATCGCATTTGCGAAGTCCGAGCCAGCAAATAAAATAAATAAAAAATATTATTTATTGTGATGTGCAAATGAGAATTACATGTTAGAATAGAGCGAAATTTAGAAAACTTTAATAACGAAGTGACGTCAATAGACAAATGAACGAAACGAGTCATGTAAGTAACAAGGAAAGTCACGGAAAATAATTAACCAGTGACAGTTTTTGATGCTTTCGAAGAGGCGGAACATTCAAATAAATTCATCCGATAATTTTTTAAGGGGCGGACGTGAATAAATAAGTAAACAAGATTAAAAAACGCGATTTTCGTCTTAGAACAATGCTTCGGACAAAAGACGGGATGGACAGAGTGTCGTTTTGAAAAGTTTTCGTGGTGAGCACAGAGTAGCAGACACTAAGAAGTTTTGATGGGGAACGTATCTATGCTCGAGTGCAAGACAGCAGAAAGAGTCTTTAATAACTTTTATGGAGTCTATACTGTTTGTAATACCTTCTCTTGGCAAGGAGGTTTTAAAAATTGTTGGCAATCATTGGAACATACGGAATTGTGGTATACTTTAAATTTTCTGATATTATCATAATATTGACATTATTTGCAATTCCATGTAATTTACGAATTCTACTTTTAATGCATTTATTAATAAATGCCTCATTTTAGCCATTTATCTTAAGTGATTCTTAAACTATTACTATATTTTCCTCTTGGAATCATGACCTTAGACATACGATTTAATGTATATTACCTTCTATCTAACGGGATGATTCGATATAAACTTCAAGAGTCCGTCCCGTGGAGTTCCTTAGTACACCAGGCGGAAATAACCTTTCCATTGTTATGTATTAATGCAATATCGAGATAATTTGGACATGCTGGACTTTCTCTGTATAACATTAAATTCAAAAACAATTAATCAGACATTTTTGAAATCTTATGTTTTGAGAACATATTTTTCTGTTATTTTTCATTCACCATTATTATATGAAGATTGTCAAGTCTTTAAATCCAACTTTAGTCTTTAGATCCAATTTCAGCCTTTAGATATAAGTGCATTGCAAAACTTCCCAAATAATGGCGTTGGGAATTGTTGGGAAATGCGGCCGTTACCATTATGTGTTGAAGTGTGATAGCTCTAATTATGTAGGTGATGATGCAAATGAACCTAATGATGATAATTTCATTAGTACTGGGCAACTTCGTACCGGGTAAACGATTTCCATTTGTATTCACTATCGACAAAGAATGCCATTGCAAAATAATAATTCATTACATTTTATCACCTGGTCACCGTTTCGCAATTATCAACTCTCGTTGCAACCCCATAAATAAGTATTGTTTGTAGTTTATCAAGAAGATAAATGGACCGCAAATCTATCTAGTAATAAACTAGTTAACCTTTAGGGAAGTGTTTTTCCAATCCGATATCCGCAAAGTCGTTGGGAATGTGGGAAGTTATGTGAACCAACTTGGGCCAACGTCGTTTAACTTCTGTAATCCTGTGGAAAGCGATGCTTTCAACGTCCCTTGCCGGTAGCAAGGGATCTAAGCAGCGAACCCATTTCATAATAATTCCCTTAGAGCGACAGCCAGCCATGAGTCCGCCCCTGCTCACTTTGTTGCCGTTCGGCTGACGCAGGGCCGGTGAGTTGGCCGGCCTGGACCTGCGGCTGACGCTTCGACTCCCCACCCCCCACCCCAACACCCGGTCCCTCGGCGTCTGCCGGCGCCGCGACGCCATTATCCTCTCACTCCAATCAGCGCGGGTCAACGCGGCGAGGCAATACGTTAGGAGACGTTAAAGACCGATATCGTCACCTTAAATGAGGCGGAATAACCCCTAAGTGACATGTGAAGTGTTCTGGCAGGGGGGGCGGTCGCGCTGGCCCGACCCCTCGCCGCGCTCCGGCTGCTGGTGCTTAATCGAATTGCCTGCCACCTTACCGGCAAATCCAATTACCGACACCGTGCCCCAACCGTCTCTGTCGCCTCGTGTTGGTTGGAGCGAAATGCTTTCAGTATCAAGACGGACAGATAACCCCCCCACCATGTATTTTTCCACATACAGTAGTTGCATAAGTGTAGACAGCCAAAAAAAGCGGGAGGGAAAGCAGAGTTGCCAAATGTCTTGAAAAGACTGTTTTCCAAATGAAAAATAATTCCACGAATTGTCATGATAAAAAGCGGAAAATTAGAGATTGAATATGTATTTACGAAAATCAAATGTTTTATTTTGAGAGATGTAGGGTCTCTTTAAACATCTCCAGAGAGTTACGGGTCCTACCCTCCTCAGCGTATGCCTGTACAGTACGTCTATTTTTGAATGCACGAAAGAGGGATAGAATAGGAGGGAAAATATGGAGAGAGAGAGAGAGAGAGGGGGGGAGAAAGAAGGGGGGAAGTGAAAAAGCAGAAAAAGAGAGTTACAGGTTGAAGAATTGAATTCAGAAAGGCTATTACGCAAGTTAATTGAACTCATCGGCATTAATTGAAATGTCGAGGTCATATGGTTGATTCTATTTGAGAGAATTGTACCTAGTGTAAGTTTAAAATGTTCTGATGGGCATATTTCTTCATGCATTTTTGGCATCCTGTCAGCATTATATAGATTTTTGACTTCTTGCAATAAAAAAATATATGGCTGAAAGAAAATATAATGTGATTAATCCATGAGAAGGAAAATTTTTCCTCGCACAGTTCATACGTTTCTAAAAATATTGCATTAAAACTTAATGACCTACATCTATTTGCCTGTTTTCAACTTACAATGACCGGGAGAGTTTAACCCAAAACCAACATTGCCACTGTCTCTGCTGGGACTCTGACCAGCAGGTCCTAGGGTCCGAGTCCCTATGAAGGCGGATTTTAAATACTAGCTATAAAGGTCGAATTCATCGACTGAAGAATTCTAGCAGCCGGTTGCTCTGATGAATAGTTTTCAATCTTTTTCCCAGTCAATAACAGTTGAATGTTGAAGCACTATCCTAACAAACGGACCTCGGACAGCGCGCAATCTTCCCGCCCCCTTCCTTGCCCTATCTTCATTTCTTACTTACACTTGCATGTACTACATGTCGGGAGCTTAAACTTGTCCCAGATGGGGCGGTGCTCGGATGGAGAGATACCTGCAGAGGGAAATTATCCGCAAGTCGACGTGCAGGTCGGTGACGGATTCCATCATTCAGCGGGAAAAGATCACAGCCACCTTCCGTGATAATACAGTGTATCCCATCTAAAACAGGTCTGAGTGAAGGATAGCTTTGTTCTTTGGTTTCCAGCTGGCAGCGTAATCTAGCGGTAGCGCTACGAATTGTTTAGTCTCGTGGTTCATTGAAGTATTTGTTGGTACAAATTTGTTTATTTTTTCCATCCATTAGTGTAAGAAATCCGACATATTTCTGGGAAATATAACTTTCAAAATCAACTCCTGCACATCATAATTTTATTTAAGAAGAAAATAATTGAAGTAAGTGCTGAAAATATCCTCCTTGGGCACCTAAACATTTTTTTTGCGCGAGAAACCACACTTAGACTAACTTTACGCAAAACGTTTATATTAACTGCCACTATACATTCACGAAAGTTTTCTTTCAGTTCATCGATTGTTTTGGACATTTTTCAAGATACAGAACTAAGATGATAAACAATCATAAAAATAAATGTATACCAACAAAAGACTTCTATGTATCACAAGGTTAAACAATTAGTAGCGCCAACCCTAGATTACGCTGCCTGCGGGGAACCACAGAACAAAGCTATCCTTCACTCGGGTCGGTTTTAGGTGGGACACACTGTATACACACGGAACTAAAGACCATAGCAGTTGACGCGCCAGGAAATATCAGTCAATACACTAAAATAAAGAAAATGACCGTAAGGGTCCCTGCACACGAGCGTCGCGTTGACGTGCGATAAGTAACGCGCGTCGTAGAATAATAGTGAACTTATGCGAAATGGCATACGAGCGATTTGGCCGTTTCGCGTAAGATACAGTGTTATTCTACGACGCGGGTTATTTATCACGCTTCATCGTAACTCTCGTGTGACACGCGCCTAAAATAGGCGAAACGTAGGGCGCAGAAAGACATAGTTGCTGCAACAGGATGTTGAGAATAATTGAATTCTCACTACTACTGGCCGAGGGAAGCGACATTCCTTTTCTAACCCGGCCGATCCGCATTCCGTCCGTTTGTAAGTTTGTTAGTTACGCAGTCACAGCTAGACGTATAACATCCTGACGCCAGACACACTTTTTTCAAATTTGTGTGTGAATGTTTCTTGAAGACATTAAAAACCACTCATGTATAAGGTTCTTTTAATATTGACATATTTTCTTGAGGTAACGTTGATACTTTGAGTCATAGGAACGTAACGATCAACGGTTTTTCTCCGTAGTCAACTATGCATCGGGGACGAATCCCTTTCGGAGCCTTTTGCATTCGTCGTGGCAATAGCTATTCCGGGACTGGTCAACTGAAGAAATTGACTTTGTATTAACTTTAAATTACTATTAATATTAAATATACACTTTTAGGTGTTCAGTGTTTTATGTTAGTACATAATTGATAATTTACCACCAACCAATGTCAATTATGTATTTTTTGTTTAATGAAAAAAATGTTATTTCTGTGCAGTGTTTTCCTAATAAAAAATAAATAACACTAATAACAAATGTAAAGGAATTTGATAAAGCAATATCATTAATACCATCATTTATTAATCCACGACGCTTGTTGCTTTTTCATAACAGTATTAACAGCTTCTCTTCATGGAAGACTAAAGAAATAATCACTACTGGAGACTTAATCAAGCCTACTATAGTTGTTCATGTGTAAAGCAATACCTACCACACTACATGATTTATTTATTATCATCCCAAATGAAACGTTTAATGGAAACGATAATCAATTAAATTGAAATAGAAATCAGTAGGTATTATGGGAATTCTTGGTATTTATATAGATTGCTGTTTCCCGGCCCGTTTGTATTTCACATTCAACACAATTATTTTTTGTTTGTTTCTTCACTTCCAGTCACTTACCACTGCACAACCATGGTACATCAAGAGATCTTAGTTAAATAACAGGGACTCCTTCCTTTAACTGTAGCTTATGGAATAGAACACCCACGCGTTTCAAGGGAAACCAAAAATTCAACAGAGCGCATGCCTTGAACATTATGAAGAACTGTAAATTGTCAAATTTATATTGATATTTGCTTGAAAATTCTTCATTTTTGCACTACATGGTCTACGATTTGTAATGAGTTTTTCAAAAAATGACAGATTTCTTAATTTGCAGATAAATTGTGACATAAATAGTATTACTAAAGGCGAGAATGTACGTGCTGTTTTAGCACCACTAGTTTATTATCACAGAAGATAATAAAGCTTCCTGATATTGATTATTTGAATTCACATGTGTCATCTGAGTTAATACACTTTGAGAACTAGATGGACCTGGTGCTTCAGGGCTTGGCGCCTTGTCTGATTGAGACACAGTTTTGTAATCAATTACATCAGAATGAAGGAATGTATTATGCTGTTAGTGACGTATTTTGCAACCACAAGATCTACTATCTTTGATGATATGCCCTGTTTTAAGAGAATTGTAGTGAAAATTAATTGCTTTCAAATGATATCACTTTTCTGCAATTGATTTATTTCTAAAAAACAGAAGCAGCAAATAATTGATGAGACACAGTACACAAGGAACAATTTTTAATTGGCATTAAAGATTGCTGATTACAATATTTCATTGATTTGTCCTTTCTAACATTGTTTTAGCTTTTTTAAATTTCGGAAGCGGATGTTTGATTAGAATATTGAATCTTGTCCAAAACATACAATAATACCTCAGATAATTTCACTAGTTCCTTGTAAATGCTTATGTAACAGACTTATTCTCTTGTTCCCATTCATGTCTTGTGTATCTAATTTTGAAGAGAAGATATACAGTAAATATATCATTTCTGAATAGGAGGCCCCAAACCTTTTAACATATTAATATTAGCTTTGAAAGTATCTAAACGTTTCTCAGCGAGGAAGATGATGAACCATCCAGTTTATTTAACTGAAAAATATCACTTACTATTTGAGTTGTAGTCAAAGCTCGTATCTGGTAGTAAGGATATCTCATGTCAAGTTTTTCTTCTGTCAGGGGTAAAGGAGCAATAAGTTGTGCTGTATTACCCTCCAATACCTCCATTAAATAACATAGTCTTTCTAAATTGTTCATAGAATGGTTTTTAATAAGCTCTGTCTGAAACGCTGCTTTTAAGTTCTCCCATTGGGAAACTTCACCCGACAATTTAATAAACTTAGAAGATTTTCATGTTTACTCTCAATAGTTAATGATGATTTCCATTTATCTTTAATGATTTAAATTTCTTTCAACCAACCTTAAAGCCTTAAATAAATTGCTAAAGAATTACACTTCAAAGCTAGCAGCTTCTCTTTGAATAACATCTACATCATCTACTTCTAAAAGCTGTACTTTAACATTTTCAAACTCTCCCCATAATAATTTGATATTAGATAGATATAAATAAAATAGGTATTTGTCATTTTTGGGTTCAAGTGCAGAAACCCTTACTTCAGATTTCTATTCTGAAAAATATTGATTGAATAGTGTTACTTTAGGTTAGACAAAGCCTCTCATTTTAATTAACTGTGGCGTTCTTCGCTTGGGAATTTTACTCTAATATTAACTCATTTAGAAAATATTACAATCAATAAATTTACAAAAGAATTAATCTCAAAATCAAAACACAATGAAATGAGAAACAAGAAGTAATTGCACATACCAAATACTATACCGACTTGGTTGACTACTACTTCATTCCAAAATGCTTCCAAAACGATTTGATTGAATGGCAACAAAGTTTCAATTGCAACCATAATTATGTCTGACAACCATTGAACAGTCCCCCATTCCACTCACTATTTTTATTTTATGTTTCTCCTCCCGGGCGAAAACACCATTAGATATGCAATATTGCCTATACATCAGCCACTACTGGAGGAGGATTTTCGTAGCTTGTAGTATTAAAAAATAGAAATGGAGTTTGGAACTTCGGTCTACTAAGGTTATTTTGATGATCTTTTACAGGTTGTTTTGCATGCATTTACAATGTAAGTTGCATAGAACACATTACCTTATAACTTGCAACACTTGACACACTGAAGCACCATGGTTAGATTTGCACCGTCCCACAAGCTTGGAATGAAACTTTGATGAAGAAAACGCAGTCCGTTGGGTAGTACCATGCTCGTCTGCTACCGAGCGAGAACTGAGGGATCCGAGTCGTTGAGGATCTGGAACGAATCCCTACGACTCCGAAACATGTGTTTTGACTGGCTGAATCAGGGATTCAACATCCTCCCTCCGAGAGATGACATCATGGATAGGGGAGATACTTTTTGAATGGGTATCATTATTATGCTAGATGATTTAACTTTCAAATTTCTGAATCACGACCAGAATAACCTCTATGACTCTGCTTAAGTTCCATCTTAATAGAGGAAGATTGTCAACGAGCAATATTATATCTCCTCCCTCAATGGTTTTGGATTTGGTAGCCCACTTGAACAGCAATTTGCAATGAAGGTAAACTGTAGACCATAACTTCCAAAATCTTTGTTACTGTCTGGAAATTTGTTTCCAATAAGACAAAAGATGTTGTATTGTTGGTAAAAGTGAGGGTTGAGATATTGCTTTTAATTATCTACCAACAATGCCATTTCGTTGACATTGTTAAATCATACAAAACTTCTGAAAGACACATAATTGGTCTTGAATTTAGACACGCCTCCATTTGTTTGAGAAGTGTGTACATCTGTTCAAATGTATAAGCATCACCACGAATTATTTTCGTAACTAGTCGCGCTAAAACAGCACTTACTTTCTCGCCCATATTTTCAGGCAAAATTATGGGCAAAGTACTCAAATTTTTCAAACATTTTACATGACTTTATTTTAAAATCTGTCTTTATGGAACGTATTTCATTAAGGGAGAGATCTCTAACTTCACTATTTTGGTTGTAGGAAGACGCCGAAAAAATTTGAACTTTTGCAAATTTCTAAAAATCAGAGTTGTCAACAAACATGCAATCGGCACCATTCTCTTAAACGTCCTTCACACTACCCAAAAAATAAAATTTAATAAAAAACAATGCATACATTTTTTTTGAAAATATCTCAGGAGCGTCATGTAAAGTACCCCCAAAATTATATGTTTCATATTCCAGGGGCCCCGACATCAGGCACATTGATAGGTGAATATCAATTTTGAAGAAAATCGGCTGAACGGTTTAGCCAATAGCGTTGTTCACAGACGGACGGACAGACAGACCTTTTCCCGTCATTCAATTTTTCGGTATGAAGGACCCACAAAACGTGGATTCTGGCTACACTACGTGATAGAGGATTTTTTTCTAAATTTAGAAACTGGGTTTATCCGCTTTTTACTTTCTCATATACATACGTATATACGGAGTAATATGTGTAGCACAGGGAAAGTTATGAAATGCTGCGGAAAATCGATTTCGAGATTTCAACGGAAATACACGTTTTGGGGACTCCTGATGACGAAAGTGTTTTTTTTTCGTCCGCCTGTCCGTCCGTCGATGAACAACACTAGCGCCTAAATCATACGTAGGATTTCTTCCAAAAGAGATATTCTCTGATCGATCTGGCTCCACTCAAGGCACCACGATTTTGAAAAACTTTCTACAAAATTTGAGGGTACTTTACACGAAGCCCCTCGGACTTTTTCTCAAAAGCGGTTACACATTTTTACTTTACATTTCTTGTAACAAAAGAGTAAAATGCACTTACAAAGGTGACATAGGTCCGATTTTCACGGTTAACACAGTTTCATGGTTAATTTTCAAAAATTGCAAATTTTGAATTTTGTTCGGCGTCTTCCTACAACTACAAAATTGAAGATTATTCCTTCGAATAAAATTTTTTATCCATAGTGAGTTCTTTCATTAAGGTTATACACACTTTTTTTTTAAAAATTGTAGTTTTCGGCAATATTGCGAACAGTATGTGCAATTGCAAAAAAATACAAAAACAAGATTTTTCCAAAAACGGCTCCAAATTTTTTCTTCAAGCTTTTGACCGGGATAGTGCTAAATGTACTGTATGAGATGACATAAACGCAGTATTACTTTATTTTTTTGTTTGTTCAAAAATTACAAAAATGTAATTTCTTTACCTGTCTTCCGCGTCCTCAATATTTACATTAGCGGCGATTTGTTCACATTATTGTATTTATCAGTACATATACTTTAAATAATGGCAGATAAACTTTCTCGAAAAGAACAGTTTTGTGTGAAAACTGGCTCAAAATTCGGTATTTTCAGAAACTCTCAAACAATTATCTCGTACATGGTCCCAAACTTTTCTTCAAACTTTTCGAACGGATAGTGCTAATTGCACTCTTTGATATGACGTACAGTTCATTTTGGTTTTTTTTTTTCAAAAATTAAACAAAAGTAATTTTTTTTGAAAGATCTCTCACTCCGTCAATATGCACATTTCCAGCAAATTGTAAACACTATTGTATTTGTGAGTTAATGTACTTCAAATGACTTAAAATGAATTTTTTCGAAAACTCAAAAATTTTCAGTGAAAAAGTGCTTTAAATTTAAAATTTACAATAGCGTTTAAACGCTATTTTAAAAAAAAGTCTAAATATTTTTCAAAGAAAATTATCATTTAGAACGAGGGTTTACTGTTCTTTAATATTCTTAAAATAATATTTCCGTCCCAATATTAGGAAACCGAAAAATTAAGAAAATGTAAAAAAATGTATTTAGGCGGCGGCGATAGATGGCACTGGCAAGAGTATGTGGTCAGTCCGAATAGATAGCCGAGACCAACGGAAATAGAAAACTAATGCGGGAAAGTCTGTGCCATTCTGTAGCACCACTAGTTAACTTCTATGGCGTAAAGCGACCACGAGGTAGCGACTGCCTTTCAGCCTTAGCGACATGAGCTATCCAGACCGGCTACAGCGGCCTTTGCGACAACTTACATCCGGCAGATTTCTGCTTATAATCCTCTCCCTCGTCCCACATTAACTCCAAGATAAGAATATGGATATAAAACAAAATTATTCAATGCTTTTCATTGGTTGTGTCTAGAGTAATCCAAATTTAGTTTAATTCTCGTTCGATAGCTTGACTGAACTATAAAATAACTGACATTAGCGCAAGAAGAAAAGGTGTCTCATCTGGCTATTAATGTTTTTCTTGCTGATTCTTAGGGTTTAATTTTGCAAATGTGATACTTTACTAGCTGAATACTTGGCATCGATCACTTCCCACCACTCACCCGTCTCCCCGCACGCCCTACTCGGCCTTCCATGACCGACAGGCCCCATCATTGCAACACTTTAGAAAATACTATTTTTCTATTCAGAACTAATGTTCCAGTCTCTCTTCCCTAAGATAAACATTAATAATTGTAAGGTTCAGTACATCAAGGGGGTATTCCGCAATGATCTCCTTCAGAGATACTGAGTGTTTTACTACAACTTTCATAATATACCTCTGTAGACATTTAAACTTTGAACGTAGTGCACTTCCATATTAGTTCATTCTAGATTTATATAACATATTACTCTAAAAGAATAATGTTTGAAGTTTTATTTAGTGCTAATAATTGACCTTCAGAAAAAAACGGTTGGATTGCTCTTGTTCTGAGCCCCTCAATTTTATCATTCTATTAACTCGTAGAAGATATTTTTCATGTTATTTACCACAAATATAATTATTAATACACCCTTAAATTTAACCCTTGATTCCTTCTATTGTCAGTTATTTCAATAATCCTACAGTGGGTTACCAGTGAGAACCATATTAGTGAAATAATAAAAAAAATAAATATGGTCGCATATCATTAATTTGATCACACATGACATAAAAAACGAAAAAAAATACGTTTTCTTAACTCCACGTGTTACTCACCTAATTCGATCACATGGGGCATAAAAATGAAATAAATAAATTTTCTTCTCAACTGCACGTGTGTGTGACCTGAAGCTTACCTGAAATGTCAAACAAGAAAACGATTTTTTGGGGGTGCTTGCCAAATAAATTTCATCTGCATATTTTGTTATCATACCAGATGATCAGTCTGATGTATGATTCTTAGTGTTTCGTTATAATACCACGTTTACCATATCAAACTTTTTGAACACATGGCGTGGGATTTACAAATTTCAAGTAACTGTGAATTATATGATACGAAATAAATACCAATGCCCTAGCTTAACGTGGCACCTATGGCGGGTATTTTCAAGTTAAATTTTATTATATGTCCTTTAGAATACATAATAAAAATAAATTTTCAGATGCCCGGCTCGCTCATTTGCAAACATAGAAAGTGACATAAAAACTATCAATTAAAATATTTGTTTAAACTGTTGCTTTATTACAAAATATTTGTTTAATTATCGTCAATATGATTAATCAAATCGTAACAATTCATGTAAATGTCGGAAAGAGAGTTTAGTAATTCACAGCGATTCATCCCTGCGATCGCAGGTGCACTGAAATAAAAAAAACACGCCTTTTTCTATAATTCTTTCTAAATATTCTTTAGGAAACTGGCTAAGAATTGTCTTTCGATTTGTTTTGTTCTGAGAGATCTGACGAGATACTGATCACGTGTGTAGGTGCTGGAAACAATCAAATTATGTGAACTAGGTAATGATAAAAAAATCCAGAAGGAAGGTCGATTACATTGAAAAAATTAAATTTCAGTAGGATTAAATTTGGCTTCGACGCTGTGTATTTTGTGTTGCGTTAATGTTACTGCACGAATGAATTTAAATTGTTGTAACATAGTAGGAAGTATTATTATACGATAGGAAGGAATAAGTAGTATAAGAGGATGGGAAAGATGAGATAATGTTTTAAATTGAAGAAAATTTTAACTTAATCAGAAGTCATATATTTCCCTTCCCTTTAGGTACATAACTTAATAATTATTTACAACCCTATTATTTTATATAACATTTTCCTTAATTACAGTATTTCAAACTACCAATATCGCTCTCCCTGCATGTGATATCATAGTCTGATATGGACATTCACACTCACTCACATGAACAAAAATTAACATTAAATCTGAAAAGATTTATTTCCCTAAAAATTCTCATTAGTCATGTTTTGGAAAATATCACCACAGTATTTCAGATTTCACAATCTCTTCCCCTAAGTTTCTTTCATTTTTCATTTGTAAAAAATATTGACTTTACATTAAATAAATGTTTATGCTTAGATCACGTGGTTCATTGAACAGCGAACAGCGGGCGCACCGTTTCCCCAAACATTGGAAGTTCGTTTATCAAAGCACTTGGAGTTTATTGTTCACAGTCCGTGAGAGGGAACGCGGTGCACCGAGTCTGGGGCGCCCCCGGACGAGGACCCGGGTTCGATATCACAGCACGAACGTGACGTTGAGGGTGGCCAGCTCCATGGGCCGCAGCTGCAGCTGGTCGAGCGCCTTGAGCTTGGCCTTGGCGTGCAGGCCCGTGAGGGAGGTGTGGGTGAGCGCGTGCAGCTTCACGTCGCGGAACATAGTCCTTGGGTGGAAGGCGAGCGAGGGCCCGTCCCCGCCGCCGGGCGCCGCGCTCTTGAGCGAGCACTGCGGCACCACGACGCCGGCGCCGGCGCCGCACGCGAAGCCCTGCCGGTGCAGCACCAGCAGCGCCGACCACGACGGGAACTGCATGTACGTGGAGTCGGACAGCGTGCGCAGGTTGAGCAGGTGCACGTCGCAAGGGAAGGGCCGCGTCAGCAGCTGCACCTTCTTGTGCAGGTCGAGGTCGCGCCCTTCCGAGCCCTTGGACGCGCTCGCCCCCGCGCCGCCCCCGCCGCTGCCCGTCGCCGCCGCCGCCTGCGCACTGCTGCCCCCAGGGTCCGTGATGCCCTCCACCACGAACAGGTTGGCTGGGTACAGCAGCCCGTTGGACAGGTGGTGCGCGAACAGGCTGGGCCGAGAGTACTTGTCCTTGGGATCGCCTTCGCTGATCTCTTCCAGCAGCAGCCAGAACTTGGTGAGCATGCGTTTGTTGTCCACGATGCCCTCTCCCATGCCTCGCGAATCGTCGTAGAGCGTGCGGCGATCCAACATCACCTCTAGCCAGCCGGGCTGCCAGCTGGCAGCGCCCTGGGCGTGGTTCACCAACAAGCTGAGCCGCCGAGTCGAATCTTGGATGTACGCCATTGTGGTGATCGGGAAATAGTTGCCTTCGATACCAATGCGTTCTACTTTAACGCGGCGTTGCATCTGGAATCCGTTGAGGTCGGAATAAAATTCCGGTGGGTCTCCGTTGCTGATGTCACTGACTACACGCATGAACAGCTCCGTCTCGCGATTCTTGGGCGGGGCCTCAAAGTCGATAATGTTCTCAATGTAAATGCCTTCACTCAGAGGTCCTGCGGCGTGGTAGATCCGTACGGAATGCGCTAGAATAGAGCTGTATACAACAGTCAACTCTGAGGCGATGGGACCGGAAGTGATGACAATCTGCAGGCTACGTCGACCAGACGACTCGTCGGCCAGAATCTCCCTTTCCGGATCTCTCGAATTAGGATCGGGCATAAAGAGATACGCCCCGCTATGGAACTGTGCGGAGGGATAAGCAGCGAACTGGAGGCCACATTGAGTAGTACGCCCAGTGGCCTTTCTGGTAACAGCCTTCAGGAATCCGGACCTCCCGTCAAACAACAGTTTCATGCGATGGTTCTCCAGCTGGATGTCTCCCGCCTGCATGCCCTTGATCTCGAAGGGCGACACGTAGCTGGGATCGCTGGAGCTGCGGCCGCACGACGCGCAGTACACCACGGAGCGCGCCTCCAGGTTGCGCTCCGACACCCGCTCCACCACGTACGTGACGAGCGACAGCGGCGGCAGGTCGGCCACGAACATCACCTCGTAGAGGTCGCGCGCCATCTGCATGCCGCCGCCACCGCCGCCGCCGCCGCCGCCCGCGCCCGCCGCCGTGCTGCCGCTCTTGGCCGAGTCGTCCGGCTCGGGCCCGTCGCCCGCCTCGGTGCTCTTGGCGGCGCCGAACGAGCCCGTCATGTTCCACACCGGGTTGATCTGGAACGGGATCTCGTTGCCGTCCGAGTCCAGCACGCGCACGTTGGCCGTGGCCACGCGCACCTTCACCACGTCCTGCCGCTGCTGCGCCAGCGAGTTGAAGAGCACGATGCGCCGCGGTTCGTTGCGCGGCACCACCAGCGGCACCTGCAACAGGAGGAGGCGTTGCTCGCTCGCTGCTCCGGACAAGGCGCCGCTCCCAACACAGGAAGCAGTACGGCGCGTTGGAAGTACAGAGCGCCGGGAAAGTCTATACGCACTGACCCAAATCAATGACTCCTATTAAAAATTGCCTTTATGTTGATAGCAATTGGGAAACAAGTGAAGGGGACCACACTTTCAGCACCTATTATGATTGTGGTGACCACTGAATTTACGATTTCAAACTGCAGCTCGTGCTGCCAGCGTAATTTATTTAACAAGCACAATCACCAGCAAGGTGCCACTGCGAAGAGACTTTCTGGCCCGCTATATTATTCTGCGATTTAAACGTAGTGGCACTTGAAGGTCACGAGCTCGATGGAAAAGGTGGCACTGTTGTCGAATCGGAAGCTTTGTTACGACTTACATTTTTGATATCATAGTTCCCGATTGGATGACAATGTCCCCCTCTCCGTTCAGCTCGTGATTTTGAAGTGCCGCTATGTATAAATCCGACTACAAAATCCTATTACGTATATTACGTAAAACACCTAATAATCGTAGAGTAATCTATAATCGTAGAGTAGAATATTTAATGCAATGAAAATAAGATTCCCTACAAACAACACTTTCCTGTATTTTGCAAACAAACAGTTTGTGAAAATGGTCCAAACGGTATTCATTTGCTGTAGAATTGTGGACATTTTTAGTTCACACTCTAATCACTTAATTGGGAATCACATCAGTCTAAAGTTTTCTTTTTTAACAAACACGACTATAATTTCATACTGTGTTCACTTCAATAGGAATCATATCAATCTAATGTCGTCTATCTTATTAACATAATTCTACACGAACGTTGTTGGGAATTAAATATTTTGTTCAGTGAGAATTAGAAAAAAATGTCACCGGAATACATTGTCAGTGAAGTATGAGATGTCTTTTGAAAAGATAGACGTTTCGTCGCAGTACAAGAAAAGTGAAAAACATTAAGAAAGTTGTCTATTTTCATTATTAAGCATTTCATAAATATAGTTGACAACACAGCCGAATACACAGTGCACTTTTTCTTTGGACACGAAATGGTTCACTGGTCTTTGGCTCCTGTCGTATTAAAAATGTTCCTCAGAAAAAACAACTCTCAAAGGAACTTCTACTTTGGCGTATACTTAACAAATACGAAATCGTAGTAACGGAAATACACGTTTTGGTGTCTCCTGATCCTGGAAAAGTGCTTTCAACACGTCCTTCCGTAAACAACATTGAAGCCTAAACTATTCATGGGATTTGAACAGTCCGACAGACGGACGGACAGATGTTTGCCTCAATCTATTTTCGTTATCAAGTATTTTTCGTTATCAAACATGGATTCTGACTACACAATGTATTGGAGGAAGTAATTTACTATATATTAAAAGAATTTCGTTACTAGAGCCTAGTAATAATAGTTTTTCCGAGCGCGGACGGCACCCACCTTCTGCGCGAGCTTTTCGTACGACTCGCGGTCCGTGTCGGGCAGCAGGAAGTTGAAGTGCGGCTGCGGGGGCTTGCCCAGCGCCGTCGCCTTGTTGTTGATCTCGCGCAGGTCGCGCAGCAGCAGCGTCTGCGCGCAGCGCCCTTGCACGAACACCGTGTCCTGGATGCCCTCGAACAGCTTGAGCGCGTAGTCGTGCATGACGAACGCCTTGGAGGTGCCGGTGATGGCGTCGTGGTGCTGGAACAGCGCCAGCGCCTGCCGTGCCTTCGTCAGCCGCTCGAAGTCGCGCTCCAGCAGCTGGATCGTCTTGTTGAAGGCGTTCTGCCGCGCGCGGTTCAGCGCCACCGTGTACAGGATCTCCGCCGAGCGCAGGTTCGCCTCCAGCTCGCGGTCCAGGATCTTCCAGTACGGGCGGGTGGTGAAGTAGCCGCTCCAGTACGCCGGACGGCCTTCGGAAAAGATGTCGCTGTAGACGAAGAAGTCGCCTTTCAGCGTGTGGAAATTGTTGGTCCGTTCTTTGACGGCTGCGAAGTAGTCTGACGGAGTACCGAAAGACACCTCAGCGTTGTACTTGTCCTTGTTTTGGTTGATGTAGTCGAATAACATTTTGTAGTTCTTGTACTGCTGATCCCACTCGATGTCATGGTCGTATCGGAAGTCGTCACCCAAGGGCATGAGAACGACGTTATGCGGAAACAAAGAACCCGTTCGTCCGTACTGCTCAAGAAGTAACTCCGCCTTCTGCTTCACGTTGTGTTCGTCAATGGGTACCGCCCGCACCGAGTATTCGGTGTATTCTCCAGGGATCTTCCGGAAGTCGAAATTGAGGCAGACTTGCGGGTGCGGTCCGCACGAGTGCTTGATGGAATAGATGTCGAAGGGCTGGTTGTGGACCAGCATGTCGGTGACGCCCTCCGAGTCCCAGTTCTGGCGCCAGAGCACGTCGCCCATCTCCTTCTCGGCCAGCCACTGCTTCCACGCGTAGTGGATGCGCTGGATGACGGTGCCGCCCCCGAAGCCCGCCGCGCGCAGCAGGTAGGGCACGGTGGCGCCGTGGCCGAACGGGTCGATGGACCAGCCCGACTTGGGCGCCAGGCCCAAGTTGTTCTTCACCCACTGGTGACCTGCAACAACGAACAAGAGGGTCAGTCTTTGCAATCTCGTTTCAAAACTACACAAGAAAAGAACGAAGCATTCTTCAGGCTTGTGAGAAGTGTCAGGAACTCGGGAAAAATACAAAAACAATGAAAGAGTTTCGATTTTGTCTGAAAAATGCAAATATTTTATTGCGTTATTTCTTCTATTATCATACTGCGCATACTCACGCAACTCTCAAACTTATGCGACAGTAAGTCACCAGAAAAGTCTAAAAATCAATAAATATGTGCTAATAAGGGCCAGTGTATTAAGCGTTATAAAACAGTAACTTTTTTTGTTATTCTTGGTATGTAAAGAACTGTTGTAGAGTTTCTGTGTATACTGTATTATGTTACTGCAGTATTCACGGAGACTGTTCTTGTTAAAGTATTTAATTTGTGGCAGAGTTAAACAAGAGTATTTTATTTGTTGTTCTTGGGCAATATGGTGCTATTTTTCGGAAACCCATTTTGTGGTGTAATTCAGAAGCATTTTTGCTGGATGGAAAGTACTGTTTCCAAACATTTTTCAAAAAGAAAAGTAATGAAATACACACAAAAATTACATTTCTTAGTTATTTGAAGAGTGTAACGGTTACATGAAAAGATACTGATACATGACGAATTTCTGATGTACTTCTATTAGAAATGTGGACCCCATCCGTTTTTGCCACGATATTAGTGGACACGTACATGCAGTGGTCTGCCTCCCTCATTGTTCGAATGCGCATGTAAGTTGAGAATAGAATAAATAGAAATTGAACATCGTTTAATTATTGAATACCAATTTTCTTCAGAATATTTACTAAAAATAAATCAAAATCATAAAACGTTTAGGTCGTCAATAAGTCCTCTTTCGGTGCAACTGTCATTATTAAACTAGACTATACACTAGACACTATACCTATTCTATGAAACGGCGAGAAAGATATATTTGCAGGTAATATTAATTTCAATTTATAATACTGGCAAAATGACAATGGAGTTAGGCATGTGATCGAGATTTTTTGCAATAATTTACATTAGTAATAGTTTTCTTTGAACAGAGGAAGTTTCGTTTTCAAGTAGGACTGAGATTTTCGCCTTTCAAGTTGAATTTTTCTAATGACAAATAATTCGTGGATATTTCATGTTATCTTTTAGTCGAGTAATCGTGAATGTGCGAAGTTTTAATTCTAAAAAGATAGCCCTTTTATTTCATTAAGAATATATATATATATATATATATATATATATATATATATATATATATATATGCACTCTAACGTATTCTTAAGAATCATTTTAAGTCTTAAACTCGCAAAAATGCTTTGCAGTGTAACAAGTTGAACGGCGTGCAATTTTGAACGCCATATAAAGTAAAATCAAAGATCTTATACGAAAGTTTGCTTTAAAATTTACAGGAAAGCATTTTGCTTCAAGTTCCAATACGTCATTATGTCGGTTCCAACCTGTTTAGACTAATATTAAACTGTGAGCGAACAGTGTCGCGATTCACAAAATACTTGTGTGTATGTATGCTTCTCGTTTGTACCAAAACTATTAAAATTTCAAAATGGGCGTGTACGTGAAAGTTAAGGGTCATACAGAATACCTAGAATATTTAAAAATAATTTTAAAAAATGGTGAAATACTCTCAGAAAAAATATTTTCATTAAGACATTCATCGTAATTCGCGCAAATCCCCATTCTCCTTATTGTGCCGAAGTAATTGTAACAAAAGCCTGATCACGCCCACCAGTTTGTATTTTCCCACAAACCCTAGCATGAAGGGAGACATTATCGTTACGATCCATTCTTAGCTGCAACGTATCCCCGAACACAACGCTCCGCACATTTACGTCAGCTGCACAAAGCTCGGCGCCGTCATCTCCCTCTGCGGCGGAGACCTGGTCCCCAGGCGCCGAAGGCCGCAACATCGCATAAAAATGCCCTCTGCCGCCGCGCGACTGCGCCACCGGCGGCGGCGACGCCGTCGACACCCGCCCCCGCCCCGCCCAGCCGCCGCCGTAATTAAGCCGAGTCCGAACAAAGCGGCGCCGAGGGCGAAAACTCGTGCGACCAGAGTTAGGTGGGCAATTTCCTTATCGTGGTCACTCGGCGACGCTCACTTGTTCTCCCATTGTTGGCCCCACCGCCGCCGTCGCCGCCACGCCGCGCCGCAATGCGCGTTCGAACAATGGCGGAGGCAGGCCACTCTTTATCTCTGGTGACGCCGCCCTAGGGGGAGGGGGGAGGGGGTGGCGACGGAGGCAATCGCCGCTGTATCGAATGCGGAAAAGTCGGCGAAGATTTGGAGGAGAATGCGTGTATGCTGCTGGGCGGGGGTGGAAACGGCGAAGATGTAACGGTGGGAAAGATAATGGTCACGGAAGTTACACGTGTGGCGGCTTTGCAGGTGCTGCCGATTACAGTGGAAGATCAAGTGGTAGTAGCGACATTTACATATTTGGAGTCCAAATAGTGATCACTTATGATCCTTGAATTGGGTGGTGATGACGAAATAGTACCATCTCCACAGTTTTGACAAACGAGGTGAAAGTGTTACAGGGTGGTCTATGTTTACTAACGTAGAAGCGTACGGGGAATGACCAAAGGTAAGCTGAGGTAAACTAGTGGTTAATTACAGGAGCGACAGGCATATGAGAGCGTAGAGCTGAAAGACACAAGGAATAAAATGAGGGCAAGCGAGTGGTAGATGAGGTGAGGGATAAATAGCAGAACGGGGTACCGGAAGTCGCGAATGTAGAAATCAGGCTCCAGCCAGAGTAAGGGCTTGGGACGAGATCGAGAGAACGAAGCGTTGAGGATGAAAGATCATGGGGGAGGCGGGGGGGATAAAGTAAGGAAAATGGCGCCAGCAGCAGCAGTCTCGAAACGCCACGCGACGGTCGGAGTTAGGGATACGTCACCGATGTCGATATTAATAATAATGTCAAACATCGATATTAATTGTACATCGACCAAACCCACCGATGTTTTAAAGCTGGTTTATTAACTTCTAACAATAAATTAGAGCGCAACAAAAATTGTTCCAGTTTATTAATTCATAATTAAGACTTACATGAAAACAAAGTTAAAAAGCGCCCCTTCTTATGCAAAATATGACGAAAGACAGCAAATACCAGGGCGTTGGGGTCATCTCGGGCGAGAGTGAGTATGCTCAATGAAGGAAGTACTAACAGCGTTCGTTTGGGATCGAACACGTAAAATGACAGTGGTACTATTAGTTACTATTTCATATTTTAACTTATACCAAATTTGATGATGGGCATTTTTCACCATAAATTATCGAGAACAAAACGTAAAAACATGGCGCAATGTTCATGTCGATGTTCAAAAACACAGGCTCTCATATATCGATGTTTGAAACATCGATGTTTCTATAAAAACGTCGATGTTTTGAAAACATCGTAGTCGCATCCCTAGAGAGAGGTGCGTGGTTCGGATGGCGGAGGCGGTGTCCGCTCACGCGGGTTCGCGGTGAAGCAGATGCGCCAACAAAGGCGCCAACAGGCGTGGCGACAGCGCGCGCTCGAATGCGGTGCAGAATTACGCCGCGGTGAAGATAAAGACCTGCTTTATTGAGGGTGTGTAAGGTGGATTTAGCGGCGCCTGCTCGTCAGCGCCGGCGGCCAATGGGAATCGAGTTGCCGGGGGAAGGGGGGAGTGGGACGGGGTAGAATCAGAAATAAAAGGGGGACATTGGGGGAGACGAACGTGGCTCCCTTTAATCTGGAGGGAGGCAGAGGGATGTTTTTTCAGAAGTGAGTGAGTGTGAGTGTTGGTGCGTGTGTATGTGTGTGTATATGTGTACGTGTGTGTGTGTGTGTGTGTGTGTATGTGTACACGTGTGTGTATGTGTGTGTACACAAGTAGGTGAATCAGGAAGGGCGTCAGTCACCTCTCCTGTGGATTTCACGAAGAAATGTAAAAGAGTGTTTGTTGTTTGAGAATGAATGTTGCTGATGACGTGCAGTTGTTTTATGAATATGTAACTTTAAATATTTGTCAGTATTGACAAACTAATCAGTGACTACTTATGTTTAGTGATCAAATAAAATTTATAACAAATGTAATATAATATTTATCTTTATCTTTCTACAGGAAAGTAAGCTGTATTTCTTTTAAAAATACGATGAGATTCATTAACTGAGCCTAGAACTGAACGCATCAATAAGGTGCCTGTTGCATTACATTCCAATGGAAACAAGACTGAAAGTGTGTATTTTCATAGAGAAACGCTTATCAAATTTCTCGAGGTAATCAATATATAGAGTGGTGCAAATAATCACGTGCACCCAAATTGAAGAAGCTTGTCCCAATTTCTGCTCTGCGCAGGTAGTTGCACAAACCATGTCCCAGCGCCTGTCAAGCCTGCTACTCTGGGGATCTTTAGAGGCAATCTTCTTTATTACGTTCCCGATAACCTAAGTCTTTTCTACCTCACCCAAGATGAATTGTTCACTGGAATAACTGATTGTTAGTGATTCCGGGCGCGTCAACGGCTGAGGTCATTGGTCCCGTAAGTATAGTACATGTTTTCATCGGGTGGTGGTGGTGGTGGTGGTGGTGGTGGCGGCGGCGGTGATCTTCCCCGCTGGATGGCGAGATCCGGCGCCGACCTACCGTTGACTAACGGGGTTTTCCCCGACCAGGTATCACCCACCAGTGAGGCACCGTCCCAGCCGGGACAAGCTGTAAGCTCCCGAACGGTCTCTTGGCATGTATGATAGTGTAGTGCATGTTAGTTGAAGTGTGTGTGTAACGGTTGAGGATTTGACAAATTAGGAAATATCGCGCGCGGTCCGTGGCCCGTTTGTTATGTTTCTGCTCTGACATGCGCCTGGTGTTGTTAATCGGAGAAATCACGGAAAACTAATGATCAGAGCAGCCGAACGCTAGAAGTTTCCTCCAGACAGCGACTGAATTCGACCAAGCTGACAAGCTATTGCCGAAAATCCTGCCGTATCAGGTCTCGAACCTAGGATCTCCCGGTCAGAGGCACTGCAGTGACATTAGTTGATGAACTGAGCCACCTCTCCCGGTTTTTGCTGGATGATAACGAAATTATTTGAATGTAAATAGTTTCTAACCTTTAAAAAAACAGAGACCTTTATACTTTTTTCAGCAATTTATTTTGAACTATATAAAAGACGTCAACATATACTTTAAAATAAGATTTGAAAGGAGCATCAGTTGAATGAAAGGCAACGGAATCGGAAGAAACACGACAAAAAATACCTCGATCCTGCTTTGTTCACTACAAAGTCCACAGGGGTCGCTCTGGATTGGAGTTTCCACAGGTAAGAGATGTCCTATCTAACCACCACAGCAATTGGAGTCGGCGATGTTTACAGATCGACAAAACTTTGATATCCCTCTCAATCCACAATGTACTTAGGTGTTCTTCTCGATCGATGACTCACTTGGAAGTCTCACATGACTCACGTCGGACAAAAAACATGCGGCAAACAAATTCATTTTTACCTCCATCACAACAGGGCATCCCCACAAAAACTAAAACTTCCATTATCCTACAAAAAACCATCATTCGCCCAACTCTTATTTGCGCTTACTCAATTTGGAC
This sequence comes from Acheta domesticus, assembly GCA_031308135.1. Lineage (NCBI taxonomy): Eukaryota > Metazoa > Arthropoda > Insecta > Orthoptera > Gryllidae > Acheta > Acheta domesticus. Next base: position 157,836,185 of record JAHLJT010009419.1, read on the forward strand.
CACAGCATCGCCCCCTACCTACGTCACCCTCAAATATTCAGTAATAAACTGCTGAGGGGAATAGATAATTCGCCATAGTTAGTATGCAAATCACAAATTCGCCGAGACGTTGAAATTCTTACAACAGACAATGCATGAACTAAACTATGTATCGATCCATAGACTCTTATCTTCTCCACATACATCATCCATTTCACTACAAAATTTCTCCTTACTCTTCCCGACAATTCACAAAACCTTCTCCCGAGATCATGTGACCTGATAACAGCTCCCTCTTTAAATCCTTACTCTTATTCAACCACTTACTATATAATTACATCACTCCAAACCCCACTTTTGCTGGAGTCAAACTGGATTACCCTGCATTATTATACATTCTAAAACTCTCTGCAACTCATTAAAGGAAACTAAACATATAGAAAGTCAAAGGCTTATCAACGAAATAAATAGGACATTATGAAACGATGATGTAATGATGAGTATTAATACACGAGTGAGATATTCGATAGGAGCGAGGAACAAGCGAGTATCTTAAACTTCACACGAGTGTATTAATGTCCATTACATCGAGTTGCATACAGTTCTTTACGACTTATGGTAACTTTTATTAGGTAAATTTTTACACTGAATCGTTTCGCGCCAGTTGACATGTAGGATTCAGACAAGGCCACCTAGCAGCCAGCTCCTTACCCTGCTGCAGGTGGCTTTGGTTTTCTGCGCTAGTCAAATAGGATCAAAGTGAAATTACAATCCAATTTATTTTAAATAATATTCCACGTAAAAAGTAATAAACAAGAAAAGAAATTAAAACTGAAAAAAGCATAATGTAATATTAAATGCAATTTTAATGTTCACAATTTAATGAAAATTTTACTAGATCGATTCTCATTGATTAGTTAAGTATCAATACTTGTTTTGTAAATTTCTTTGTGTTTGGTCAAGACCCTGTATCATAATGATTTCTGTATAGTAGTGAGTATTATTATGCAAGGGATTCACATCCATCAAATGACAGAATTATACAATGGATGTAGAAAAATAAACGTAACAAGTGCATTAATCATCTCACGCACGTGTTGCGTACACTAGTTTCTAGCATGCCGAGTACGCAAAATGCTTCACACACCCTTCGCAATTTTTCGCATGCTAACAGATTGAATGAAAAAAACTGTTTCGCACCCCCCCACCCAAAAAAACACAAAAAAACGGGTTTCACGCACGGCGTTAACAAAAAAAGATACAATATGCAACTTTGGTCCATTTGTGCCGAAGCGGCCATTTCATTGGCTGCTCCGCGCGCCCCCTTCCGGACAGCAGTGCCGATCCGCGTCATTGCCTCCCGCTCCATTTCTATGCTAATGGCTTGTTTATGCCGAGGAAGCACTAGATTACGCTGCGACAGCGAGTGATAAGGGGCTACTGCTAGGGCGGAAAAAGTTCCGGTGAAGTATAGTCCTCTTTCTCTCCACGACGCGCCGACATTACAATAGTTGAGTTTACGCGCCGTCTTGCGGAGAATGTCCTTTTTTTTGCGTCGTCTTCGTACGGCTCTCCGTTTCGCGATGACTTACATCCAAGTGCAGCATAATGAAGGGGAAGTCGAGCATCGGAAAGAGACGTTTTCGGAGAGGCTTTCCGGAAATTTTAAGATTTGTGTGCCCCAAGAGGTCAATGTTATGCATTATATCTTATATTGAGTAAGTAGCGTTGCGCTTATCTTAGTATGTGATATTGAAAGAAATAACGATTTTAAAAAGTCCAATTTGATGTGATGTTACATACTTATGATTTATTAAGTTGCCTTTAATAACAATTGTCAACAACATTAACTATGTAACCATTTGTATTTTACGCATTCAAATTACTCTAAAACGAAGTTTTGTTTAGGTTATTTCCTATTGCTGTAATAAATAACTTTAATTAATGAATTTGGTTTAACTCGAAGTATTCTTATTCTTTCTGCTACTTCTGGAGAACGGCGTGGGACGGCATTGGGGCGGCGTGGGATGGTGGTAGGTGGCGTGGGACGACGATGGGGTGGCATGGGGCGGAGTGAGATGGCGTAGGATAGCGTAGGGGGGCATGGGGCGGCGTTGGACGGCACTGCGGCGGCGTGGGGTGGCTTGGGATGGCGTTAGGTGGCATGAGACGCGTTGTGGTGGGGTGGGATGACGTGCGGCGACTTGAGGTGGCGTGGGGCGGCGCGGGACGGTGTAGGGCGGCGTGGAGCGGTGCGGGGCGGCGTGGGGAGGGGAGGCGCCTCGGGCCGGCAACGCTTTGGGGAGGCGGCGTCCTTATCGGCCGCCGCTGAAATACCGCGCATAAAACTTGGGTTTGGCGCCGCGGGCGATCGCCCCAGCGCCCGCGCCTCCGAGCGCCGATTCCGCGCCTCCCCCACCCCCACCCCCGCCACCGCGGGGAGGCAAGCGGCTATTCGTGTTCTCTTCGCAGAGCTGTGTTGTTGATGGAAAGGTTTTGGCCTCAGGTGAATGCCCTGAGGGACACCAACAGAGACATGATTTGATTTTGTTCTACTACCCGATTCGGTCTTCCGGTGATTCCGTAGCTATATATGCTACAATTTATAGAGAGTAGTAATAGAGGAAAGGAAGGAAATACTTCAAACAGAAAATGCATAGTTCATCTTAATTTATCCACTAACAGAAAACCACACAGCGAGAAGTTTTTTCGTTGAAGTAAAGGCGAGGTCAATTTCCAACAACAAATTTGATGTCTTATGTAGCACGATAGCCTAAGAGTTATTCCGTTTTGTAAGCTGGAAGCGTGCACATAGGAGCAAAAAATAAACATTAACATTTTGTATAGAAGACATTTTTCAATTGTTTTAATTAATATATTTTTACAGAGTATATTTTTCAAAAGAATAATTATTTAAAAACATCCAAAATAATACCATTTATTAAAATCTCCATTTGAACTATTTTACAACCTTCAATTCATTATTCACACTACGCAGGCAATTTATCCACAAATATTATTTCTATTGGAAATAAACTTTTAATTCGTAAACGTTGATTATTATGAGCTGGAATTATTCTCCTAGTCATCTTTGATTTAAATCTGCTCTTGTTTTAGTATCGGCTTGCAAACGTGAGGTTCACACGTTTATTTGAAATTACGTTTCGACGCAGAAATTAATTGTTTGGGAAGCATAGAAGGAACAAACAGAACATATCGTTGTGACAATTTCTCTATTATTCTCTTATGTAAGGTGAAAAGTAATTAGAGTCTCCATACAAAAGGGGTTTGTAAACAGAACGTGGTTTTAATTAACCATTCAGGAGGCCGAGCTCACAATCTCCGTTAGTTTGAGATTAAATAGCAAAAGGTATTTCCCACAGAACGGAATAGTTTAAGCGAGATTTACATGCGGGGTTGACACGACGTGTTAATGATTTGGGAGAAGGATTACACTTGGGATTAGGTAGTTCCATGGGGAATGGATACGTTGTGAATGCAACTGTACGTTAATGTAAAGTTAGCGTGCGGTATCACGCAGGACAGATATTAATCTAAGCATGTGAAGAACTTCCAGTGGCCTTTTCAACAAAAATCCTCAGACATTATGTACATTTTCGGACTTCAACTACGTTTCTGGCACAGGCTGAACACAATTAAATCCGGCGATTTTTATCATACTGACATCCGCTAATCATCTAGCAATGGCATTTCCTGTTGAGTAATAGGGCCTTATATTGATTGTTGAGCAGCTATACTTACTTGTAAATATTTATTTCTCATACCAGAATGCGTCAGAAAGCTTTCTCTTTAACTCATGTGAGGTTAGAGTTGCGGAATAGAAAATTGAGTGCGACTTAGAGAATTGGGGAAAGACCCACTCCATCTGGTTTGTTGCCACTTACGAGGACCTTATCTGTATGAGGCTACCCTAATCTGAGTAGAATATATTGAGCCAATGCCTGTAGGACTAGCAAACTAGGCAGAAATGTCAATAACCAGAAGGTAAACGAGTTTTTTTCAAACGTCGAGTCAAAGTCACTCTGCATTGAGACAAATACTTGTTCGGAGCCAATAGATTCCTGTAAGCTGCCTACAGTAAGCTAGTGAGAAGCGACTCAAATAGGTACTCAGGTTTCAGTACTCAGTTCGTGGACATTACATAATAACTCACGCGACTCACATAATCAGGAATCAGTTCAATAATTCCGCGATTTCATCGAACACGTTGAATCCAACTACGATAATATTCTTGGGGGTTTTAAGTACTTTTGTCAGCGTGGAGCTAGAACACTCCACAACGAAGGTGGCTTCTCTCCGACAGAAGCCCAGTGTTTCCCCTCTGGCTGGCGATGCACTTAGCTGGCCGCTGCCTCATGGGGCCGAGGGCCGCTCGCAGCCAGTAAGGGCCCGAGTGGAGAGGGTTGGCACTCACCCTGCGTCAACACTCGGGCACCGCCCCCTCACTTAGCCCCGCTTAGCCTGCGCGGATTTACTTAATTGTTACGTATCCCCGGGAGCGGCTCGCACGGAAAGTACGGCGAAAGCAACATCTCCAAGGAGGAGGCGAGGAAAACACTCCCCCCAAATACGAAGCTGAGAAGCAGCGAATTTTATGAATTGCATATTTTCTCGTGGAATTTTAATCTCTCTCCATTAGCGAGAACGAGACAAGGACACGCCCACACAGATTCAGCGAGACTCTTGAATTATATTTGCTTCTCGAAGAGAATCTTCGGTCCTAGCAAGGGGGCTACTTGGTTTGGACGACGCAGTGAGCTTGCAGCGGATGTTCTGCAACAGCCTTCCTCCGGTGAATAACAGATTCGGGATCGACCTTCACGTCAGCTAGCGGGTTTTTCCCCAACCACGTACCTCCCCCCAGAAGGACACCACCCCCAGCCCGGATAATGACGGGCCTATGCTCCCGATTGGTCTCCCGACTTGTGCGGTAGTTTTGTGTATGTAAGTCAGTGTAAGCGAGGGGTGAGGATAGGACACGAAAGAGGAAGGACAGATTGCGTGATTGCGTGCGGTTCGTGACCCGTTTGTTAGGGAACTGCTCCAGCATCCGCGTGATGTAGATCGGAGAATCCCCGGAAACTACTATCAGAGCAGCCGGGTGCTAGAATTCTTCTCTATAGAGCGACTGAATTCGACCTCGCTATGTACCTAGTGCAGGCGCTACAGAAAAATCGACAGGGAGAGCCTGATTATGTGATGGTTGCTATGGAACTAAACGTCATAGATAGTGCTAATGGTAACGGTGGCTCGGGGCATGATCGTAAATGACAGTGGCGACAGCGCCTGAGGCAATAGTGCTAGTAGGGGAAGATGGGGGAACGTGGCCACAGTGAGCAATTCCGCCATCCATAATTTTCGAATTCCCAATCATTCAAAAGTGACACAAATGTGACGAAGCCAAGTAAAGGAAGGTAGAAACTCGAAGATCCAGATTGTGCGTACGTCCAACGAGTTTGTGCGAGGTGTGACAATAATGAAAAGTAGCTGTTTCGATCTACCTTCGGTGCTGTACATAAGGAACGAACATTCATTGGTGTCCCTATATAGGTAAATGCAACAATCCGCGATTAATATAACGGGAGTGGCGTGTGCTTTGGAATTTAGGTACAAGAGACTACGTTTTTAGGTTACGTGAAAATGAGTGAAACGAGGAAAGAAAAGTGCATGTACGAGTAATTTTGCCAGAGTGGATGTACACCCATGCATTTTAATACTTGTACAGAGAACTAAACTTGTGATGCTCGTTTCATTCATCGTAATTACGAATATACCTTTGTGTATCATGTAGGGAAAATAAAATAAATTATAGAGAATGTAATATAAATTATATATAATATAAATTACTACAGAGCTACGTCTGATGCTGGAACTGAGCTAATTATCAATGTATTTCGTAATGGACGATGGTCCAGCAAAATATGTGGGATAATTCTGTTTGATCAATTAGCTCCCCATGGCTTTCAAATACAAAAAGATGTGTATTGTATTCTTAGGTTTTGTTTCCTTTCTTACATGGTGGCGTTGCTTCAGTAGATGCAGGAATTGTCATATAGGGCGGGGTACCGTACGTAGAGTGCCCCACCATACGTAGTGAGTATGAAAAATTTTAAAAATTACAGGTACTAAAGTATACTACGTAACCTTTCTTTGTGATACAAAAAATGTTCGGAAGGAATGTTTGATCTGAGATTGTCCACTTCTTCGTCCATCAGAAATATCGACTTTTCCCTCAGGTGACACTGACAGTGACAGTGTTGTTGCGAAATTATTGTCACAAAAACGCTGAGGGCGCACGGCTTTAGGACTGGCGGTGGCTCTTCCACTAGCCACGGCGGAGGTAGTGTTGGTGATTGAAATAGCAACGGGGTGGTGGAGACGTCACAGACTACGGAGTTGTTGATGTTCACGGTCGCCCCGACGTTGACGGTTACGGTAATAGTGGTAGCGGGGACGGCTTTGACGGCAGGCGAGAGTCTTAGCTAACCTCTTCAGTCCTGAGGTATCATATATGATACCTGTTATAGATTAGTTTATTGAATGTCTTGTATACGTTGTGGTATGGTTTTTGTGTTGTAGAAACGAATGTATCCATCATTGAGAGTAACTATGTACAAGGACTTTCACTTTTTTCCTGGAGTTCCTAACCAGATGAATAAATGCCATGTGTTGAATTGGACGTCTGCGTATTATTCAAATATTATCCGTAATTGGTACGAATACCTAAAACAACGAGTAACAATCTGGTAGCAGAGCGTGGTTTCCTCTTCGTTTGATAAAATCATCGCAGGAATCATGACTGATGTAATGGCTTCATCGTTTGCAAGGATCGAGTTGCTGACGGATCAAAACTACGACTTGTGGAAAATAAAGGTCAGTGCTTTAATTAAGTCTAGACATCTGTTCGATGAAGTAATAGTTCGAGACGAACCACGAAAGGTTGAAGGTAACGAAGAAAGTGTTAAAAATTGGGAAACTTGGTCGAAGAAAAATGATGAAGTAATGGGCATTATAATTTTGACTCTCTCTAATGAACAAATTTTGGCTAGTAGAGGAGTCAATAATGCAAAAGAACTGTGGGATTTGTTAAAACGTCGTCATGAAGGAATTAATAAAAACAGATTAGTTAATTTAAAAATTAAATTAGCTAAATTGGAACTAATGAACAAAGAGTCAATAGACGATTTTTTAACAAGAGCGAGAGGTATAATATGTGAATTACATGAATTGGGTGCTAAAATAGAAGAAGAAGAATTGATTCAATATGTTCTTAATGGGTTACCAAGAAATTATAATGAGGTAGCAACGGCATTATTGGCGAATCAACATCTCACATATGAACACATGCGCGAGAATCTTCTGCGTTTCGAAAGGAGGCAAAACTTATTTAATAGCGAAAAAGAAAATAACGCCTATAAAGTTAGGGAAACGAAAAAGTTGGCGTGCTACTTCTGCGGCAAATTAGGTCATATAGCTCGAAACTGCTGGCATAAAAAGGGAAATAGAGACAATGTTACTTACCGCAAGAATGATTCAAAAAACGAATTTAATAAGACAGATAAAAAACTTACAGATGTCGATAACTGTAATGATTTAAAATCTCGAAAATTGAATTCTAAAAGGTATTGGGAAAAAGAACGGGTGTTAGTGGCCAATGAAACAAGAATTGAAGATGATGATAGACGAAAGAAAGTGTGGTATCTTGATTCGGGTTGCACGACACACATGACGTCAGAAATTGATTTACTTCGGGATCCGATACGTGCGAAGATCGAAATTGAAACGGCAGAATCTGGGAGAAAAATATATTCAGATTTTGTTGGAAAAGTTAAGGGATATTGTGATAATGAATTGGGGAATATATCTGAAATCGTCATGGAAAGGGTTTTGCATGTTCCACATTTGAATACTAATCTACTGTCGGCGGCAAGTATGGTAAAAAGAAACAAGAAAATCGTACTTGACAATAAGGGTGTGAGAATATATGATACTTACAATGATCTCGTAGCGAATGGAACGTTTGATGGGAACAATTTTATATTTGAGATGACTGTAGAAACTGGAAATAACATTAATGAAAATAACATAGGAGATAATGGTTCGAAATCTGCTGATGTATTATGTTTCAAATGTGAAAATGTCGTAAATCTGTGGCACAGGCGGTTTTGCCATATGAATCGCAGTTATCTGGAAGAATTATGGAAGAAACAAATGGTTAGGGGCTTGAGTGACTTTGATGTCGAAAAAGATGATTGTGAAGCTTGTATACTTGGTAAATTTACTCGCGCTTCACATAAGAGTATTCATGGGGAAACCACGAAACAAATATTAGAGAGATTGCATGTAGACTTGCTTGGCCCAATGCCTGTTAAGACAATTGGAGGGAACAGATATATTTTGACTATTGTGGATGAGTACAGCAGACGATATTTTATTGAATTATTGAAGCATAAATCTGATTGTACTGAAAAAATTAAAGAATTTGTGACAAGAAGGGAAACTGAAACAGGTCTCAAAGTGAAAAACATAAGATCTGACAACGGGGGCGAATTCACAGGATCAGAATTAATTGATTTCTACGCAAAAAAGGGTATAAAGCACGAAAGAACAACACCCTACAGTCCTCAAAGCAACGGGATTGCTGAAAGAGCAAATCGCACTATTTTAGATATGACCAGAACGCTTTTGATCGATTCGGGGCTACCAGCTAATTTTTGGGGAGAAGCGGCACAAACAGCAGTATACGTTCGTAATATTACGCCGAATTCACAAGACAAAGAGAAAGTTCCAATGGAAATTTGGTCAGAACGAAAACCAAACGTACAACATTTGCGAATATTTGGTGCAAAGGCTTTTTACGGAAACGTTGATGTTGGAAAAAATAAACTGAGTCCAAGAAGTAAGCCCGGTATCTTCGTGGGATACGCAAAAAACAGAAGAGCCTATAGGATTTTCGACCCAAAGCAAAGTTGTATTATTGAAACGAGAGATGTTCGCTTCTTGGAACATGTTATGGGTAGTAAAGACATGCAACGGATAAATAAAGATAAATTGCGTGAATTCGATTATGATCGCATAACAAGTTATCAAATAAATGAAGATGAAGTTGATTCCAATAGCGATGCTTTTGTACACGTGGAAATTGGAAAAACATCTATAAATTCCGTTGGAAATGAAATAGGCGAAAGAGAACAATTGTACAATCATTTGACAGTTGAACCTGAAATTCAAAATTTACGAAATGAAGTGAATACTAATGAATTACGAAGGTCTTCCAGGTTGAGAACTCCCGTCATCAGGTATCAAGCGGCTGCCAGAATTGCTGGTGGTGAATTGGAGGAAAATTTACCTAAAACGTTCTATGAAGCTATGAATTGCATGGACAATTCTAATTGGAAGAGAGCAATCGAAAAGGAACTCGAATGTTTACAACGTTACGAAACGTGGGATTTAGTAGATCGTGATCAGATAGGAAACATGAAGATATTGAGAAGCAAATGGATTTTCAAGAAAAAATCGACCAAGAGAATATTAAATACAAAGCGCGTTTAGTAGTTGATGGATCAAATCAAGAATGTGGTGTTGACTATGAAAGTGCTTACAGTCCAGTCATGAAATATGAAACGCTGAGAGTACTTTTATCTATTGCGGCTACTAATAACTTTGTAATAAAATACGTAGATGTCGAAACGGCGTACCTCAACGGAACATTAGAAAGAGATGTATATATGCAATTACCACAAGGATTACAGAATGCGAAAAATAAAGTACTAAAATTGAAGAAAAGTTTGTATGGGCTCCCGGAGGCAGGCAGATGCTGGTATATTAAGTTGTGTAATATATTGAAAGATTGCGGTATGATGCCGTGTAAGTGCGATCCATGTGTTTTTAAAAGGGGAAGAGATGAAGATTTCTTGATAATTACCTTTTACGTCGACGACTGTTTAATTATTGGCAAGAATGTGAATCTGGTCAACGAATTAATTAATCAGTTGAAACATTATATCACCATTAAAGAAATAAGTGATCAGGATAAAGTGACATTTCTAGGGATTCGAATAATAAAAGACGAGGAGGGTTTTACACTCGATCAAGAAGATTTCGTAAAGGAAGTGTTAAATAAATTCAAAATGATTGATTGTCATCCTGTGGGCACTCCAGGAGTTGCAAGTGTGAATCTCTATGATTTTGAAAATATAGAAAAGACCAACCCGAAAATTTATCAAGAAATGTTAGGCAATGTAGGGTACTTGGTCACTGCGACCAGACCGGATCTTGCATTCACATATAGTAAACTTTCTCAATTTTCAACCGACCCACGAATCAATCACTTCCAAGCACTTAAGCGCGTTTTTAGATATCTACAAGGTACGAAAAATGTCAAACTGAGGATTAATAAGGAAAATGGTTATTTAAGAATATTCACAGACGCAAGTTGGTGTGTGACCAAAGACAGCAGGTCTTTCGCAGGGTATAATGTTAAAATCGGAAACAATCTGATAAGTTGGAAAAGCAAGAAAGAAAAATTGGTAGCGCTCTCATCGATGGAAGCAGAATTTATAGCATTATGTGAATCTGTTTGTGAAGGAAAGTGGTTAAAGGAGCTAATTAGAGAAATTGGTTTCGATAAGATTATCAAAAAGCCGACTATAGTATACACTGACAGCAAGTCAATTATTGATTGGAGCAAAGAATTTAAGATAACAGCGAGAAATAAACATATGATGCGAAAAATTAATTTTATAAGAGAGGATATAGAATCTCAAGAAACAGAGTTGGTTTATTGCAAATCACAAAACTTAGACGCTGATATGTTGACGAAGGATGTGGATAAGAGTACGTTAATTAAACATATGATGTCTATGGGAATAACGTGATTAGAAATTTCGTGTTCACAAGGTACTCCCGTGTCACACGAAAGGGGGGAATTGTTATAGATTAGTTTATTGAATGTCTTGTATACGTTGTGGTATGGTTTTTGTGTTGTAGAAACGAATGTATCCATCATTGAGAGTAACTATGTACAAGGACTTTCACTTTTTTCCTGGAGTTCCTAACCAGATGAATAAATGCCATGTGTTGAATTGGACGTCTGCGTATTATTCAAATATTATCCGTAATTGGTACGAATACCTAAAACAACGAGTAACAATACCTAAGTCTTTTATTTTTCTATGCGATCCTAATCCACAGAAAGTTTTGTGACCGTGGTATTATATACTATAAGGTTGTCGCTTCTCGGCGCTATTTTTTTTACTTTCATTTGGGTATCCTGAGGTATCATATATGATACCAACTGTAACAAAAATGTAGCTTATAAAAATAATAGAGTAATTTTGTTTTACTTGACACAAAAACTTGACACAATTATTTACCACAAAAATAATTAATTTTGAATTTCCTCTTCAGTTCAGGACTGAAGAGGCTGAAACGCTGACGGCGCAGTTGGCTTGGGGAATTGCGGTGGCTCTTCCACTAGCGACGGCGGTGGTGGTGTTGTTGATTGAAATAGCAACGGGGAGGTGGAGACGTCACAGACTACGGAGTTGTTGACGTTCACGGTCGCCCCGACGTTGGCGGTTATGGTAATAGTGGTAGCGGGGACGGCACTGACGGCAGGCGAGAGTCTTTAGCTAATCACGGCGGCTCCTCCGTTCATTAAAAATCCGGCGCGCCGCGCGGCGAGGCCCGAGCGCTCGTCGCCGCTGCCTTCCCCGCTCGCGCATTGTTCTGCAGCGGACTGCAGAGGCAGATAAACCCTCGGAGGCTTTCACTGCGCGCGAAGAGAGCAGCGACGGGCAGGGGGGGGGGGCGAGAGCGGCCAAGCGAGAGCGGCGGGGTGAAAGGGGGGGGGCGATCCGCCAGGGCAGACAGCGTGGACGCCGGCTGGGAGTTTCCGCGCGGAACGGCGGGAGCAAGGGAAGGTATGGACTGGACGGGGCAGTCTGGCACACGACGCAGAGAAAACGGCGTCCTTTTCGTCTGAAAAGCAGGAAGGAAAAGAGGAAGCGTTATACGTGACACAGCGAAAGAAAGATACGCAAAGATAAATTATATATCGAATTGTACGTATGGTGTGTATACAAATTTGGAAGTTGCTGAGCCAAATGAAGTGATTAGGAGGTACGGTGGTACCTCAGGGGATGATATGAAAAAAACTTTAGCAAAAACACATATTTAAAATAAATTATAATGAGATACACACCATCAAAAATTATTAAACTGGAGTAGTTTTAATTTTTATTCGCGTAAATTAGGCTCCTGTGTACCAAATATTTCATTTACATCAGCGAGCAATGCGATCAGCTTGGGCACCGGGGACGGTAGACTTCGTAACGAGATACAAGGAAAGACGGGGAAATCATTGCGGAAAAGGACGGAAGTGGGAGGATGGGTGCGAGCGGCGAGGGGAGGGACGGGCGGCGCTAAATCGCAAATCCCCAGCCCCGCCCCCCCCTCGCCGCCCGCGCCGCCGCCTTTGTCTGCGAGCGCCGCGCCGGCTATAATCCAGCGCTGAATGCGATATAAAAGCTCCCTCCGCGGCGCCTCGTCGCCCTAGTGCCAGCCACCGCCGCACCCACCCCACGTCCGCGGCCCCGCCCACGCCTCCGTCCCGTCACTGCTCTTCCACCTTCTCTTTCTCCCGTGCAGCCTTCTTCCTGGGCCCCTTTTCAACGGCCTCCCCGCCACCCAACTGCCGGTCCCATTGCCCGTCTCTCCCCGTCTTCGTCCCCGCTTCGCGCTGCCTGTCCTGGCTCCGCCCACTGCACCGTGGCGTGGGCGTAGGGAAGGGTGCGGGAGATGGCGTGGAAGTAAACGTGGGCGTCGGCCGAGAGTGGATGTGGGCACGGACATGAGTACGGGCGTGAGCGCGGACGTGGAAGTACACAAGGGGTGGGTATGGGGACGGGCAAGGGCGTGGGCATGAGCGCGACTTTGGGTATGAAGAATAAGCTCGTATAGCCTGGGCGTGGGCGCTGACGCGGGCGTAGGCGCAGACTGGGGCGCGGGCAAGAGCGAGAGTGAGCTCGGGTGTGGGCATGGGGGATGGCGTGTGCGGGGGCGTTGGCGCGGAGGCAAGGGAGGACGTGGGCACAGGCGAGGATGAGTGCGAGTGCGAATGCGAGGGCGCGGGCGCGGGCGTGGGCATGGGGAAAAGGCGATGGTGCTGCCGCGGGAGCAGGCGGAGCTGACGTGGGCGTGGGTGCGGGCGCGAGCGTGGGCGCTGGCGCGGGCGAGGGCGACGACGTTGGCGAGGGCGAGAGGGAGGGCGAGTACGAGTGCGAGGGAGCGGACGTGGGCGCAGGCGAGAGTGCGTGGGCGTGCGCCGCCTTTCGCTTCGCCTTGCGCTTCGCCCCTCGCTTCGCGCCGCGTCGCGTCGTCTGCTCCGCCGTCGTCGCCGACTTCCCGTGCATTATTAATTGCGGCGGCGGCCGCCTCGGCGCGCCCCGAGCGCCTGCCCTTCCGTCTTCTGCTGCGGAGGCCACTCCTCATCCGACTGCGCCCGGAGCGCACACAATGGCACGACGGCCATAAATACTTGATACGCATATGAGACTCTCAAAGTACTCGTGAATGAAGACAATGCAATTCGAGACATTTTGTATTTTCTAGAAATAGAGTATCGTTTAAATCATATCAAATAGACGCTGACTGTAAAAGGCTCTCAGAAGAGATATGGAAATATATAATCAGAAAGCATGATAGGTTTCCTCAAAGTCACTCATTTCATTAATATCAGCACAATTAGTGCACATCTAATATTTCCTTTGCGTAATGCATATCCTCTGTCTTCTGTTCGTCATATTATGAGACCATCTTTTTGTCTCGTCTTATAATATGTGGGTGAGACGAAAATTAGAAACCGAAAAATATATAATGCTTACAGAAAATCGGAGATGCAAATTCATCATTTTAGAATCCAGTTGTTAATAGTATTATTGCAATGGGTTCTTATTCAATAAAAAGAGTTGCGGACAGGTCCGAATTACGAATGTTCTCGTAGATTTATTTGCATTTCAGAACCATAAACAAGGTGTTTACACACACACACACACACACACACAGAGATATACATCACACACACCCACACACACAGATATACATCACCCACCCCCACCCACACACATATACATATATGTGTGTGTTTATATAATGCATATATAGATTTGATAACAGCTCGCAAGACCATTGTTATTACTCAAATACAGAATAGTAACAATGCCAATATTTCAATTTTCAACAATGTTTCAATTTTGAATATAATAAAGCACAGAATGTTACAATGGCATGTGTAAGGAGAACATTCTACTTCCTCCTCAATGAAGAGGAGAAAAACGATATCTAATTCTGCAAATACCTCAATGGTCTGACAAAAGTACACGTTTTAGAGGATCCTCAAAACGTCGCCCATAAAAACTAGTTCTTTTCTCAAATATGTTTGAGGATGAACAGGAGTAGCGCCCAAACAGGACAGAGGACTGTCTCCAAAATTCATTTTCCCCACTCGACTTGTCTCAACGTGATCAAATTTGATCGAGGTCTTTGTGCAGTCAAATTAAGTTGCTTTTGATGGAAAATAATTTGTTGAAGTTGCATGTTGTGTTGCAGGAGAAATATCACCTGCATGATCTAAGGATGCTATTGTTTAATATGGTGTTATTACAGATTGATCAGCATAAGAAATTGTATAAATATTTCGCCGAAAATGAGGTTTATTTCCATAGTACCCATTACCTGATTTTGAAGAATAGTGCTGACAATAATGAACTCTAATAAGTTGTTTTTTCACTTAGTCTATCATAAATCAATTAGTTTGCTAATTCACAACTTAGAATAACAGTTTTAAATATATATTTATAAACTTACATAATTTTTCTTAAGAATTATACAATGCACTTATAAACACTCTAATGGCCCCCTTTAATCCTTTGAAAAATTTTGTTGAACGTCATAAATAGAAAAAACAAAATCTGTTTAACGTCATTTGTATGCCTCGGTACAAGGGACTGTTGACCATAAGAAATAATAATAATGATTTTTTTTTCATTATTCATATTAAATGAATACGACATACGTATTGTGTGACATGTTTAATACAGTGTTGAAAACATCTATTTACACATGTCCGACGGATTCCCTCTCAAGCCGAGCTCTACTGGCATTTGTACCCCTTTTGCACAGCAACGCCTTGTATGTTTTAAATAGCGCGACCATTTTATTGCATCGGGTTTTCAATAGGGCATTATCGAGACAACAGAAATACCATATTTCTAAATTCGGGAGAGAGCGTTTTTTCCGTCTTGAAGGAATACAACGATTTTATTTCATGAAAATTTTAATGCGCAGGTGGCGGTTCTTCGATTAATATTTCACAGAACAGGAGAAGTCGTGGGAGTCCTTAAAGAATGAAGCAGTTCTTCTATGCTTTCCCGTGGCATTTTCTTTAAAATACTACACGTGGCATTTCATTAGAATCATGTTATAAATGGAACGAAAACACAAACACATTGAAGAAAATGTGCTTTTAAACAAATTACACAAACAAACAAAATCAAGGAAATTTAGAAGGAAACAAGAACTGACTTGAATTTGAAGGAAAACTGAAAGTGAACAGTATAGAAACTTATCAACAAATAAAAATATACGTTTTCTACACTACCACTGTTTTCACTATGTTTTGTGTACGATAATATTAAATATCCATCGAAGTTGTATAAATACATTACATCCAACTCTGATTTAATGAAAACAAAATAAATCCGAAGAATGCCTTAACCTTTTTGAAAGACTTATCGATTAAGGGTATAGCACTGTCACCTTCATAATTCTCAGAGACGTATCAAGAGGATATTATCTACCAGGAAAAATATAATTATTATCGAATGATAGACGATAAAATTATGTTCTGAGTGCTTTAATGAGACTTTCGTTTTATTGAGCACACTTTAGATTTTTTATTACTGATCAATAAGTCAACAAAACTTACCTACTTGTTTTGCTTTATAAAATTGTACTTTTACGTACTGGAGAATTACAATGTAATATAATTTACAGATTAACCGGAAACATTTTAAATAATGTTAACGTACAGAAATATCTCGCAATAAACGATCTTTATATTACTGCTGACTATGACACCACTGCTGTAATGTCTCAATTATCAGATGGTCACACTTACGTTATCACGAACTTCTTGCCAATCGCTTCTTCTTTGAGGAAATAAAGGTCTTTGTTAAATAACAAAATAAATAGAGATTAAATTTCACTGTCTTACAGTTCACAAGTTTCAATAACTTCTCAAACACCTACAAGTTATTACTGAGGCATTTCCTGGCATAACATGCATTTGCATAAACCCACATTCCCTTGGATCTGAGAATCTTTCCAACTTGTCTCCACGACCTTCCAAAGCATTCTGCTGGTTTATTTAGGGTCTTATATCATAATGCCGCACTCCTAGAAGACAACTGACAACGGTACAGAACATCCACCACCATCGGACTCAAAGTCTAGTCCGAGTGGCTGCAGAGCCGGCGGAATGGTGGCGATAGTGGCGACAGTGACAGTGGGGAAGAAGCCGGCGGCTGCGGACGAGGGTCACTGCGGTCTCCGAGGCGCGCGGCGCGACGAAGCGTGGTGCGGCGCGGAGAAACGACTTTATTATGGGGCCTCGTTTATCATCTCGCCCGGGTCCATTTATCAGAGGCGGCCTTCCCAGAGGTGTCCCCTGATCCTGCGAGTCCATCCCGGACCCGCCCCTTCCCCCTCGCTCTGCTCCGTCCCGCCCTGCCGCGTCCCGCCGCATCCCATCCCGCCCTCTCGTCCGCGCCCCACCCCGTCCCGCTCCGCTCCCTCCGCCGCACTCTGCCCAGTCACCCCCCGTCCCACCACCTCGCCGGGCTCCGCCACGCCGCGCTCCACCCTGCCGCATCCCGTCCCATTCCCTCGTCCGTGCCCCGCCCCGGCCCCGTCCCTCTCCGCTCCCTCCGCCGCGCCGCGCCCCATCCCACTCCGTCCCTCTCCGCTCCGTCCCGCCCCGTCCCGCCCCGTCCCCCCTCACCGCCCCGCCTCACGAGTGTGGACGGAGCCCGTTGGCGCTTGTTGCGCCGGACCACATCACCCCATCCCCCACCCTGCTGCACCAGCCGTCGCTCGCCGCTATCTTCGCCGCAACCCCGCCCGCCCACGCCGAGGATCTGCCTTTCACCCCCTTTATCTCGCAGCCTTTTCTGCGAAGTTCGTCGCAACTGCTTTCTTCTCTTTTGTCACAGCCGCCGTTTCCGCAACAAACCTACTATTGTCGTATCTACCTGCGGCGTGATTGTCTCTTTTACTTCCTCTCGCGTAGTTGTAGTTACTGTCGCCGCTGTCTTGTCGCCGCTTGGGAGCCGCTTAGGAGTTCCTGTGGGTGTAAATGCTAGACTGTCCTTACAAAGTAACTCATCTCTCTTTTATCACTAAGCCCTTAAGTTTCCTCAACGCTTTCATATCAGTTTTGTTTTCTAATTTTCTAATTCTTGTGCGCATAGCATACTACATTTCGGAGTCTTCAAAGAGAATATTATATTTAATTAAACATATTTTTTCACAGATCCACGAATCTTCAGCATCAAAGCTTCAGTGAGTCCTGTCCTCTCGTCAAACATTTTTGAGTCAACTCCCATTTGCTTCTTTCTGTGTTCATTTTTGTTTAGCTGCCTCAATAATAGTTTTTCCCTTGAGCTGTAATTACAACTTTTCTCCAACGTTTTGCGTACACCTCTATCTTCTACATTACTTTCAGTCCGCATCCTCAATGCCCTGCTGCTGTATTGTTATTATTATCTTTCACCTCTTACCCTGTCTTACTACCTAGGCACTATATTTTTTATAGACTTTTCGAATTTTGCCATGAATCTTTACCTGCTTCTCGCAACTTTTCTTCTTGAACCTTTTTCCTTATTCAGCCGAATGTCGTCTCGATTTCCCTCTCTTCTTCCGCCATCATCTTTCATCGGCTGGCGGCAGTTCCGTCATCATCATCGCCTTTCCCGGGATCGTCCTTGCCAGTGTCTTCCATTGCCTTCGCGTCTTCTCCCTCCTCTCCTTCGCCCCCCCTCCGCCGCCGCCACCCCCCTCACCACGCCCGCCGGACGTGCCAGTTCATAACTCTCGGCTGCAGGAAATGAGCAGCAGCCCGTCAAAGACGCTCGCCCCCCTTCGCTCCCACCCCGTCCGCTCTCCAGCGCCGCCCTCTCCGACACTCCGTCCCGCAGCCGCGAACCAGTCGCGCCCGACTCTAATTTTTTTCCCTCTCGCAGTTGTTTCTCTGCGGAATTCAGCGGAACAAGAGGGATTCGCGAATACGTATTAGAGAAGACACTGAGCGCGCTGAAAAATGCTCGGCGTAAAAAATGTTACTCCGGGATGCAGAGTTTTCTTTTAAGCAATTTTTCCCTTAGGATGAAATGGTAAAGGTTTTATCTTCCGGAAGGGCCAATTATTTTAACTCTGCATGGTGAGACGGCGCTGATTTTCATTCGGGAACGTTAGAACCGTTTCATAACGGCTTAATTTTCAAGAGTTATTTTGGACACTGCGTGCTACCACAGCCGTGCCAAGCGATACTAAATTCTGAGAAAATGGCGGAAGTTCTACTATCACAGGTAAATGTGTCGTGCTATGTAAATTTACTCAGATAATTCATATGACTTAATTACAGAGCTTCTTTCCTGGTGTTCAGATGAATTAATATTACCGTAAAAAATATATTCACGAATGTTAAAAGAATAAGTTAATTCCAAATCATGGGAATAAATAACAATATTATTGCATACACCAATTCTGAAATTTTATTACGTTTTTTTCCTGTTGTTTCTAATGTAACGAGAATGCGATATCTCTGACATGCTGCACATCATTGCAAATGAACTCTGCATCTTGTACTCATGACCTCTATCTCTACAGCGCTCAACACGATAATGTGCAGCACGAAGCAAAGTTGCGGGCTATTTCAACGCCTTAGAAGAGTTGCAAGTGGCTTGAATCTTTAATACTACGTTGATCCACCCTCGCTAAAAGAGAGAGGTTTCTCCCTTTTTTCGGCTGCGGATAAGACCCAATTTCCTTCGGATTTACACCTGCGGGATAGCTTCGCAACGCACATAGAAGAATTTCCATGAAAATTAAATCTCACGAGGTTCTCGGCCGCGGCCTTCTTCCCACAAGGACGCGCGCTATCGCCGGATCTCGGAAGTCAACGCTTTATGCAAAGTCAGAGGGTGTACCGCAGGGGTCGGAAAAGGAGACCTCCATGCTGCATTCGGTTCATATGCCTCTGTTCGGATTTTGCAAATGAAATGTTTATTACTGTCCAAAGGTGACGAGAACTAATTGAACTTCAATTTACGTAACTAACAAGCATTAAGCTTATTCCTTTCACCGTTTTCTCACAGCAACCCAACCTAATTTCTACAAAGCCGATTCGCTTCTCTTGGAAGAAAAATACTAGACGACGAATATGCTTTTCATTAGAGACAAATGCGCTCTACAAGTGAACTGTAGTGTTCAATACATCGCGATCTCAACTGCAATTGGAACACCTTGCCTTCATGCACTGACTGCAATACTTGCCGTATTTCTTTTAAAAATTAATAGGATTATATTTAATTACAACTAAAAGCAATTAACTATTTTAAAGACACCACTAGAATCTTTTATTTTTAGTTCCATGAAGTTACACAATACGGAATATGCTGATAATAAAATCATCCCGTCAACTATACGTCACAAGGGTATCCGCATTCCCGTTACCGCCCCCTGTCGCATGCTGGGCCTGCGGCAAAAGAAGAGGCCACGAGGGGGGGGGGCGGAATTCGAACCACGAGCGGAAAGGGGTGGCGGGAGACGACGAGACGCGAATGAAGGAGGCGCGACCCGCAGCTGAACGAGACCTTCCTCCCTCGCCTCCCCCCCCACTGCGCTCCGCTCCGCCGCGCCGCGCCGCACGCCCTGGAGCTGATATATTTTAAAAAGCAACTGTTGAAGTTTCATGATGTTGCTTCTCTCTGCAGGTTAAATTAGCATATTTATTAACTCGCTCGCCACACCTTCTCCGCCAGAAATAGTAGCGGTGGCGCACCGTGGCGCAACTGGGAGAGGGGGGGGTTGCGAGAAAAGAAAGAAAAAGGGAAACGAAAAAAAAAATGATCTCTTACTTTGCCCGTTTTGGCGGAGGTGAGTTAAGTGGTTTGAAACAACCACGCATTATTAAGTGGTATTAAGTGAGTAGGACTCGGACAAAAGTTTCCTTTGAAACGAAAGAACAATTAATTATTAAAGCAAAGACTGCATTAACTTCACGTCTGGTGAGTGGCGAGAATTAAGGCCGCGGACAATGGGGCGTGGCCGGCATTGCTTTAAGTGAAGGCGCTTAACTTCATAGAAGTCGTCTACTTCGTAAGCACTTCTCCCGCAAGTGACTGAAATCAAAAGGGTTGTTTGGACAATGCGCTGAAGTCTAAAGAATGTGAATCAGGGTAGTGATTTTATATATCTTCTACTGTTCGAAATTGTGCATGCCTACAGGAAACGTTTACATAGGGATAGGTAATTTTTATACATTCAAAGGATTTATTAGAAATTGATTAAACACATCTCTTCTATTTAGATCTCATAATTATGAAATCTCAACTTTATAACCATGAAGTTAAATAATGATTAATTTTTGTTGTGTTTTGATTAAGTCTTAATTAATCAATAATTCTTGATTAATTTTTAAATAATTAATTCTGTTCTCCTGCAAGCTGACTGTGAAAAGGAAGTTTCACTGTTCAAAATTTTTAATTTCAAAATTAGCTAATTTCTGTGGTGTTTTGACAAGACAGACTTCAGGTAATACGTGAATATAATAGTATATTATAGTACAATTAATATATACAGCCAAGAAGTTAAATAATGACTAATTTTCATTAATTCACCTACAACCTTCTCTCTAGCTTGTCAGAACACCACAAAACATCATGGAGGTGAACAGAATCACTAGGTACTGTGCAGAAATGCCCCTGAGTTCTTTAGATCGTAGACGTGTTTCACTTGAAACGGCCTTGTTCTCGTATACACGCCAGGTGTGCGCGGACAAGGTCGCGATTGCACCTTCATGTAAAATAGGTCTACTTTATTATGCAACATACCGTCTATCAGAGAATGTGTATCGAGATTCAGGATGCAAAAAAATTCGAGCAGTGCTGAATCAAGTCACGAAACATGGCTGACTTTTCTTTCTTTCTTTTGGTTTCACTGCTCTACATCTTTCTGTATTGTCTCTCTCTTTCTCACTTTCTCTTCTCTCTCTCTCTCTCGTTACTTGCTAATAGGCAATACATTTCCTTCTCATCCGGCAAGTCATCTATCCGTGTTTCGGGATCGTGCGGTTCCACAAAAAATCAGATATTTATAGTAAGGTGAAATACTGGTAACCTAATTTTTATCAATGTACATACAGTTTTCCGAATATTTTATTAAATATTCCTCGTACACATACAAAATGTCACTGTTGAGAATGTAAAAACACATCGTTCGGTTAGGTGAGAGATGAGTTCACGAATATTTCCGAGAACAAGAAGATTTTTCTTTACCACCAAACGTCACATCCAGTTTTTACCTATATTTGACGCCATATAAGTAAATAACAATTCCAAGTATAAATGAAACGTGAAAGATAAATGTCAAACAGCAAAAAAGTTAAAATTTGACAAACAAACGTCGATAAACCTCACACAAATTTCTGAAATAGAAAACCCGTTTGGTAGAAACCCTATACGATTCCACCAGAGCCAGTTTTCGAACCGTCATCCTCCAGTGCTGCATTCAAAGAACCATTAGCTTTCTCGCCACCGCCTGTTCGCCGCCATTACGCGGCGTCGTTCCGAAGAGTTACTGCGAACGAATGACACGCGCGCAAATGAAGATCGCTCTGCGTGAGGCGCTCAGCCCTAAATCTCGCCCGCTGCGCTGCCTTGCTCAACCCGCGGTGTCAGCCGGGGTCGGAGAGGTGGGGTGGAGTTGGGCGGGGGAGGGAAGAAATTAAGGGGGTTGCAGGCTGTTTCGGACGTATGCGGGGCGATTCTGTGTCCCGGTGGGGGTGGGCGGGTCCAGGAGGCAGGGGACGGTGACGAGACGATTAGGCGGGAGGGGGTGGCTTGTGAGGGGTGGAGTGGGGGAGGGGGGACGGGGGAGTTGGGGCAGGGAGGCGGTGTTGTGGGGTGAGCAGACGGTCGAGGCGATACCGTCGTCGCAACGGTGGGCAGCGGGGGTGGTGATGGGGGAGGAGGCGATGGGGAACGGTGGGGGTTGGGGAAATGCGGAGGCGAGGGAGGATGGTGCGGGAAATGCGGGACGGAGAGAAGGCGTTGGTGGGCGGCAGGGAGTGATGCGAGACGGCGGGTGGTGGTGGGGTACGACTGAGGGGAATGGGGGACGCAGGGGGCGATGGCGAACGGCGGAGGCGACGGGGGACGGTGGGTGACGGCGGGGTGCGGCGGGGGCGGGCGAGTGGAGGTAGATGGCGGCGTGGGGGGGGAGGCGCTCTCATTTCGCGGATGGACACCCGCGCGACCGCAGCGGCCGGCGCAGGCGACACCGCAGCCCGCCTGGCGCCCGACGCCCAAATAGCTGTCCCCTGGGCCGCCGGCAACGAAGGGCGCACCTGCCGGCACCCAACCGCCAACGCCGGCCTTGCCAGCGACACTGCCACAAGCTGGCGCCGCTCGGATATCCGTAGCACCACCGTCCACTTCGCATAGTGACGTCGTCACGTCACAATTCCGCCGGTTTTTGTAAGCGCCTGTTGTTCCTGACGACTCTTGACAAACCACTTTCTTTCACCCTGTTTCCGCGCGAGGCATCGTACCCACTACACCAGCGGTGTCAAGGTCTCCTACTGGTGGCAGTGGCACGCCTCGCGGCACCGTGCTATGCTACGAGATTCTCTGCACAACTAGCGTCGGGAGAGGAAACTATTAGTAACCCGCCGTTTTACAATAGTGATGGCGTTGTCTCTTGCGGAGGGGTTATGAACTGCGTGGAGATGCGATTTCTTCGTGGCATTCGTGCCACGGACTCCCGCTCGTGGCATCGACATTGACAACACTGCACTTGTATTCCTTCTGCACAAGAGTAGGGCTGATTCGTTGCCACCGATGTGTCGCGTCAATGTCTCTGCCCATCATTGTCTCACGGCCCCGCTGGCATCCTTGCTTGCCCGTTCATTGCAAGTACCGTCGCCCCATCGCTGCCCGCTGCACTTCAACCGCCGAGTCCTCATGTTTCACTCCCTGCAGCTACCGATGATTATTCACTCCCAATATTCCACGCAGATTTGGTAAAACTCGACCAAGAGAAGAATGAAGGATGCGATTACGGCACTTCGAGGAATAGTGTAAACACGGGTCTGTACAGTCAGTTTCGCTAACAAAAGTCGCCAGTAGCGTAATGCGAGTTCAGAGACTCTATGAAGGAGGTCATGGAATCACCAGACCAGAATAGAGGTTGTGAATCAGCTTATAAAATATAACTTCAGAGACACACCAGTCACGATTTGTACTGTTTTATTTTTGTCCCTTTAAGTTGCTTTTTTACTTTGCACCGGTATAGTACAAGAATGTAATAAAATGTTCTATTTATATTGAATTTTTAATACTTATTCATTGAATTTAAACATTTGTATTCTTCTTCACTCATGTTTTTTTTCCATATACTTTAGGTGGTTTGTTAGGTATACAATAAAGTACCAAAACATTAAATTTACTGCCATAAGTATCTACAAAATTCTGCATTATGGTGGTAGTTACTTCTGACATTAAAAAGAATTTTATTTGGTATATATTTCGAGAAACGACTTAAGTTAAAATAAACGATTTATATTAATGTTTCTGCTCATCGAAAGAATTAGTTTCAAAATTATGAATCATTTTGCAGAGATACGTATACTTTTATTTATTCCAGTTAAAATATTAATTACAGTTAAAATATTAATTGGGAAGATACTAGATTTGCAACGAAATAAATCAATAGTTTCCCTCAATTGTTTTTTCCCTCAATAGTTTGGCACGGTCCCATTGTAATTATGAATTGAGTATCCTTATGTCTCCGTCTCTGTCTTTTTGGCCGTAAACGCAGACGGTGGCGCACTCCTGTAAATATCATTCTCAACTTGGTATAGATATATCTGAGCTTAACACTACATGCCCTTTTAATGTTTACAAATCGAGGCATAAGTATGGAGACACACTATTGGGAGTTCTGTTGCCACAAGCAACACGTTATATCTTTTCATGAATGTGTAGTTTTAGCATTAGTCCTGTGTAAATATAGAACCATAATCTAATAATTTCATCCCGTTCTAAAAGATCGCTAGATATGTACTTAATTCCTAACTGCAATCGTCTCATGTAGTATTTTTCCAATAAGCTTCTTCGGAAGCATCAATACTGCTGAGTGCAAAGGAAAATCTTCAAGCGGACGATGGCAGGGAGAGGGGTCGAACACGCAGATCGAGTTCGCAGTGCCACTACTCTGATTGCATGCTTCCGTCGTCTCTATAATCACGTCAAAGCCAACGCCGGATCAGCTCCCTGCAAAAAGAGGGCCACGCACTGCGCACCGCTTTTCCTTCCCATTCCCATCACCCGCTACTCGCCATGGGGGTACGTCCCGCCCCTCACCTCATAACCGGCATACGGTGCCGCAAAAAGGAATGGATGCTACAAAAGAAATGCATGAAACGAAAGGAATGGATGCTACAAAAAGAATGCTTGTTCCAAAAAAACTATTTTTGAAAAAATGAAAATAGTTTGTGTCGAAACTCAAGTGCATTTTCGTACTGAACTTTCAGTATTTATCTCGCCACGATAATCATTAATTCTGGAATTTTCGTTCTGTGAGCAATTCAATAGAGAGCCAAATACATTTCGTCACATTTGCGATAGTGTAGTTGTTAGAGAGGCAAAATGAACGATTACACGCATTGTTAAAAAGAGCACACTTCCCCGTGAAACTGTGATATCTGAACAGAAAGGTTCCAAATAATTTCTGAGGAATTAGAGTTAAACATTGTAAAATATTGTCGGGAAGGGAAGAAAGTTAACGTTAAATTATGTTGCTGGTTGTACTTTCAGTGCTCTAGCAGGAATCTTGTTACTAAATAAATCATTACACTATTTGTGTGTGTCACGTTGCAACAACAACAACATAAAATTACATATCGGAATTTATTGTCAGAGTAAAGCAATAACGTTTATCCCTTAGTGACCTGGCTTTCCCAAGCCTATTGTATCCAAATACTGGAAAATTGACATTTTAGAAGAATTCTGATCATCCAGAAACAAAAAGTCAAAAATGGAAAAAAGAAGAAAAAGAAATAAATTAAATCCCTGATATGGAGTAAAGTTACTGGTTTGGCTATGCCAATTTTACATTTTAAGTGAAATACTTTATTTTATGTGAAATGCTTTATTTTATGTGTTTAAGTGAAAAGCTTCATTTTACAATGAAGAGCACAGCAGTGTTATTGACACTCATACCACTTAAATGCCTCTTTGCTCTCGCAGGTGAAGCAATACTGAAGTAGAAAGTGGATCAACCAACCAAAATCCCTCCCTTCAGTTGTCTAACTTCACGTTTCCTCTTCACCATGCCCACTTGCGTCTCCTCTCTCCTCCAATGCGGTCCCGCTCGCGGCGCTGTGCACAGCAATGCAGGCGCATTGCATTTTTAAAATCAGCATTCAAAGCGCGGTAATGAAATGTCCATAACAGAAGGTAGCGGCCGGAGGGAGGGCGTCGGCGCTCACGTTCTGTGACGCCGGATCTCTCTCTGGGCGGACGCTGCAATGGCAAGCTGGGACGATTCAGAATGTTCGTGTTTATATCGTCGGGAGCTGTGCGCGACACGGGTGTGTCACGCAAATGTTCTGGAACAAATAGACGCGTTCTTTGTGAGCGTCGATCGCGCCTCTTTTTTTTTTTGTTGTTGCCGCTTTGGGGGTGACAATTTTACGAGACGAGTTTTACTAGATCAAACGCCTCGTTTGGCAAAGCTTTGAGTTCGTATGTGCCCCGAATCCAATCCTCTAGTGACTTATATGTTTATTACAAAAATAGCATAAAATAGGCCGTGTGTGTTTCAGTTTAATTGCTATACATTTATTACGGTAGAAGGAAAATTAATTATTTTTTTATAAAGTAAATCTCATTTACATACGTGAAATTATTTGGTGTAACTCAAGGCTATAATCAATTTCTAACCTTTGAAATCAATATACAATCATTTACCTTTCAAAAGAATTCTAATACAGTAATTTGAAGTGCTTGGCACCAAGTTGATATAAAAAATTTAAAAAGAATTCCAAATACTGAAATACGTTATCATTCAATAATGGGACATTCATGTCTTTAATAAAGGGCTTGAAATATTTATCGAATTGGAGAGGAGCGATCCGACAAGTCTACTGACGAACTAACAAATCGCTGCTAAAATACGTTTCGCTGCAGACATTATTTTAATTCACAATGGAAGCATGAAAATGGAAATAAAAATTACACGTATGACATTAATGTTTTTTTTATAATTTAACGTAACGATGTTGAAATTAGAATGCAAATGTACAGCGTACGTCAAATGCCAACAGCGTGGTAAGCTGACTTTTAAATTAAGTTTATGTAATCTTTACAAACGCGTCTACACATGAAATGACTAAAACCTTGCAACAATCATTAAGACCACGCCAATTCTATCCACATAAATATAATTTTTTAGACACAACTTTTGTAGCTCAAGATAATCATTGCACTTCATATTATTTTCCATTTATGCATTTCACATAACACAACATTGCATTTTCGTTGCTTCCAATGTTTCTGACAACCTGACTACGCCGCACTCTACTCTGACATTATGTGGAACGTAATCAAGGACCACGTGGAATATTACGTTACCACATTACGTGGGTGTAATATTGCCGACCTCAATAGCGCACATTACCAGGGCAGCGGCAACCGCTCTACGCAAGGGCTGCTCGTTAGAACCCGGCGAAAGCAGCCACGTTTTTAGCTTGTTATAGAGGCGTGAAAGGCGAAAAGGCAAAAGAGCGCACATCCCACATAATCGACTAAATCATCAATTACTGCACCGTAAATCCACGCTTCGATTCTCCGCGCTTGGTTGCTACTATCCCGATACAGTTTGATTAAAATTTATAAAGGATTGACAGCTAACTGAGTTACAAAGGAGACGGGGTCCGATATCCCATCGGAAGCTTCAATTTTTGACGATCTCACAACAGAGTTGTCAATGCTCTTTGGAGAAAATGTATTAGTGATTCAGTGACAGTGACACTTGTTTTAGGGTATTTTAACGTCCAGGTGCATTGTCTGCAGTTTGGTTGGTGAATTCATTGCGTTTTGCTCGTATATTTTGGTGGGTGTTTGTTTCGTATTTCCACTGTCAGTGCAAACGTACTCTTGAAGTATGCGTTCTGATGTACTATTTAATGTTGGTTATAACGCAGAGAATATCGCAATTATTTATTATTAGACTGAGACTTCTTGTTTCTTAGTACGTACAATGGCCGTGGTTGGGAGGCCGCAACTACGAGTCTGTTACTTAAGTGCATGAGTCTCAACAATCTCTTTGCAATTTTAGTCGGACTATAGCGTCAATGAATGTGTCAATGAATTCAGTTCATGTATTGAAATTTCCTACATCAACTGAATGTTCTGCAAAAAACATTGAATATTCATTGCAAAAAAATGATCACATTCGACCTCTCTACAAATCTGTACATTTATTCTGAGGCCCCGGAGATTTTATTGAGATGTTTGACAGTATTACCAAAACAAGTTTCCCAGTGTTTACAGTATTACGTTCCACTATGATACGCAAATCATGATTATTCACCAAACCTACGTTTAAATCAGTGATGTCAAGGTCGAGGCCACCAGCCGGAGTCCGTGGCGCGGGAAGTACGACGAAATCCCTCTCCGCGCAGTTGATCACACCACAAGAGAGCAGTAGATAGTCAAAATCACCCTGAACGCCATTTTTGTACAAATAGCATTAGGCGGCATTCTGATAAATAAATTTAAGAACGTTTGTTATGGTTATTTTTATTTATACTTTTGTTTTATTTACATTCGATTCCATTGTGGTAAAGTCAGGTTCTAGAGAGCACGAGAGACAAATTCGTAAACTATTTGTAAAATTTTCTATACTTAATCGAATCCCGTGCTTCTTTTCAAGCAATTTCATTATTGAAAATGCTTATTCACAGACATATGTAATACCATACATAGGTATCATTCGAGCAACATTGTCTATTAAGTTTGGAAGTTGTGATTTCTCGAGTACCTTTTAAAAGTCTATTACACAGCCTTCTGAGACCAGAGTTACTAATGATAGTTTCCTTTCCTGACGCTGGATGCGCGTAGTTTCATTGCACAAATTACTGCTAATACAGTAGTTGATTTTCCTGTAGTACATGACATGACACAGTAGTTGATGACGTCACTAGTTGATTTTCCCAGATTATTTAATACCTGATCTGTGCACGTTTTCTAGAGTTCAGTGAGTAATACATTTATTCAAATTAACGTTCTCGCGGCAGTTAGTCGATTTCTTCACGAACGACACGATGAGAGAAAATACCCAAAATCTATTGTCTTTTTTTCCTTTCCAAATAGCTTTTTTATTACGTGGGAATTAATATTTTCTTATCAAATTTTTGCCAAAAAAGTATTGCCGGAAAGGTTCAATTGTATTCCTTGTTTTCAATTTAGTGTTTTTTGTTTTTTTCTTTTTCAGATGCACGTCAGTGAGACGGAGCGCTTGCGTCCTCCGAATATTGACGCCCCTTCGTCGCGACCGCCCCGAGAGGACCCCGCCGCGAGCAGCACTCCGATCGTGAGTGGTGAGCAAAGAAACAGACGTGAATGCAAAGGGATCGACAAGCGAGGGGTCTGCAGGCTCCGGCGGTACCCAACCCTCCTGCCATTCAACTCGTCAGCCCTAACGAAACCCTCTTTGCAAGACCCTCCACGTGTGACGAGTCGTGCACACAGGACACGTGTACGGCCTACGTTCACTAGATCGTGGCGAATTTGGTCATGTCCGTCCCTCTTCTCGTTGGTTGAAGTTGTTCTTTGCATACCATTTCGGTTTCTTTGAAAATACGCATCGTAACTATGTACACAGTAAACAGTATTTTTAAGTATTTGTCACTAGGTTAGAGTGGTGGCTGCATGACAGTGAATTCTGTCTTTCTTGTATGACTGTGAAATATGACAATTAAAAATATAGGATGAAGACTAGAGGGACAAAGGTACGTAATATAAGACTGTGAATTCCGATGTCGCGCTCCGGTGCCATGTCAGAAAATTCATAGAATACAAATATACAGAACAATGACTGAAAGAGCATGTACGAGCTCGAAGTTATTGAATAGTCAATCTCGTATTGAATAAACCTGTAAAAGATAACGAAATTCAAGGTAACCTGGCATATATTTATAATAACCATCAAATAATCTTATCATTACAGTGATGGAGGTAAGAAAAGCCGAAAGCCTTCCCAGCTGCCGCTGAACCAACAGCCGGTCTCGCGTGGTGGATCGCTCACGTTGACGAAATGCACAAGTGGAGTAACTTCAATGATGGTTAGTCAGCTCCTTAGTTACAGTGCGATTTCTATAAAGCTGCCTCTCAAAGCCCGTCTTCACGATGGAATACGTCACGGCATTTCCGCGTTTTTCTCGGTCGTGCCGATGGATGTCGCATGATCGTGACCGTATCAAGCACTACTACGGTACTTCATATCTCACAATTATACAAAGTTACGGTGTAACTTTATACCTCACAATTTTTATAAAGTTGTGGCAACTTTATAAAAATCGCACTTCTAGTGGTGGTTGAGGCAGTTCGAATACTTACCGTTGGCCACACACTGACGGAGACACGGAGAGAGAGATTTTCCGTCAATCGATTTTTCGGTATCAAAGACCCACAAAACATGGATTTGTTAGAGGAAGTAATTGAATGCATACAAGAACAATATTTATCAACTTTTTACCAAAGCCCTGCAGTAAGTGTTTTTCTGTCAAAAATCGCCAATTTTCCGTCGCTCGATTACAATACTTTCCATTCTTACGAAGGCACGAAAGAAGAAAGAAGAAAAAAGAAAACAATCCCCGAGCAGTCCTGAGGCAAGTCGTATGCGAAGCAAGAGGCAAGAGGATGCATTCGCACGCCGAGGGCGAGCAAGCAATCGGAGCGACGGGAGGGGGGCAGGGCTTCTAGATTTCCGCGGGGGTTGCCCAACCTGTCGCGGAGCGCGGCGCCGGCATGCGATAGGATTATTTCCGCGCGCGGAGGTCTGCCGCCGGGGGGCGATAAAACGGTAAACAGTTTGATTACACGGCTCTTTAACCAATGCACAGTCACAGGCCCGAACTACGCCGCGGATGAAGTGTCTCGCTCTACTGTCTGCTAGGGATGCAACATCGAAGTCGACGTTTTCAAAACATCGATGTTTAAACGTTACTAATACGAAATAATAACTGATGGTTTATGTGTAGGAACCAAAGGAACGCTGTTTGCACTACCTTCATCGACCAAACTCTCTCACCCGAGTTAACTATATGCTCTTGTATTTGCTCTTTCTTCATATTCATTTCGCACATTGAGATGTATTAACAAATAGGCTGTGGGCGCAGGGTTGCACCTTCTTCCCGTACCCTTATTCGGCGAATTAATAAACACGAACACTGTCAAATTAAATTTTAATTCACATGAATTTAAAGTTAGAGGTTACTAAAACAGTCTAAAAACATCGATGATTTTCAGTCGATGTATTTTTAATATCGATATTTTAATTTTGAACGTCGATGTTGTCTAACATCGATGTTTTGTTATCGATGTTGCATCACTACTGCCTGCATTTGCGACGGTCCTCTCACTATTATATCTCTCTTCCCAAACGCAGTTGACGAGCAACATGGCATTCTTTTTTTATTGATTAAGATAAAAAATCGTAAATTCTAGCGTAATATGCTAACATAATATGATTTTTACTATGGCTAGGTTAGAGTATTATTGAGTTCAATAGCTTAAATTACAAGTTTTCAAAAAATGTGTGTATGATTGAAAGTAGGAAGATTGGCATGTAACCTTTCGGTTTTCGAGCATTCTTTCCAGATTTTTTCCTCTCAAGTATCTACATTCTCGCATTACCAGAGAGAAGGCACGTGTCTTTGTATAGATCGAGGAGACAAATAAAGGTTAACTATACTATTGTCTTCCCTTCCCATTTCCTTATTATTTTACTATTTAGTTGAAAACCAGATACATCTTGAGGGTTAATATTGGTCTTCATTTCCTTTTCCCCCTTCTTCAGAAGTTACAGCTTCTTTAGAGGTATACATTTTCTTTCTTTAATTATGGTCTGTCTATTAGCAGCAAGGCTATTGATCTAGATAGAATGCGATTTTATATGAAAATGTTTCCTGGAGGAGGGTATTCCTGAACATTAACTTGTGTCACATTTCTCTGTACAGCTTCCAGACATCAATGGTTGCTTTTAAAGCGACAAAAGTGATCCAAGAATTATGGTTTGATCCCCAAGCAGATATATGTATTATTTATTCGCCATCCCATCACGTAAAGTCCCTTGTCGCATGACTGGTATCGTGTGACATCTGAAATTCACAGGGTTGACTGCCCGCTTTTCTAAAGGTAGGGAAGGTCAATGAGGCGTTTTGACAATCAACAGTCTTGCAATAGACCAGATACGTGGTCAATTTTGTAAACAGCTGATGACAG
Source organism: Acheta domesticus (assembly GCA_031308135.1). Lineage (NCBI taxonomy): Eukaryota > Metazoa > Arthropoda > Insecta > Orthoptera > Gryllidae > Acheta > Acheta domesticus. The sequence continues at coordinate 157,868,035 of JAHLJT010009419.1, forward strand.
CAACAGAGTTTTACTTCTCTTTTCCTTTTCCATTTCCACAATTTTTCTCCGCTGGTTGCGACTTTCTCAGTCCATACATTAAGCAACAACAGTTAGTACTGGATTCTTAGCTGAGAAATTTTTTTGTTGACCACTCAGAACTTATGAAGTAGTTCTCTCCAGGTGTCTCAGAATAAATGCTACAAACTTCTAGAGTTTACAGAATATGGTACTGCTATGCTCCTGAAGTTTGCAAACTTTATTTTGAGTAACGTGTACATGAACGAATGCATGTCAAACAGAACTCCCACACGTCTATGAAATATTTCCATTCATCAGAGTCAGTGAGCAGCGTCATTTCCCTTGCACGTTGGAGGCGCCCTTCCCCGTAGGCACGCGCCTCGCCTTCGGATCCTTTAAAGCCGCTCGCGCCTCGCCGCTCATCATCTGCTCATTTTCCGGGCGCCGCGTCATGCCCCGCCCCACCCCTCCCCCTCCCTGCCTTGTCCCGCGGCGCTCGCCGCCCCAAGCCCTGCTCAGCCCTGCCACGCCCCGCCCCGCTGCATCACGCTCCGCTCCGCCCCGCTGCATCATGCTCCGCTCCGCCCCGCCCCGTCCCTCTCCGCCTCATCCCACCCGCCTCGCCTCGCCGCACCACACTCCGCTCCATCCGCCCTGCCTCTCCCCGTCTCCTCCCACTCCCCCCCCACACTGACCCACCCCGCCTCATCCCCCGTCTCGCCGCATCCACCCACCGCCCCAGCCCGCTTTGCCCCGCCCCATCTCGCCACTCCATCCCGCCTCGCCTTGCCCCGCTCCGCCGCACCATGCCCCGCCCCTCCCTACCTGGCACCCCCGCCCCGCTCCGCTGTGCCAAGCCACGCCCCGTCTCCGCCTCGCTCTGCCCGCCCTCCCTGTGCTCCACACGCCGGCGCGGCGCTTCCACCCTGCTGCGTGCAGCGCCGCTCTGCGGAGCTTCGATAAATTACGACTCAAGGCGACACTGATGGCGCCGCCGCCACCGCCAGCCTAACCACCGCCACATTCACAATCTCTACCCCGCCTCCCTGCTCACACCACCCCAGCCCCACTAGCGCCGCCCTACGAATAAGAAAAAAGCCTTAGTACACCAGAGAAAAGTTCTAGAGTCGGTAACACTGCAACTCAAAAATTGATAGTTCCGTTAACCGATATACAGTGCGCCAGGAAAGTCTCTCCACAGCGAGCCAAATCAGGGGATCCTATTAACGTATACGTTTATAACAAGCAGATCACTTTGAAACTAGTGAATGGCACAACACTTCCGGTATCTGTTATGATTGTGGTGAGTACGCAATTTACGTTTTCATTTGCTGCAAGCTGAAGTTCGTGCTACGAACATGATTTCTGTTCCTAGCACTCTCACCAGCCACTGGTGCTACTGCGGAAGACTTCAATGGCGCACGTTATCATTGGAGTCGAGCGATGAAGCATTGTCTATTGAGTAAATAGTCGACTTTGCAACAAACTTTCGTCGCTACCATTCGGGTAAATATGTCTTGAGTTTCAATGGATAATTAAAATGACTGATATTTTGGGCAAATTAATCCCGAGGCTTTCTGTTAATAAATGCTTAGAAATGCAATGTTTTCTCCCCACGGCTCCGGGCCTGCAATAAGTACGGCAGAGTTCAGGACCTAGTTGTTGCAATTCAGATTGCGGCAGATAACATTTTAATTCTTCTGGTCTACATTACTAACGAAAGTAGTTTCATTTAACCGATTGCTACTAAAAAACGTGCATTACGATTTACAAAGTATGAAATATTCAGAGAGGTCCAGCTAGTACCAATATACTCTAAATATTCAAGACACCATTGGAGAAAAGGAACATTCTTGACTTCATTATCTAAACAGAAATATACTACGATTAGTATCTTTTCCCACATGTCTACCTCCATAACATCTCTATATCTCTGTGAGTTCTTAGTTCATATCTCTCTTTAGATATTTTTCTACTCTTAGTCTTAAACTCCCGTAATTTTTATTCTTCGTGTCTTCAATTCTGGGCTCCAGTTCTATTTCCGAGCCCCACCACTCTCCTCCAACCTTCTATCAAACCCCACCACGAGCCTAGCCTCATACAGTGACTCATCTTCAGAAGCAAGAAAACGGTGCCAAAATCCCTGAAGCAGGTGGATCTTAAGGCGATTACGTTCCAGCTGGATGCGCGAGCGTGCGACTGTAGCATGCGCGGATTGCTTGCGTCAGTCGTAGGCTCATTCCACTCGACAGTGCAGACAGGAAGTGGAATAGATATTCGGAAATATGGTGAAATTAAATGAAGTTAATAAATCATTTACTTGAGAAATGAGGACCAGTTACTAGTACGTCTATTTATACTTATAGCTTTCCAGGTCGGAAGAATGTTCCGGATTTCATGCTGGATGCAGTGCAGTAGAGATGATGTAGTTACATATGCACTTTGTTACAGGAAATTATCGCGCTTAAACAGGGTGTCCTAAGAACCAGAATTGTACGTAGTCACTTCAAAATTTCAAGAGATTCTATAATGAAAATATATTTTAGAAGTTTTCTCTGAGTGCCATTAAGAAGTAATGCATATTTAAACCAAGTATAAAGTACGGACGAGTATATCCGGAATACAGTACTAATCTATAATGATATTTGCAGTTTTCAACTAAGGTTTAGATGTTATCTTTCTGCAATGACAAACCTTAAAAACATTTTGGGTTTTGTAGACTTGCACAAAGAACACTGACCTTCGATAAGCTGATCAACCATGGCGTACACGTGGGTAGTGGCTTCGTCTGTCATTACCCAACCGCCAGTGGTTATCTCCAGGCGGCCTTGCTCCAGAAGGTTTCGCACCACTCTTCGTTTAGTCGGGTGCGCGCTGCAAAAGAAAAAGCCACTGTTAAAATGCAGGAATAGATTCAGCATGTGAAGTATTTCCAGTGAACTAAATTCTAGTTGAAATAACTAGGTAGTCCAGGGTAATCATAATAACACTCGTTTTTAGAAAGGAAATAGTGTAATATGAAACGATGATGTAATGATGGATATTAATACATGATTGTGAACTGTAATTACGATAGGAAGGAACGAGAGAGAGTATCGGAAGCTTCATAGGAGTGTATTAATTAATACCCATTACATCGAGTTTCATACAGTCCTTTTTCTAGAAGTAATGATAAGGTTAAATGTTGAATATTTCATTAATCAGTTACGTGGTGGCTGGTATGTAATATTTACGTCTTCTAACGAGCCTGGTTGTTTGTTTCTTCTGTCTCATATGTGTGTTGTTGCGGAGGGTCACGCGTTCTGCTGACCTCAACTCAGAGGAGCCCGCAAGTGTGTTGGTGTGTAGTGCATGGTGGATATGCATCCCACCGGGTCGTAAAGGGTAATCGGCTGTAGGCTGGAAAAAGCCCTAGGAAAACAATTATTAATCTTTATGGTGAGACCAGGCGTATTGTCACGCGATTAAACAATATTTTCCCCCTGCCACTGAGAACTTGTATTGCAATACAATATTTTTTGAATTTGTTATGGAAACTAAGACTGAGAAAGAAATATGTCTCAAAACAGCTCACTAGAATATGAAAGCACAAGAAAAGTGACATATGAAATATCGTGATTTTAAATGGAAATGGTTTTATCCTGAGAGTAACATTTTATTATATCAACAACAAAGTGTTTATTCTATATACAGGTTGTTTCGATAAGTATCTTTATGAGTTATTTTATAATGCAGACTGTTTTCTACACACACTTAACTAAATATCACGATATTTAAGCTATATCATTTTTCTTGTATACCAACCGTTTCACCAGCCAAAAAGACTAGCCGTTTCACCTTCATAAACAAAGTTCAGAAGACGTTAGTGAAGACATTATGCGGATGAAATTACTTATTGTACACTATTGGTGTCAAGGTCTTCTACTGGTGGCAGTGGCACACGTCGTAGCACCGTGGAATGCCACGAGCTTCTCTGTGCAACTAGCGTCGCGAAAGGAAACTATTAGTAACCCCGCCCTCTTACAATAGTTATGGCGTTGTCTCTGGTGGCGGGGATGAACTGCGAGGAGGAGCGATTTCGTCGTGGTACTCGTGCCACGGACTCCCGCTCGTGGCATCGACCTTGACAACACTATGTTACATAATTATTAGGATTATCAGACTTTGATATACTCTACAATCAAAGAGCGTTCACGTAAAAGAGGCAGAGCCTACGCCCTCTCTCGATAGAATTTAAAAGTACTCGGAACACTCGATTAACTTGCACCTGCCAATGAGGGGGGCATCAAACGCTTCTGGTCGGCGTCAAGAAAAAGCTCCAAGGAAGGAGAGCAGCAGTCCATCATCTTTAGGCTGCGAGCTGTCAGGCGATACCGCAGATGAGACGCCCAAATAAGAGGCAGCTCAAGCCCTCACTCCCTCGGCCTTCCCCACAGGAGAAGCAGAAGCCGCACAGCCCGACACGCAAACGGACACGAAAACGATTCATCGATCGATCGATTGATTGATTGGTGTTGCCATGCATCAAATGCTACTGTCATTGTAGGGGTCGGATGTTTATAATAGGTCATATTTTTTCTCTATGTTATTTCCATGAAAAATATAAATTAAGCATGATTTTATCTACAATTACTAAAATTATGCAATTTATGCAAAGTCATATACAGTCACATTTTGGCTTTTTAACCCTTTTGTCATTTTCCATTAATTTGTCATATTATGGTAATATTTTCCCAGTAATTTTCCTATTTTTTGTCATATTTTTTATCTTTTTGATCCCATTTTTGTCTACTTGCTTCAAGTCGTGTGAAAGAGATTTTTCATATCTCCTAATTGTTATCTGTAATTTCTTAAATTATTGCATCTAATTGTTGTCTGTCTTTTTTTTAAGAATATATGCTTGTGAATTAGGAGGGTACGCTATATAGGAGAAAAAGAAAGCGTAGAAAGTACCAGATGCGAAGGAGGTGTTAGTTGAAGTTTGTCAGGTTTTTTGCAAAGGTCAACCGCTTCTATAAATAACTTTAGCAGGTAGAACTTCAGAAAAAACTTCAGAAAAAGTCTTCAGCGAGGCGCCAAAGGAAAAGGGTTGAATTGGTAATGTGCTAGACTTTAAAAGTATATTTTCAATATATTGGTTACTTAAACACCGAAAAGATTTTGAAGGTTTCGAAAATGCAACCCAAAAAATTTTAAGTCACATTTATGGTCATATTTTCATGCATTTTTAGGTCGTAAATGCTTACATATTTCTAACATTTTTGGGCCAATAATATCCGGGCCCTCGTCATTCGTCATTAGAAATATGCAATATATCTCTAAATGTGGCAGTGTTCCTCGGCCGCTGGAAGTGTGAGGTCCAGCGCCATCATACATGTCGGCTTGCGCAGAATCCCTCTGCAGGCATCTCCGCCAGCGGGGCACTAGACCAGCAGGGACGAGTTCTCAGCACCTGACTGGTCTCCCGACAATGTAGTTTAGATACGTGAGACTGAGAGGAGAGGAGAGGATAGGTAAAGCATGAGGAACGAAAGGTATCCTCTATGATACTTTGGTATGGACGTCACTCCGAGACACATGAAAATATTGCCGTGTACTGTAGCGTTGATGAAGCCTTGAGATTCGTTGAATCCTCCTCCTCCTCCGTTACCGACTTTACCCTCCGCTACATAAAGCAAGTTCTTTCTGCAGGTTTTTGCTGCCACATCATCCTCCGTCCTTTGTACGTTCCACTCCAACTACAACCATCGCTCTCCTGGACTGAATTTATCCACATTGTCCCATCGTAATTACTTGGAACTCCTCCCCGTAGCGGGTTCTAACCTCTGACCGTCCCCACCTCTCCCTCGACCGGCGCGTTGCACCTAACCCTTTAGGTCCTCATTCTTCCAGTCTATCTCCTCTGCCTTCACTGTACCTTCCTGCAACCCATTTCATTAAACTTCCTCCTGTACTTGTGGCGTGGTCCCTCAGCGGCCCACCGTCCCTCTGCGCTTGCTCGTACTCCACGCCACGCCCACGCCGCCGTTTATCGTTCCCACTCGATCCGCTCCGCTCTGCCCAGCTCCGCCCATCTGCGTTTTGTCCCACCTCATTCGGCTCCGCTCCACCCAGCTTCGCATAACACCGCTCTGCTCCCTCGCGACCACTTCGCTCCACCCCACCACGTGCACCGCCTCGCTTCGCCCCCCGTCTTGCTCCACTCTGCCTTACCCCGCCACGCCCAGCTCCGCTCCCTCGCGATCCACCTCGCTCCGCTCCGTCTTTCTCCGTCGCACTTCGCTCCGCTCCGTCCCCCCCCCCACCTCACTCTGCCTCACTTCGGCCCGGTTCACTTTACGCCACCCCACTGCGACCTACCGCACTGCATCCTGCTCCATACGCTTCACACCACACCGCCCCGCTCCACACTACTTTGCCCCGCCGCACCACACTACATCACGCTCCGCCTCGTTCCGCTCCGCTCCGCCCCTTCTGCTCCACACCACTCCGCTCTGCCACGCTTCGCCCCGCTCCCCGCACCCCACCCCGCTCAGGACCGCTTTGCCCCCCTCCGCGCCACTCTTCTCCCCGCTCCGCCGCGCTCGCTGCTTTGGCCCACCCCATCGCACTGCACCCTGCTCTGACACGCTTCGATTTGCCCCGCTCAACCCCTCTCTGCCCCGCTGTGCGCCATCCTGCACCGCCTCGCTCCACCTCGCCCCGCCCCGCTCCGCTCCTCTCTTTCCCGCTCCACCCCGCTGCGCGCCATCCTGCTCCACCCAGTTCCGGTCTGTTTTGCCCCACTCCACTGCATGGTGCTTCTCCCCGCTCGCCCCGCTCCTCCCCATCTGCCGCGGCGCTCGCGACAGTGATGGAACTATTAATATTCATCGGCGTAACGCGGCCGGCGCCTTCGCAGTAAATTCCCCCTAAGAGCCCATTCTTTTATTTTTAAGCCGAAGTGGCGGCGGCGGGGGTGAGGGCGAACCCTATCCTCGATCGATGCAAGCCCATACTCGCGGCGGGGACGATGTTTTCGGAATGGCCAATAGGGACGGGTAATCAACGTGCTATGCGGGATGCATACTTTTAAGTCTAAAATCTCATCTCAAAGCCTCATCTATTATGTAGCTCTTGTTTACAGAGGGCGTAGCTTGAATGAAGATCTAAAGGATTCTTAGATGAGAGAAGGGGGAAGGAAAGGACGCGCAAAGGAAAAGAGGCGTTAGAAAAAAAAGTACGCCGAGGGAAGATGAAAGATGGCAGAGGACAAGGAGACTGGATTATGCGTAAAATATAAGCGGGAGTGCGTGCGAGAGGGAAGAGAACATGACGATGGCGGGGTGGGGGGCGGGAGGCTGCTCCGGAAGTGGACGCTTTGAGACATCCGGCGATGGAGCGTCGCCGGCTGTTTGGCTAAGGAGTGGAGGACGGAAGGTCGTTCAAGAGAGACACGAAGACTCTTTTGGAGCAAAGGGGCCTCTTTAATGCTGGACACATTTGTTCTGGTCAAACTAATGTCAATCTCTCAAAAGTGATGTAAATACTCGTACATATCTGAAGTATGTTTCTTAATTATTATTTATTATTCGACTCAGTAGATTTCATCATTTAATGAACAATACAGCATTGATGTGATAATGTTTTTATTTGCGAAATGAAATATATGATACATAATGTTTCCGAAATAAAACTTCTAACATTTATGTTTGTGGTAAAAAAATCACTGCGCTGTAAGAACTTTAAAGATATTAGTAACAGAAGAGTTTGGTGTATAAAATCTGAATCAATGTATCTTGAAATAGATAACACAAAAGGTATTGGCTTCGAAAACATTGTTTCGTAACATATGTAAAACGTATACACTTTCATTAATTTTCCATAAAAATGCTCAATATCAAAAGAATGTGGGGTCTTTAGTAATACCTCAACTTCATTGAGAACATCAGGAATGGATACATAAAACAACAACAACAACAAACAAACAGGATGATCCTAGAAATATCTCGGCATTTGACAAAAGCTATTTAAATAAAACACCCTGGCTAGCATGACATAATCAACTATTTATCCAGAACTGATTTTAAATCATAAAATATTGTAACCTTATAAACGTATGCCCTTAAAAATCAAATACATAACAAAATCGAAATAATTACTACAAAAAATGTTATATTTTTGGTTTCACGAAGTTAAATTTCTGCTAGACCAAGCTGAAATTTAATAATGCTGTATAAATGTAATAATTTTATACCCAGAATCATCAAATTGATAAATGAGTAGACCAACTTACTGTATCTCCGCTTCTGGGTAAATTACCCCCATTTCGGTAAGGTTTTTTGTGCAATTTCCCTGATTCTTTTCGTCGGTTTTGTGCACGTTTTCACGAGTTCAGTATGTAATACACTTATTCAAATTTACGTTCTCTCAGCAGTAAGTCGATTTCTTCACGAAGGGCACGTGAGAGATAATAGCCAAAATCTGTCGCCTTTTCTCTTTCCTGTATACGTACGTCTATACGGAGTGATATACGTAGTATGGGGAAGTTATGTAATGCTGCGCGAGAAAACGGCGGATTTTCGGTAGAAAAACTCTTATTACAGGGCCCTGGTAACGAAAAAGTGGATAAATCCAGTTCCTAAATTTAGAAAAAAAAATCCTCTAACATGTAATGCAGCCAGAATCCACGTTTTATGGCTCTTTGATACCGAAAAATCGATTGACTGCTGATGAAAATAGTTGCTCTCTTCTTGGTTGAATTGAACGTTTTCAAATAATAGCTAAGATGTAGCGCAGTAAATGTAATATTTCAATATTACATTGCTGTTTCGAATAACGCGGGAAAGCATGTGCTGTTCTAGAACCACTAGCTTCCTTTTTAAATAGTTTTTAGTTTTTATTACATGGTAACTAATATTTTCTTATTTTTTGGCCAAAAACGCTCGTTTCCACCTGCATTCATAATTCAACTTAGATCCCCAAATTTAAGAAAACATGCACAAAATACACTTCTCGCCACAGCATGTCCCACACAGTTTTTAAATATTTTGGGACGTTAAATAAACTCACGAGCTCGTATGATGTCGTCCTAAAGAGGTCTTACGAATAAACCACACGGCCAGCCGCAGTCAGTTCGGGGTCCTGGAAGGTACGGGGTGTTGCTACGGGCGAAAGAAGGAGGAAGGGCCTCCCCTTGGCGGAGCCTAAGGCGGCCGTGTCACCGCGTTTTACGTGCCTCGTTCCGCGCGCTTAGAGTAACACGCTGCCCGAGTTTGCGCCCTGGCATCGCCCGCCCGCCCGCCTCGTCGCCCGGGGCGACGCCGCAAGACGGTCGTGAACCCAAATGGCGCAGAGCCTCGGCTCGAGGCCTCTCGTATTTCGTGGCCCGACGCCGCCGCCGGAAGGAAAAACGCCCGAGAGGGCATACTGATTCAAACGACGCGCCGCCCCCGCCGCCGCATTTACAGGAGAAAAGATGTTTCATAAAAGAATTCATTTCTTTTTCAGAACACTTTCTGTGGTAGTGGAACGCTCAACATTTGTACTGATGTACGAGTGTCTTATCGCCTGTCAGTTCGTCCTTTTCGTATTCAAAACGGTCGACGCCTTTTTGGGATACGTTGCATTCAGAGAGGATTTAGGACGGGTTCTTCACGATTTGCGCATATGAAAGGCTTTCAGTTATGAATACACACTTCCTATTGCGCCTTCTCAGAGTAATGTACAATTGGATCTTTTGTAAATTAATGTTTTCGGAAAAAAATAAATACAAAAATTAAATTAATATTAGGAACTTGAAAATTAAGATGATATTCATTTAGCAAGTTCAAAGATGATCATTGATGAATTATACCGTTTTATTGGTTACATTCAATGCCAATATGGGTCATTATACCATTTTAATACAATCAATATACCATTAAATACAATCTGTAACATTTATAAACTAGTGATGCTACAAAATGGCAGTCCTTCTCATACTAGTTTGTTTCCTTCTCTCTTCAGCCTGCCTTTTCGATTTTGCCTCGCCATCTTCTCACCTGCCATCAACTGGCGCCTACACACATTTTTTCTAAATGGCGCCTACACACAACGTTTTCTAAATGTTTCAGGTCCCTTATACTGGAATGGAAATATGACTTTAAGATCATTGTAGAATAACATTTGATCCTACACATACATTTCCACTAATAAATTTGGAGCAATTTTGAAGAAAATTATGTTTGAGAGTATCTAAATATTCCCATTTTGAAGCTAATTTTCATAAAAAACTTCTGATTTCGAGAAACTTAAAACCCATTTGAAGCTCTTCTACTACCGAATGTATTAATGTGTACAAATAGTCGGTAATATAAATATTAATGATGAGAGAGATATTAAAAAAATTACCGGAAAACGACTAAAATTTTCAAACAAATGTATACGATAATAATCAAAGAACTAATGATGGAGAATAAAGTTCGTTTAAAGAAAAAATTGCTAATTTCAATATTGTAGTTTAGGAAGGTACCGAAAATGCAAACATTTGTAATTTTTGAAAATTTCGGGGGAAAATTGAAAATCGGACCTCCTTCTTCGTATCGGGCTATCTTCATAAGTGTATTTCACTTTTTACTTTGGAGAAATTTACAGAACAAATTTGAAGCCTTTTTTGAGAAAATATTGAAAATGTTCCAGTGTCGTCATGTAAAGTACCCACAAAATTTAAAGAATGTTTTTAAAAATCGCAGTTTTTAATCGGGCGAGATCGATGTGGAAACATTCATTTTAGAAAAAAAAATGCACAAATAGTTTAGGGGCTAGTGTTGTTCATAGGGTGACGAACGGACAGACGGACGTTTAAAAAAAAAACACACTGTTTTTCGGTATCACGGGATCCCAAAACGTGTATTTCCGCTGAAATCTCTAAATCGATTTTCGGGAACATTATGTAACTGTTTCTATACTACATATTATATTTCTCTGTATGTACCTGCGTAGTGTCCGAGAAAGCAAAATTGTATACTTACATATTAATTTCTATTGCCGCGCAAAGCAGCTTTCTATTTGGAGGTCATCTTCTATATTACCATAAATATGCAACTAATTGTACGGTTTTCTTCACACTTTTCAAGAATTATATTTTTATTATCCCCCTATGTGTACACTTTTAGATGAATATAGAATGGGTGTTGTGATGGCTAAAATTTCAAACATGCTCACACATAGAACACTATCGAAGGCTGGAAATTTCATTTAGTTGCCCTGAATTTCAATTAGCACAACGACGTTGACTGATATTTCAGCGAAAATGTGCAAAAACGCTCCACGACGTAATTAATTAAATTAATATTGTGAAAAATTCATTCATGCATATTAATGCAATTTCCATTGTGGTGCTGTGAAAACATCGGACAGCAGTCGCTTCCAAAAAGTGGTGCAATTGTTTCGAAAAGCAGGATAGTTGAATGGAACTCTCAAGCACGCCCTTCATCCTACAGTTTGCTTCGTAGCGCCTACATTAGTAAGAACAATCAGTAGATACGGAAAACCTTTTCGTAAGTTTTTCTCATGTACGTAATTTGTTTACCTTTTCTACGCCCAATGTCTAAATTATACACTAGGATTCGAAGAAAAAGGGGATTATTACAGAAAATATTTGAAATTACATCTACGTTATGTACCAACGCAAAAATAGATGAAAGAAAACAAATCTGAAAGTGAAACACAAAACCACAACGGATTTTCCCACATATTCACCACGGCTACCTAAAAGACGGAGTTGTTGGAGTCAATAGTGATGGAGATGGTGGAGGGAATGGCGGTGAAGCAGTTTTTTTAAGTTCGCTGTTTGACATCTTGGTCACATGGCGACCACTGTGATTATTTTAACTATAGACGGAACAGTGGGAATGATACGGAAGGACAATACAAGCACACAAACATCCACACCGGAGGCGTGATTCGAACCCACGACCCTTCGAGCTGAGACAACCTCCAGCCGTAGCCTCGGCTATCGAGGCCGGCAGTGAAGCATTTTATTTTCAGAAAATAAGTTAGTTAATTTTTATCTCAAATATGTTTATCGTATTTAATCATTCTATACCCAAGTAATATTCGTATTAGGCATCCTAGTGTGCATTTATTCTTTTCTATTATCCTCGTAAATGATTAACACCTCAATTCTTGAAAAGCTTTTTACAAAAATAAAATAAGTGATCACCGGATCCTATACTTCACGAATAAACATCCCACACAGTAGGTAAGTATTCGTAGACACGTAATTATTTATTTCAACTAAAGTCCTTTCTCAGATTAACGCACTGTCTGCTGCACATCCTTTTAAATTTCTGTTTTGGGTAGAAAAAGGTGGGAGTTGGGAAGATTTTTCTTTGGGTTTTACTGTACGCACGCAGTTTAATCAGCTGCATTTTCAAAACTCCGAGGATCAACAAAAAACGGACATTTTCATTCCCTTTTTACACAAACAGAAAGGCTTTCTACTGCCGTCGTCTTTGAAAAATTTCCCAATACAACTCTGAACATTTTAACAAGATTTCTTTGTAGGATATTTCATACCCAAAGAGAGAAAATAAATGGCTTTGTTTTGATGTCAATTTGATACTTTACGGAAGACACAATGTTCGAAGTTTGGAACAATCAGTCTCCAGCGGGGTAAGAAAGCTGCGCCTGTTGGCCGTGTCAGTGCACCAGATGTGGCCGTTCGAAAAAAGGGGCGTGCAATCAACGTCACTTCCGCCGACGCCACGTTCATCCGCAGGTTGGTCACGTGCGCGAGTTTTTCTCCGGGCGACAGGTTCCCCGACGAGAGCTCGAAAAATTCGACCTCGAAAGTCTCTTCGGTGTGTGTGTGTGTTGCCCTGTCCATCAGCTATCCCTCACTCGAAATGTAAACTTACTCGTAACTACCGGAAAATGAAAGGTCGTCTCATTTCGCATCTAGACATAATTATATTTTTATTTTATTTCAGTCACTTTATACTCTTACTTTAAGAAACGGATTCGACACGAAAATGAAATGCAATTCACTTGTATGCTAAAGAAATAGTGTTCAGCGCGAGAGAAATAAATTTGCTGTGAGATATTCTAATTTTAAAATTTTAAATATCTTAAGTTTTAAATGCATTAGGTGGTTAAATATTCTGCATATTTTACTAACAAACGTGAAAAATTCGATATCAAAGCATTGTGTTTGCCAATAAGACTGAAAAGATCCACTAACCATTCATCAAATGTGGAAGATTTTGAGAACCTTTCAACTAACACGATGGTTTTCTTTTCCTTTCTGTAATATTCATGTTTTACATTGCGGTTGAAGATATTGTTTTTGTCACATTTTCTTAAGATTTTAGGCTTCTAACATTTTCATGAAAATTAGGATATCAGAATGTAATATAAGAACAATTAATTTTTTAATGAGACAATTCTTGAGAAACTTTTTTGAGAAAAAAAAGAGCATTTTCAAAATGCGCCAGTTCTGTTCACGTGTATACAAACACTTTTGGGGTTTCGAGAAACTTTATCGAAGATTTCATAAAATCTTTCGTTTATAAATGCAATAAATCATGGGATACATCCACAATGTATTGTAACTAGTTAAGGAACGGCAAAGGCTGTGAAAAATGCGTAAGATATATAACATTAAAATATCACATGTTTTAATTAATAATACAATTAAGCCATATAAATCAGTGCTTTCTGCTACCTACTTTATTGTAATTTTTTTCACCTTCTCTCAGTGATTGGTGACGCATCCGTTTATGGATCAGTTTCGAACAATTTATTGATGAAGCGACATGAAGTTCGGTGTAATGAAAAAAAGGGAAACGGTTGTCCAACTAGCATTTAATTTCTTCCCCCTTTCCTAACCTCTCTCCCCCCGCACAACATAAAAGAATGCAAGTCGTAAAAGTAATAAAATGGGCGAATACAATTAAACCTACATTTTTCTTCAATTAAATATACCAAAATTCCTGTTTGGAAAAAATCCCCATTTTCGCCCTCCACATTCCACACTATAGACGACTGAAGAAAGTTGAAGACCAATTTTGAAGGAAATTTTCTCTCTCTTCTCGTACATAGGAAATTCAAAGGCTTCCGATAAATTTGCAAAAAATTAAGAAGGGGACCATTTAAGTCTCCCCGCGAGGATTCTTAGTACGTTGTTTACCATGTATAATGAAAGAATTCTGCCAATTTTCAACTCTTCGGAATTTATTTCTGTGTCATGACTATTTTTATCTGTATTTATTAGATTAAGAGCGGTCGTGTATTGAAAAGTAAAATTTTGAACCTAGTAACTTTTTATGTTGAATGCAAATTAGCAAAGAGTTTTTAAATTCCTCATCTGTAGGGGTAAAATAGAATTTTCGTCTAATAAAATTGGCATTTCCATCTAGGCATTAGGAATTGCGGATGAGGACGTAGTAGACCAGACGAGACACGGTCGTGCGTGCGCGTGATTGTATATAGGGTAGAGCGGGGCAGAGTGGAGCGGAACGAAGCAGAGTGGGAATGAAATAAAATTATACTACTAAGCTACGCTTTCCGTTTCTAATAGGTGATGGTAATAAATACCGGTGAAAAGTCGTATTATTTCACTAGTATACGATATGGACTTGTGTGAATACAAATTCTGTGCGGAGTTGCTTAGAGTGTACAAGATTGAACGGAATATAAAGGGCACTGAAGGAAGCTTGAAAGAAATTCCATAAATTAAAATACGTCATAACAAATGAATTTATAATTTACATGTCTGAGGCAGTGGTCTTCGCATTTTAGGTAAGGCTTTCTGGCAGATGCATTTTACTCCTATGGTGGAACTATGCACGTCGGTATGGATTACTACATTTGCGTTGCTACATCACATCATTCAAAAGAGGAGACATTTGTTTTCAACTGTCAAAAGCATTAACATCACAAAAATACACGTTTTAGCGATTAGTTTTGGCAAATTAAAGTAGGTCCGGTACTGATTTCAAATTAAAAATTGAATTGAAACTTTGAATCAATATCGCGTGGGTTTTGTATTAACTGAAAATGCACTTCTCGACAATCAAAGGTTTTCGTTTACATTTTCAGAAGAGAAATAAAAATTAGCAAATTAATGTGGCATCAGTGCTTATTAAAAGACAACTGATATAGGAGTAGACATTTTTAAGTGAGTTTTATTTTTTATTTAAACAAATTGTAAGCATTGTTAATGAAAACGTGGTATACAAGCACAACTAATTTGATTTCGTTACGTCTTCTATTGCGGGTCTAGAAATGTTAGTGAGAAATTTTTGCGGGGAGTGGAAATCTTTGAAGACACACTCTAAGCCCACGTGGTTATGGTCTCCGGGGCAGTTTCAATCGGGCACCGCTACGAGGAACTTCGGCGTCCGGAGGGGTAAGGTCTGGTAGGCGGGGCCTTGATTTAGCACCTCGCCGACGCCCACGCCTCGCCACATCCCTTCCCCCCCCACGTTATCACGTGCAGAAGCGAACTCTCTCGTCCCTTCCATTTCCTCACGACGACGTGGCCACGAAAAATCGTCACCACACCTCCGTCATTGTTCCCGGAGGAGCCCACGAACCACTACTGTGCGGAACTCTCCTTGCCTCTTTCTTCTTGATTTCGTAACTTTTAACTCTCTATGCGTCCTTGCTCTGTCTGCACTGGGATGTATTTATGGCCTTATTTTGTTCCTGCAGCTTCCTTTCTCTCTCGCATCCTGCATCCGACTCATTTCCTCCCGGCGCATTTCATTTCCCCACCGCCCGGGGGCGCGGGTTCCCCAAGGCTCTTCGCTCGTGCCTCTTTTCGAGGGCGCCGCAGGCCCCGTGCGCCCTCTGACCTCACAGGTAGCGAGCGCGAGCTACCTACCAAGCCGCCTTTATTGTTCAACTTTAGAACTCGGGAACATCGCGGCAGCCCCTGTCTGGCGGGAGCGGTAGACATAAAGTCACGTGCTGTTTCGTCTCCCTGGGAGCCGCTGCCGCCGCCCGCCGTCGCCTCGAGGGATGGCGCTCATGTCCGCCTCCGCTCCCGCGCCGCCTGCGGCTGCGGTCCCCCCTGCACCGCACAGCACCCCCCCCCGGCGCCTTCCTCGTATACCTCTGCCTTCCTACCTGCGCCTACGGCTCTCCCTTGCCTCAGGCCATGTTCATATAATTTTGTACTAATATTTGAGCCTTGACAACTATTTTCGATGCTTGCTCCTCTTTTGAAAATATCACCTCGCGTTTTCACGCTTGCTGGGAATTCCATCAATTTAGTGACTATCGCTCGAAACCGCGCATCTCCACAACATATTTCGCCCATATTAAAACATAATAATTGTTTTAAAATAGTTATGATTGAACACGACCGTCATTGCATATTCCATTTTTATCTTATTTTCCTTCAACCTTGTCGAAATAAATCTCAAAAAAAAAAGTTGTTCTTGTCACATATAGTGCATATTTTACTTTGCATGAAATACGAATTTCACACAATTATGACGCAAAGAAAAACTCAAACTTTGCCTTTCTAAAATTTAACAAAACCTTCCAATGCGTTTTCATCTCACAACAGTACCCTAACATCACCAACCCTCTCTCTCTTCCTCGCTATCTCTCTCTGTAATGCGTCCTACTCATGCCTTGCCAATGTTCCTTTCCCTGGGCCTCACTCGCATCTGCGTCTTGTAGCTCGGCATCGGGTGCAGACTCCCTCCAGCGTTGCAGGGGTAGCAGGGCAGGAAGCCAGTGGAGAGAGAGGGAGATAGGGCGAGAGAGCGAGGAGAGAGAGGGGGAGGGGGAAGGAGAGAGAGAATGAGAGAGCGTGTGAGTTTCGGCGGAAGGCGTGGATTCTCTCCCCACTCTTCGCTTCCGATGGGTAAGTTTACTAAGTAATTTTTTCATAACCGTATTCACGTCTGGTACGGCTCCAAGCTTTATTACTCCAAATACCTATTCCAAGTACAGATTTTTTGAGTAAGGGGAAAAACAAAGAGTACGGCAAGAATTTGCACCCCTCCACTGCATGTAATTCAACAAGACCAAAGTTCGTTACTGCGGGCAAAAGCTTTTAGACTCGCTAGGAAAATAACACCATGAGCCATTTCTCCGATACTTAAAAACTCATGCACCCTTCTTCCTTTTCCTTTAATACAAAGAGAAATGTCTGAAATTTAATATTATTATTAACATCGTCATCAATATCTTCTTCACTTACAATAATGTTCACGTAGTCTGTACTATCTTCATTTCACTTCAGCCATCCTTCATTTTTGTCTGTCCACTGCTCTCTCCATGATTTACATTTTAGCGTTTGTTTCGGTCATTCATTCGTAGACGGTCATTCTGTTGATTCCAATTATATATATGCACGTTACATCGGGACTAGCTCATCGAACGTATTTCTTAATTCATTCTGTACAACCAAATTCATCGCCTGATCTCGACTTAGAAATCATTTAATCTTCATTTCAGCAGAATCTCATTTCCGCAGTACGTATGGAATGTGCAGCTTTCATAGCCCTGCTCTAGGATTCACAACAGTTTTACTGGTACTTCATAGAAGTTACTTGTATGTCTCTATGGACATTCTGTAGCGTTTCTGTGAACCGAACCTTATATTCTCTGGTATGTACTTTGATGATGAAATCTTTATCACAGTCATATTTGATGCCACACAATCACATTCTGAGAAGATAGAATGATTCTCTCTCTCTCTCTCTCTCTCTTTCTCTCTCTTTCTCTCTCTCTCTCTTTCGGCGCAACAACCTCTGACGAAGTCTGGGCCCACCAGCGGCGTCCCAGGCTTTGTGGCCATGGTTTACGGGGTACGTGTGGTTAGCATGAAGACACTCTACACCGTATTCTGGTCTTCACAACCTGAGAAATGAGCTTTCTCGTCGTCACACAGCAACAGACACTGGGACATTGCAAGGAAAGCGTACACTATAAACTTGCCCGACCGGGAATCGAACCCGGCGTCGCGTCCTGGAAAGCAAATAGTCTAACTATGAGCTCTCCGCGAGGGCAGATAGAATGATTACTTCCAAAATATTACT
This sequence comes from Acheta domesticus, assembly GCA_031308135.1. NCBI lineage: Eukaryota > Metazoa > Arthropoda > Insecta > Orthoptera > Gryllidae > Acheta > Acheta domesticus. The sequence continues at coordinate 157,886,058 of JAHLJT010009419.1, forward strand.
TTCTACTATACAACTTGCGTAGTATAATTAAAGGCAATGCTGCAACGAAAAACTGCGATTTTTCGGTAGAAAAAGTTCTATTGATACCGCTGCTACCGAAGAAGAAGACAGTTCTTATTCTTATATTGTAGTCAATACTTCCTCTAACACTTTGTGTGGGTCCTTGGTACCGAAAAATTGGTTTATGACAAAACATCCTCCATCTGAAAGCCCGTATGTGAACAATCTAACGATTACAACGTAGACAGAATTTCCATCAAACTGTTGCCCGATTGATCTAGCTGATGTTTACGTACTACGTACTACGCCCCTTACGCTTTACGTACTACGACCCAACGACATTTTCAAACTTTTCTCACAAATGGTTTTCAAAACATCTTTTAAAAAATGTTTCCCCCAGATACAGCAAATATACACCTATAAAAGTGGCGCATGGCCGATTTTCCCTGAATTCTCTAATTTTTTTGAAAATGTAAAAATATTAGATTATTTGGCGCCATCCTAAAATTATAATATTGTAGAGGGAGACTTCTTTTCTTGTTGACATCTGTTCTTCAAAATTAGATGTTTAAATAGTTTATGTACATTTTTTCAAAAATACGAGTAGTTTTTGCGTAATTTTGTATGAATTAAAGACAATTTTAAAAACATTTTCTCCACAACAGCTCCACATTTTTCTGTAAATTTTTTGAATGCCTTGAGTTACATGCACTGAATAACATGACCAAACTTTATTTTAGTGCAACCTTTTACTTTTTCAAAAAATATGTGAATGTATGATCAAGTAGTGTGATGATATTAAGTAGCCGACCCAAAAATGCGAGAAGCTATGTGCTGTTGTAGCTCTAGTTTGTAGTTGTTAATATAATTATATTTATTCTTCTTAATATTATTAATAGTATTCCTCTAATTCATGACTAAATATATTTTGAGTCAGTTGAATATAAAATCCACTCCAGGTTTCAACCAGCTACCTAAGGAGCAGATCTACGGACTGTCGGTGCCTCTACAATAACTTTGCGCAAAATGTGAGCTGTTCCAAATAAAGCAATTTCTTGTACTTCCCAGTCTTTTGAATTACCGGGGAGTTTAGACAAGTTTCTTACACAAATTCTGCGAAACAAATCCCAGAGCTCCGATAACTATCGGGATGACCTATACTATTACGCCCCACATTCGGTTAATCTCGATTTCAAAACTCTTGTATTTAAGACGTTTCTCTGCCTCCTTGGTTATGAGAATTTGATCGCATGGCACAGCAACGTCTACAGCAACGTTATAATAATAATAATAATAATAATAATAATAATTATTATTATTATTATTATTATTATTAAAAGACCTATTTTTATTCATAAATATTTTGCTGCTTCAAATGCTGCAGTGTCATTCGACGGCCCCGTTTTCATCAATGAAGACACTATAATATTTCCCCGTAGGAGCGACCCAGCGCAGTCGGGCACGAGTCCGCAGCGCCAATGTTTACGAGATTCGCTCGATGACATTCCCGCGCTGGCGCCGCGCGTGTGCGCTCCGTCGCTGAGCCAACACAATCGCCCGCGGCCGGCAGGTGATTGCGAATTTAACAGGCGTGTCTTGCCGCGTCGAGGGACGCAATATCCACACTTCGGCCGCGGCGCGGTATTAGCATTATGCCGAAAGTAAACAGCAAAATGCCGCCGTTTCCCGCAACATTAGCGAAGGCAATTGATTGCAGAGGGCACTAAACGGCCCCGGACGGGGCAAGGGCGTTGATTTTGCCGCGCCGCACGGTGGTCTACAATCAACATTTTGGCGGCAGAAATTCAAAATTTCAAAGACGATTGAACTCGAGTTTATTTGCGTAGTAGACTTCTGTATACTCCTGAACACAACGTAGAAGTATTCGTTTTATGAATTAGCCGCGTTTAGAAATATTTCACAAGCGTTGAAATTCTGGTGTTCAATTTTCAATCGAAGTTGAGTCGCAGTAATAGGAAGTAACATTTCTGAAAGAGAAGGAAATCTCGAACGCATGTTTATTTTATTTTCATAACAACTAACACATTGCAGATAAAAAAATTAATGATGACTATGTTCTTTAGGTTAAGGCTTTTAATTACTAATAACATTTACGAAATGCACAAATACCGTCCTAAAGTATGTACAAAGACATTAATTCCTACAAACTTCGAATGCCTCTTAGAAATTACAGGCATTTGAATATACGTAACAGGGTTTGTTAACTTCCATGTTCCATAACTGGCCAAAGAATAGTATTTGATTAAAGGCGAAATTTTTATTACTAGATATTTCGATTTAAAGTGTGTGATCATCTTGTAACATTTCTCTAAATATTTCAGGTTCAACATCTCACATACTTATCCAAATAAGAACCAGAAAATTCCAAGTTACACGATATAAATCAACTCATAAAGTGTAGAAGGCTTTTTATGGTTGGTATACACAATGTTCTGAGCTTTAAAACCCATTGAAAGAGCCTCATGATATATTTAAAACGATGGGTGCTACAATAGCGCGTACTTTCTCGCATAGATTCTAAAAACGGAAGGACGGACATTTTGCTGTCAATCAATTTTACGTTATCAAAGACCCACAAAATACAGATTCTGAGTACACAAAGTGTTGAAGAAATAATTTACTATGCAGAGGAATAATATTCATCCCTTTTTCGTTACTAGAGCTCGGCATAAGAGTTTTTGTGTCGAAAATTCGTGGTTTTCCGGCGCACAATTACAATACTTCTCTTTTTACGGACTAAATGCGAGAAATTAAAAACCAGCTATACCCTGCAACTTAGGGAGTATCCTACAATTGACAAGAGGTATCAACCTAACTCTAGTATCTGGCGCGTGAGTGTTGGTTCTAGGGCACTGTGCGCTGCCGGCCGCCGCCGCCGCTGCGAGCGGCGGTGGGGCGCGTGGGCGACACAATGGCGGTGCACGCGAATGGAAAGTGCGCGCTATTTCGTCCGATTCGCTGTGTGCAGGCGCGTGGTCGAGCAGGTCGCATGAACGGGCACCGCGGCGCGGCACGGACGCTGCAGACGAGCAGCTGACGAGGCGGCGCTCTCCGGAAGGTACGGTACAAGCAATGCAAGGCTACCACGTCCTCGAAAGACAACAGCGCTTTGGCGTACAAACCGGACGGCGAACGAAAAGAGAAAAAGAATCCGATGAAGTATACACAGTGTCAGCGGATGATTCTCGATGTAAATTGTCACTGCAGTACCTCTGATCGGGACGCCCTAGGGTTTGAATCCCGACCGAGGCAGGATTTGCGACACTAGCTGTCTGGAGGGGAACTAGTGGCCGGCTGCTCTAATCTGAAGTTTTCCATGCTTTCTCCGATCAATGCCAGGCGAGTGCCGGAGCAGTACCTTGCCAACGCACCGCGCGCGATCTTTCCTTCCTCTTCCTTAGCCTATCGGCACACCTTATTGACATACACTTACACTTACATGCACTACATTACCGCACATGCCGGGAGATCAGTCAGGAGCTTTGAGCGTGTCCCGGCTGGTTCGACGCACCGCTAGTGGGAGACACTCGTTTGGGAGAAACCACAAGCCAACTGTAAGTCAGCGCAGAATCTCGGCATCCAGGGGGAAGATAACTGCCACCTTCCGCATTAAAACATGCACTACATTTACGGGACTAATGATCTTAGCCTTAACGCGCCCGGAATCACTAGTCAATCATGAATGTAAATTATAATTCTGTTTACACACGTATACGGGAAAACAGAGTGTGTTTGTTTCAGAAGAACGCGAAGCACACGAGAAAAATTTGTAAAAGAACACGTGATTATTATTAAAAGAACACGTGACAAAGTTTAATAGGGAATCAGGCGGCGATGTTCGCGGATGTCAATGTAGGGAGCGGTGCCAAGATAGACTCAGAGGAGCTGAGAGAATACAAAGAGTTTATTATTGCAGTGACTATACGAAAAATTGATTTTTTAATGGATTATTTACAAGCTACAATCCTGACAGCTTTTAATGTTTTCAAGGGTGCATTTCTTCATAAAGGAATTATATTTAAAAATTAGATACATTTTCAAAAGATAATATTTAATTTCACGACAGTTGTGCCAGAAATTTTGTAAATCATCAGTGCCACATATTGTTGCAGATTCGTTCTATTAGATAAGTGCAAATAAGTATACTATTATAATGTACGTTTCTTTAAGAAAACACTAAAGACATTTTATACCACAAGAACTAAAACTGAATCTTCGGAAATGTCGGGCAGCGAACAGTTCGTTCGTTCTCTCTCATTCACCTTTTCCTGAAGAGAATCTCGTCCGCTGCTTGCGAGCCAGCAGAAGGAGATGGGTGCGAGGAGAGCTCTGGGCCATACGCATGCGAAGCGGGGGCACGGGCGGGCGGCCCCTCACGGCTGTTATAAAACCTCAGGGCTCGCGAGCGCCGTTTCGCTGACCGCGCACTCAGCCCGGCCCTCCGCTCGCGCAACCTCCACCGTGCGTTTGATTTCACGCCCCCCCCCACTTTGCCTTTTCACGCCCCCCTTTTATTTAGTTGGCATCGAGTACTCATTACTTTGGATGCGAAATCGTCAGATTTCCGGTTCAGGCACACGTACGAAAGTTACGAAATATGTACTAGTGTCTGGAGAAAATTATACGATTAATTAGGGGGATTAAATTATTTCTTGGCCCTAAACACGAATGCGTCTGTTTTTTGACGAAAAATAACAAAACTAGTAATGTGATTAAAGGTTTGGAATGTGCAATTTTTTTATGTTATAAAAATGCAGTTCCTATTATGTCCCTTTTTCTACCATGACCAAAAACCATAAGGTGTTCACATCGATTAATAAGCTGACTTAAAAGTTTCATCTGTTAATTAAGATACAGTACGATAATAGAAGATGATCCCGTTCTCCAGGAAAACTCACCACCGAGGAATTGTAAACAAAATATCACTTAATCGTGTTCATCCTGTAGGCGTAGTTACTTATAAAAAATTTTTGAACGAGTTTCCACTACTAATATATTTTTAATGGTGGATCATTCTCATATTTTTTGTCTTTTCTGTAATATGCGTGAATTTAAACGCACATATTGAATTCTTTACACAATGTACGAATAAAACAACAGTGACTAATTTCTAATTTATGAATAATTATAATTATGCTATTAAAATGACAGCTGTGCAATTCGCCAACTATTCCTCTCTTGATATTTTAATTAGATGGACACTGATATTTGCTTCCTCTTTTTGTACAGTACTTAAAATGGACGTTAAATTCTCTCATGTCTGATTTTCTGTTCAGTTTCAGTTTAGGATCCATGGTTGTGACATTTAGTGATTGAAATCAGTCTATATCATAACATCACTTCGCACATTAACATAATTGACATCAATCAATGTCGTGCTTTATAATTAAAATTAATGTGTGAATCACGAGTTAGCAGTAATGAAACAGCACTCGTTTCACTTCTTGAAAACGTAATGGTGTTTGTTAGGAGAGCAGATTCATTAGATACTAAAATCAAAGAGGTCTGGGCCTAACCTATTTTTGGCGTCGTAAGCCAGCATCTTTGAAATAAAAAATCATGACTCAATTGGGCAACTTGCAGCACGGCAGGTTGCATTCTTTTGCCGACTTCTTAACATTTTTTTTTTTTGCAATAATGCCATTTCGATCGAAGCCGTGGATTTTTAGGGCGGAAAAAAATCCTTCGTACGCCTTCCTTCGGAGGGGAAGTAAAGCCGGCTGTCCCATGTTAGTAGATTTACTTGCATGTAAAAGATCCTCAAGCCTAAATGACGCCTCTGAGCTAAATTCAAATCGCCGGTTTCGTCACCTCAGTAATACCTTCTTTCCGCTCTATCCGGGGAAAGGAGTGTAGCGAAATTGCGTGGTCAGACGGAAGAGCAGGCCAAATGGCCTGAGTCTCGCCACGTAAAATAAGGCAATTCAATTCAATTTCTACATGCAGAACTGCCCTGCTAGGAAACCTCATATTTTTTCACTCTGAACAAGCTTTGTTTTTTTGACAATTGAAAAAAATTAGGGTCAATAAATTCAACAGCACAAAATGTGTTCTTTAAAATGAAATCGTCGGCAAAATCTTCGTCGCCTCCTTGGTGTTTCTACGGTTAATGACACGAAATGATGACCAACAAAAGGAATTGCCAGACGAGTACCTTTGTTACAACGTGCAGTGTGTTGGCCCGTGGGTAGCCTTCCCCGTCACCGTTTCTTGCAGGCCTCGTGTGGCGGTACGAACAGTTTGATCGCTCGATCGAGAATCGGGTATCGATTGCGGTCGACGCCGCAACCTCGCGCGCCTTTGAGCCTTTGACGCCCGCCTCTTCCCTCCCCCCTCCCCCGTTTCCTCCGTTGCTTCCCACTCTCTCGGCTGCAGGTTCGTTAAGCCGCTGGCACGGCACGCCTCTGAGAGAGCCAATGAAAGGATGGACAGCAAATGAACACTGGCGACGAGTAGTGCACCGCGAAGGCAACGAAGAAGAAGCTTTTAGTTCTTCGGAAATTGGGTGTGGAGTAATGACTACTGAGACTAGTTTCCGGCAGTTCTTCATTTTTACAGTTACGCGGATAGAATTAGATTTGTGTTTTCACAGAAAAATGTGAACTACATTGTGATAAAGTCTTCAATTGCAAAACATTGAGTGATGAACTCCTTTAATGTTTAGAAGTAGAAATCACCCATACAACTAATGCAATTCGCGCGCACACACACACACACACACACACACACACGCACACGCACACACGCACACGCACACAGAAACACACACAAACTTGTGGTTTAAGTTTATATTTAGCAATGAAAATTTTATTTGAAATTTCAACTTACGAAACGGTGAAAATATGTGAGAAAGATGTTAGAACTGTATCTTAATAATTGAATATAACAAGAAAGAATATTATTTAACTTTTAAGAAAGAATGTCTTTACGTCTCTGTTAAAATGCAAGAGTAGACCATTGTCTCAAAGCAGGAACCGCTAATACTTGTTACTTTACCTTTTAAATTCAATACAAGTCGGTAGTGTAAACTGGCCAGTTACTGTCAGTAAACTAGTAAGCGATAATAAGTTCAAAATATGTTCAATCGATATTTTAAAACCAATTACGTGTATGATACAATTAAACACATTTATTTATAAGTGTGTTCCAATAAAATCCCATTAAAAAGTAACAAGAACTTCTATCATGGCTTATATTCATGGTGAATAAATAAATGCTATAAAAGTACATTCTCTATGTTCAATGAAACACTGCGCCTGCTATCCAACAGAGGGCAGCCGCTGGCTCGATTACATTCTGTTTGCCCTTTATTGCCTGCTTTTAGTCCTCCCGCATAATCATCGGCCATCCATTATAAAGCCAATATTTGAAGAGAGCTTAAATAAATAATTGTAGCGTGTAGATATGTGGCGTGTATTTTATGAAAGCGATTCCAGTTAATTATGCGTTCACTCGCAAACGAGTTTTCATTTTGACGAGAGGAACCGTGTTGTTTTTGCTTTGCGAAATTGTAAAAAATATTGACTCTCAGTGACAGTTGATTTTCTTCCATTACACGCGAACAGATCGACCCGCCTGCCAGTTGTGAGCGAGGCCAATGGGGGAGGGGAGGGGAGGGAAGGCGGAGGGGGCAAAGAGTGTCCCCGGGTGCTTGTGCGAGAAGAGGGCGTCTCAAACGAGCAGAGCGATGTTTGTCTTGGCGACGCGGGGTTTGAAGTGGGAACTAATTCCGCACGGCGGTAGGCGCGTCAAACGACGCGGGGCGCGGCTGTGCTATTGAACGAAAACACTGGCGCGGCCCGCGGTGGAAGCCCGCATGCACTGGGCTCAGCGCTGTTTAAAGGCGACTGACTGTTTCAGTTTGAGTCAAACAAGCTGAACGACTCATTCGGAGTTTCGCGTTTTGCTTTGACGTTTTCATAAAAGACGCATGGACGTCCCTCGAATTTCTTATAATACACGTGTTGAGCACAAAGTGCAGGGTGAATGGAACCAGGTAACAAATCGAAACAGCGTACAGTTAATTATTCATTTTCGTAAATGAGAAGCATCCGATACGAGTTTCTGAATATTTTTTAACGCATCAGTCTGAGTATTGATTCTAGAAACATTTGAAATCAATCCACCGTTTTGCAATATGTGGAACGAGTGGATGAAAAGTTAATAACTCTAAATCTACGCTTATTACGTATATAATGAGTGTTGCAAAAGGGATAACTAAAATATAATAAACCAAATAAAAACTGTTCCAAAAATAGGAACTTACATTATTTAAAGATTGTAAAGGTGTCTCAGAACAAATGTTACAAATGTTTAGGGTATTGAAAGGTGTCGAAAATGATTGCTTTTTCCCTATGAATATAAGTGAGAAATTGCATTTGAGCTCCGATGTTGGTCACTGGATGGTCCCTGAATTTTAGGTCATGGTTTTGGACTTTTGCGTCATTTTGTCATTTTTACGCATTTTGTTTCTTCCCGTTGTTTTTATTAGTGAATGTTTCATGAATTTACAATGACACACTGAAATAAAAGTTTTCTTTGTATCATCAGTTAATGACGAAATTCACTACTGCAGTGGACTTCGTTTTCGACCTCTCAAAATTACGCGGATCTTCAGTAACTTCCTCGACCTTTCAAAACTGACTGTTGGAAGATCGGAGCTAAGGATTACATTTCCTCCTAAAATTAGGACTTTATATTAAATATACTTTTATATAAATAAATTTTATTTAAAACTGTAAAATTAATTGCATAAATAATCGTTTCAATACAAATGTTTTAGTATTTTTTTAAAAAATAAAAAAATTCCTCATTTTTAAGTCGTTTTATAAAACATTTTCAGAGAATTTTTAGGTCTTCAGAATCGGAGCCTTGCGTATAACTTATGTTGCTCATATGCTGTGCGACATTTGCTTCTGAATGTGGAAAGGCAAAGCCATATGCACAGATGTTTGGCAAATAGATGAACTCTTCAATCGCTGTGTATAAGAAGAAGAAGCCAAAAATCAGGAGAAAAGTCACAAGTGTAACCCTGCTACATGGAATTTACCACTACATGCTCATTCGCAGAAAGCTATTATTTTCGACCTTTTTACATGAACGCAGAAATTTGCAATATTTATTCTGGGACACCTGTGTAATTAACAATTGAAATTGTTGAATATTAACTTACCAATTACCAATTCAATGCAAACCTCAGAGATACAGTAGTAATGGTATAGAAAACAATGATACAAATAACAAACATACAATTAATTTATCAGTTTTAGGTTTTACAAGCTTTTGAAAAAATGGTATCTCACATTCCCATTCTGCTTTTCAATGATAATTTTGTAAGTCTTGTTTGTCTTCATTAGCGAGAAAAAATATTTAATACTAACCATTCATTAAAATACCCTTCCCCAAAACTCTTAGATTAAAATAAAAGTATTTTATTCCCTTTGCCCTACGTGAGTCGCACTGAAATTCTGTCGACAAGGAATAATTACGAAACTCTCGCAGCGCTGCCTTCTCCAAACCCCCTAAATTCCAGCCTCTCGCATTGTGGCTGGCTCCTGAGGCGGGCGGCGTCGCCGACAGGTACAATTCCGGTCCGATGCGTTTCCGGCGGCCTTCCGGGTGGCTTCCGGCCGCGCCGCCGCCGCCGTGCCAGGCGCACCTGTTAGCGGCGCGTTCGTCCACGCGGCAAAGACGCGGGCGGGGCGGGAGGCGGGGCGGGGCGGGGAGGGGCGGGAGGCGGGGCGGGCGCGGGGAGGGCGGGAGGCGGGGCGGGGCGGGGAGAGGCGGGGCGGGGCGGGGCGGGGAGGGGCGGGGCGGGGCGGGGCGGTGCAGGAGGCGGGGCTGGGGCCGGGCTGGGGCGCCGAAGCGGCCGATTTGCGTAATGAGCACGTGCCAAGGCGCAAGGACAATAGCGACGCCGCGCCGGGGGGGGGGCGCCGGCGGGACGGGACGGGACAGGCGGGCAGCAGGGGCGAGGGACAGGCGAGCGCAATGGGTCAGCCGACGAGAGAACGCGGGAAAGTTGACGTAGCTCCTATGAGCCTATGTGGATGTTCCCTTGTCTCGGAGATATCTGTTGTGGCACCGGGCGTGTCTTCTCACTCGGCCGGAGATTCTCACTCTGTTGGGGGTTTGGGGGAGGAGGTTAAGAAGTAGAAATCACGCGCGGTCCGAGGCCCGTTCACGAGGGTGCTGTTCTGGAATATACAGCAGTGCTCAAAAAACCTCGCTCACTGCATCACCTCGCTCACCGCATCACCTCGCAGAAACCGCATCAGAAACATCATCTAATCAACATAAAATATATGTTTATCAATGTTTGAGAGCATATTGGATTAGGAAAGTACAGTATGCCGTTTCTTTAGGTGATGCAGTTTCTTTGAGCACTACTGTACCTAGAAGCGATGAAGGAAACCACAGATTCGAGGAGATAACAATAGACTTGACACTGAGCGATCAAGGATACCACATATTAGAGCAGGAAAACAACTCAACAACGAAACATCATACACAACAGACTGATTTTCAACACATCAAGCATTATCATGACACCTGGCCAGAATCGAGCCTGCAACTTCTTGGTTGTCGGGACACCTCGGGCCGTTCATGTTCGCCACTACAATGTAGGTAGTTGGCGTACAAGCAAGATACTTTATTTTTAATTATAGATTGTCACAGTCGCTGCCAAACGTACGGAATATAAATAAAAAAAATGGTAATGTGGAATGTAATGTGAAATAATTAATATACCAATAATTCTTTCACATTCTAAAATATTGCTTATGACTGCCTTTTAAATCTTAATAATTGCAGAGTTATTGATGCTCACCTTCTCTATTGATTTGACAGAGGCCATTCACCCAATATCAATCGCTGACAATCCACAGATTCACGTTTTCCAGAACATTCCTCTTTTATCACCATTTCTTTGCATTTTTCCAGCTTCGTCTGATACATTGACATGATATTGATAGTATCTACCACTCAGCGAAGCGTACAATGTGGATTTTACTGTATACGTTGTACCAGATGGTGACATCCGACCTAATGTGATGGACGGTCTTATCTGTTAGAATGTTTAGGTTCCAGTATAGTGTGTATGTGTCATATTCTAGGACATCTTGAAGATGGTATTTGTCATCAGGAGTAGTATTCTGCAGCAGACCGTATTTCATGAGGAGTTTGGCGTGAACTATACGCCGCACGTTGTAGTCATTTTTAGTTGTATTCAGTGAGTGTTCAGTCAGTGTCAGCCTTCTAATAGAATGCTGGTTCGTTTCAGTTCCTTTGTCACACATCCTGTAATTGTCATTCATTTTTACAGGAATTTTAACTATTCATAAGATAGTTTTTTGTTACTTCAAACATTTATTGTTTATTATTATTATTATTATTATTCATATTAATTATTACTGTATTATGTTGAGAATAACAAGAAGGCGCAGTCTACATCAATAGCTACACAAGTACTTCCAAAATAAATTTATAAAAGCTTGTGATAATACTTTGAAAGTGGTCATACACAGATTTTTCTTCAAATTTACAAAACTGTTTCTGAATATTGAGATAATAATTAATTATTTAAGGAAATAGGGTGCCAGAATTTAATGCTAAAAAAGCAATCAAGATAAAGTTGTTAATTTTGTCACTTGATTACAGGATACTGAGCAACAAACTTAGCTGATATTAGCTGCTTAAACGGTACATCCTCTTGTTTAATATATTTATTGCCTGCAAGTTCAATTTTTCCTCTCCTCAGAACTCAAAATTGTTCCTTATTCAATATAGTATTTATATTGAAGAGCTGAAGATGAACTATTTTTAAAATGTGTGGCTTTTACTAGATAATTCACAGACAGTCCCCACTGTGAGTTGCCAGGAGCAATCCGCCTCGGAGAGACGGCGGGGATGGCGAGTGGAAGGGGTGCGCAGGTTGAGGGCGGTCCAAGCAGAGTGACGGCAACGGGGAAGGCTGCTTACAATGATAAAGAAGGAAGTTAAACCCGGGGCAATGGCGGATACAATGGCGTTGAGGATAAGGGTGCGGCTGCTCTTGGCAAAACAGAGGCAACAAAGACAATACAGCTGCTTGAAAGTGGCAACATTGGCGGATTTTGACAAGAAGTTTCATGAAAAGAGGAATGAACCAAATTAAACTAATGATGACGAAATTGAAATGACACAAGAAGAGGGAGTCTTTCCAGCGTTTATATTCATACATTTACATTCTACTCAGTTTGTTCATGTTCATGAGCTACAAATTCGAATTGTAGTACCGGCACCGGAGGTTTGATTCGCATCTGAGATTTACTTACTTACTGCTAACAATAGTGTTGCTATTGTTCAGAAAATTTTGTTAATTTAAAAAAATAAAGAAATAGTGAAATGAATAAACGGGAAAAGAAAAAGAAGTACGGGAAAAGAAGGGAGTAGTTACGCTGATTGACATTAAAGTACACGCAACAATCGAGACATTGGAATGACTGTTTTAATGTGATGGGCACGATTCGATTTTAGAAGCTTCTTGACAAAACATGGATACTCTTTTATGTTTATCACCTGACCAGGCATCACCACCAATCACACAACAGAGAAGTGTTAGGGAGCTACTTCTCACAGAAATAAGAGTTGATAAACAGCGAGAAGCATGGCTAAAAGTGAATATTCTGCTCGAAGGTGCAATGATGACAAAAAGCAACGGACGGCAACAGAAGCAATAAAAAACTTAAGACTTGCTCCCGTAGGGAAAGACGCAATCTCAACGTCATTAGACCTCGGATTTTAGGACATGTGCCTATTTAGTTCCTTTAGGAGGTAGTGGAAAATGTTTACATATGTATGTGTGTGTGTGTGTTTACGAATCCCGAAAAAATAGATCCACTGACATCATCTAATAGTGCCTAAAATATCCTAAAAGGGAGGTTGATACCTATTTTAATTTCTTTGCCAAAACAAGTAATTTTAAAGAATTTTTATATTTAATTACTCACTTTATAAATCCGTTATACTCTCTACAATTTCTCGAATTGCGAAAGTTCCGTGATCAAATACGCAATGGAACAAAATCTCTAACTCAACACACCTAAAATAAGGAGCTCTGTAAGTCAATATAAAGAGGGTGTTTCACACTCGTCTCCGATTGGCACGCACTTCTTATGTTAGGCAATTGCACCATTCCCGGCGCAGCTGCGCTGTTGACAGCTTGGGGCTTCTCGCAGTGGCGCGTCGCCTATGCAATGCAAGTGCCTCATTTAATCCTTTTATGACCAGCTTTAGATGCAAAAAACAACTTTTCATGTCTGATGTTTTTTAAAAACCTGGATTAATAATTTTGTAACCTATTTTTTAGTGCCTAAAATGTCATTTTATGCCTAAAAGTGCGGAATTTCGTAATTTGTTACCTACTTTAGGTGACTTCTTGGCGTCCGGGTGACGCCGCGTCGTTGGCTGAAAGGCCGACGTTTCGTTTCACATGACGCAGGCTTCCTCAGGGCAGTGACACTGCAATGCTGCGTGTCAGTGTTACTGCCCTGAGGAAGCCTGCGACATGACAGGGGAAAACGTCGGCCTCTCAGCCAACGTTTCGTGAGGCGTCACCCGGACAGCAAGGAAGTCATAGACTCGAGCCGCGAAAGCTTACGTGTACATCTGCTTTAGGTGCCAAAATCATCACTTTCTTGTTCTCAAAATTCCGAAGTCTAATCATCAAAACACAGTTGGACGAGATATTTTCCACCAATTGTTGCATAATCTAACCCAAATGCGAATAATATGCCTAGATAATAATCTAACCTAGACGCGCTAATATTTAACGTAGATGCGAACAACAGCCCGAAAACTTTGCTCACTCCCACAGAACGCTTAGCCAAAGGCGAAGCAGCGCGGTTGGACAACAAGAGCAAGGCAGGACAACAAACGCACGTAAGGGGCCACGGCTAGTAGGAGCTCGCGGTGGGAAACGCGAGGTTTTTGCACCGGGTGCGTCGCGCATAGTTTGGCGAAGGGTTAGAGCGGGGAGTGGATTTTATTTCAGCGAACGCCCTCCCCCCGCCCCGGCCCCCTCCCGGCAGCCTTTCTCTGCGCGTCGCGTCGCGCGCGTCGCAGGGAAGCGCCGTGTGGCGCGGCACACGGGCGAAGCAAAACCTTCAATTACGCGCGATTGTGTATTGTGGAGCGCTGTGTGAATATGTGGGAGCGGGAAGGGCTGAGTGCGCGCTCTGTGCAGTGGGCGGGGCAGTGTGGAGAAGGGGGGCGGGCAGACGCCGAGAAGGAGAGGCATGGCTGCGAGAAGGCGTGGCAGATGGGAGGCGTGGGAGATGGGGGGCGTGGTAGATGGGGAGCGTGGTAGATGGGGGCGTGGTAGATGGGGGCGTGTAGATGGGGGGCGTGGTAGATGGGAGGCGTGGAAGATGGGGGCGTGGTAATGAAGAGGCGTGGTAGTGAGGAGGCGTGGAAGTGGGGAGCGGTGGTAATGGGGAGTTGTAGCTCGGAGGCGTGGTAAGGGGAGACGTTCTGGAAAGGCGCGGTAGCGGAGAGGCAAGGTAGTTGGGAGGCGTGGTAGTGGGGAGGCGCGGTGTGGAGAGGCGTGGTAGTGGGGAGGCGTGGTAGTGGGTAGGCGTGGTAGTGGGTAGGCGTGGTAGTAGGAGGCGGGGCAGTGGGGAGGTGAGATAGAGGGGAGGCCTGGTAGTGGGGAAGTGAGATAGTGGGGAGGTGTAGTAGTGAGGAGGTGTGGTAGTGGGAAGGCGTGGTAGTGTGGATGCGTGGTAGTGGGAGGCGGGCTGTGGGGAGGTGTGGTAGTGGGGAGACGTGGTAGTGGGAAGGTGGTAGTGGGGAGATGTGACAACGTGGTGAGATCACAGGTACTAGTGAAAGCGAGAGGGAGTAGTAACGGGGAAAACATAGTTGCGCGGAGAGTGTTAGCGGGGAAGGGTTGTGGCAGCTGAGTAGCGAAGCACAGAGGGTCGCAGAGGAAGGACACCGGATTCCGATACGGTTCACGAATTAGAAGGCGCGTGCAGCGGGAACGCGGGTGCTCGCGAATGAGCAGAGAGCAGAGGTAAGGAAACAGCGAGAAAGGAAGGAAGGCAAAGACGTGCCCTGTGCTTGCTATTTAGTAAGTTCTGCGAAGGAGCGTCAGCTTCCCTGCCGCTCCCACTGCCATTAACGCGTATATTTCCACCGCCGACCTGGTTTCTGTTGTCTTTCATTCCAGCTCCGCCGTGCCAACCACCTCCTCTTCTCTTCTTAACTATTCATACTCTGCTTGACATATTCGCCGCCTCTCTTCTTGTCATTATTCTATAATCTGAACTCGTTTTCCCCGGAGAACAATCTCCCTATTCATATCCGTTCAGTATCCACGGTATCACACGGGCTATCACCATCTACATGATATATAGTACTTATCTGCTCTGATTCGTCACTATTTCTTTATCTCTCCGTTGTATATCATTTTCCCTTGATCTGCGTTCTCCTTGACGCCTTTTGCCACAACTGTCACCCCTTCCTTGCCCATCTACCTTCTCTTTCCCTCCGGTCTCCCAGATCCCCCCACCGATGGCTTTCCATTTGCACCGTCTTCCACCTCCGGCCCCCGCCCTTCCCCCTCCCCTCGCTCTCGTGCCATTTCGCGGCCTCCGCCCCGCCCCCGTCCCTGTCGCCCCGCCCCTGTCGCGCACGCGCTCAGCGTCGGGCAAATAAACGGGGCGTTCCGCGGAAACAACGGGCGGAGACAATGAGGGCGCGCGATTGTGTTAACTCGCAGCGTTGTGGCTGCAGCTGCCTCAGCCGCCGCGCCTCCTTTCCAGCGAGAAGTGCGTGCGGCGTGACGCACGCAGCTTGCGATGTGTGTGTGTGTGTGTGGTGTGTGTGTGCAGGTGGGCGAAGTCGAGGGTGGGTAGGTGGGTTGATGCGCGGAGGGAGGACTTGCGACCTCAAATATTGCATTTCATCTTCAGGGTCAAAGACCCCCACTTCAACCAGGATTTTGCCAGTTCCCCTTGATCCATTAGAACATGCTGAGATGGCCTCTTATGACCTTTGGACATAAATGTAGGTTCAATACGAGCACGTTCTGTTGAGGTCTCCCTTTAGTGGTTGTGATAGGAGTAGACCCAGAGGAATGGGTTACTATTTGTTAGCAATATTATAAAATCAAATCTGTAGAGCGTTTACCCTTTCAAATAATGTTATTTTACTCGAAAGCGAAAATTTCGAGTTTTAAACTACTGCTAACCTCGCTTTTTGGTACTTTCATTCATCATTCAATACGTACAGTAAAAGGTCAGATGGGAATTCTGGAGCTCAAGTTAATATGCGCAGGCTATACTTATTGCCCATTCGCCGCACGTAGCTTTTACTTTTTTTAACAAAAATAAATAAATAAATGAAAATGGGCGTGTATTTTATTATTGATAGATATTCCCGGGCGCTTTAACCGCTAAGGTCATTAGCTCCGTAAGTGCAGTGGATGTTTTATCGCGGAAGGTGGTGGTGATCAAAGCTCCGACTCCTCTCCGACATGTGTGATAGAGTAGTGCATGTAAGTGTATTGTGTAAGTAAAGTTCTGTTTTTGTATTTATTTATTTATCAAACGCATTATATTTCGATTTAAAACTTCCGCCTGCCGAACACAACTCATAAAATGATCACTACGGCCTAGAAAATTCCTGATAACAAATTTTGTACCCTTTTGGTTTTCCCTTTAGAATATTTTAGTTGCTTAGACGGTGCT